>JAVRXN010000008.1:77385757-77803257 GCA_033556935.1 Timema podura | reverse complement strand
ATACGGTTCCGAAATGGCCAATAGATCTGGCTTCAGCTCTCGTACAGTCTGCATGAGCAGGTCCTGTGCCGCCTCGCAATGGTTGAGGTTGTGCTGAAGTACTCTCATCGACGATTAGTGGTTAGCGCCTGAAGTGCCTCCTTAAAGACTGCGCACCTGCTGCTACCAGCTACGTGGTCACAGTTCACCTCCTTCCCTTTTTCAGTGCACAGGATACAGCGCGCATCCTTTGTGCACTCGGCAACTTTGTGGCCGTTCTCACCGCATCCAATGCAGTGCCTGGATCTGTCGACCTCACTCTTGCATCTGGCGGCGATGTGTCCAAAGTGCCAGCACTTAAAGCACTTTATGGGTCTTCTCACCTCTTTGATGCGGCATCGCACCCATCCAATGCGAATCTTTCCCTCCTCACCGATGATCCTCCGAGCGGTTTCAGCTGGAAGCCTAACGGCTGCTATCTGGGTTTCCCCGTACGCCCTTCGCAGTGATTTAACTGCTTCTGCTGTTATCTCACAGCTCTCACCTGCCGCTTTTTGGAGCGCGTCTGCAACTTCCCTCTTTGTAGCGGTCTCCTCAATGTCCCTGATCTCAAGGTCGACTTCCTGCATCTTGCTCATGACCTCCGCATCTTCTTTGAGAGCGTCTGCCATCAGTCTCCTCAATTCGTCAGTCCTGGCACCACTCTTCTTAAGAATTAATAGCCAGAGCTATTATTTATGCTTATTAGTGGGGATCACTCCACCTAGATATCATATTCTGAAAATTGAAAAATGACACCTGGACCGGGTTCGATTCCCGTGTCCAGGTGTCATTTTTCAATTTTCACCACTCTTCTTGTTGAGGACAATCAGAAGCTGACCAGTGTATGTATGTATGTACGTATGTATGTGCGTATGTATGTATGTATTTATGTATGTGTGTGTATGTATGTATGTGTGTATGTATTTATGTATGTATGTATGTATGTATGTATGTATTTAAGTATATATATATATACATTTAACGGAAAACCCATCTTCAGTCCATGCAGATGAGATTAGAACCTCGACCTCCACATCAAAGCCGATCAAACCAACGGCAAGCAACGGCTAGAACACTGCTGCGGGTAACTAAACTTTGTAAACAAATATTAACTTTCTCTCTCGACACCTCAGAGCGAGAATATTGTGATCGTCAAAAATTCGAAATTGAGTCTTTGATAAATGTCAACGTTTCATGACACTTTGTAATAAAACAAAGTGGTTTTCGCACTGCCGTCTATCTGACTGTTTGTACCTTGGCTTGGGCTAGAGCCGAAACTATTTTACCGATTGGGCTAAAATTTTGTATCTGGGGTTTGAATAAGGGCTCCCGTGGGGTTTTATATCTAACCCTAAATTTAAGGGTAGTTTATTGAAAGATAAAAAGAGAGTAAATTTATTATCTTGAAATTCTCTCTAACGATTTTGATTAAATTGTATATCTAAACATTGTTTTTCATTATAAACAAGATGGAAATTAATTTTCTCATGAATATTAATTTGACGGTACTTTACATAGAGGAGATTTTCAAATTTTCGTAATTTTTCCACAACTATTTGAGATACGTAATCACTTAACATTGTAACCATATTATAGCCATACTTATTTAGATTAGTAGCCATTGTAGCCATTGTAGCCACAGTAATGTAAAGTTGTAATATTATTAAAGATAAAAATCTTTTATTTGAAATATAGTTTTATAAAACCATTAAGTTCTGAGATATAAACAAATATATATACTTTTTATTTCAGGCCTTTGAAAATTAATTTGATTCTTATACTCTTTGGTTAACAAAGATATTTCTCTTTTCTCAATTTTTGGGAACAGTGTTCCTAGTTCATAATGCCATAGAGTAAGTAACAGTGTATATTATTTCATTTAAATTTTTGGTGTAGTGTTTATACAACATTGTGTGTACCTATTATTTCATTTCACAAATCTTACGAGATTTAAGTAAATGTCTTGGTCAAAAGCGAGAGAAAGTCTGTGTAACATTTATTTTTTATTACTAAAATACAAAATTGCCTTTACCTCTATGGTTTGTGAACCTATACTTTCTAAGACATTTTCATTATTATTATTATTATTATTATTATTATTATTATTATTATTATTATTATTATTGGAGTTTACCAACATTATTATTATGATTATTGTTGTTGGAGTTTACCAACATTATTAATATTGTTGTTGTTGGAGTTTACCAACGACACAACTAGAGGTTATGTAACATCATTAAAATTATTTTACTCATGTTAGTGTGTACAACAAGATCCATAAATTCTGTACCTTTTTTTAACAACCTGTATAATATACATGTGTGTACGTCATTTCTTTTATTTTTTAGTGAAGTCTTAAACTAAAATAATGTGATATTTTCAGGGAACAGAAATAATAGCTTTGACACACATGCCTGTCCTCCCCTAAAGTAAATTTCTGGATGCACCACTGAATTTTAATATCTTCAAAATTAATCCTGATGTAAGTACGAAAAGGTCTTGTTCGTCTATAAAACATGAATGAAACTATTTAGAGAAAGTATTTTCATCTCTTCTTACAAATCCATTGCTATACAAATAGGTTATACCTAATCAAATTATTTATAAACTAAACAGAAGCAAGCCTACCCTATAAAAAACGTTTAACATAGATCATGCAAATAAGGAACATTTTCAATAACTCAAGTTTGGAGGTTACAGACAATTAGTGTCAAGTCAAGCGTTCTACCTGAACAGGATATAAATAGTGAGAGGGAAGGTGCAGTAGTGGGGCTTACAAAAAAGATGGAAAGATAGATAATGCCAAAAGGGGATTGGGGAGGAGAGGGAGAGGTGCTTCCGATGAGAGACCCATCTAGCAGGAAACTACTGAACTTTTTCAACAGTTAAGACATGATTTGATTTGAAAATACAAAATTTTGTAAAAATTATTGGATTATAAATATTCGTCGTGTATGATAGAACATTATCTTATCCTCTATAATAATATAAGTTCAAAATTATATTCTTGTATTTCATGTTTTATTTTATTTTAATTCAATTGGAATTACGTCTTATTGTAAAAAAGTAAATATTAACTTGTAAATTTTTAATTAATATAGTTCATTTTAAATTTACAAGTTAAATATAATACAAAAAAAGAGCATTATGCATAGTTTCTGAGAAATAGGTTGTACAACATTATTGTTCTATTATAGTAGGTGTCCATCCGAATCTTAAGGGCTGTAAAAACAAATAAAAACATAATAATGTGGTTTGGTTTATTGAACGAGTGAAGCGAGTTTTCCGTTTTAACTCCACTAATTTGCATTTGTCTGACTCTGGTGAGTGGATATGTTTCACGATAACTTTTGAACGCATTAACCGATTTAATTCAAACTTAGCACAATTGTTCTTTGTACCTTTAAACAGATAAAGTTCTTTGAGGAAGAAAATCTAACCAAGTGTTTGGGAGAAATCAACCCTTGTATGCATAAAAAAACACGTCTTCTAGCATTATTTATTACATGTATTTACCTTTTAGGGCACTCCCGGATACCTATACAGCTGAAAATTGGTATATATGTGAAAACTACTGTAATAACAATAAATAAAAATAAAAATTTTTAATATTTGGAGTGTAGAGGGGAGGCAGATAAAAAGGGGACCCCGCAAACCAAATTTGCCCAGGGCCCCACAAGTCTACACGTACACGTGATATTATCCACAGCGCTCGACGCCGGCAGGGATGGTCTCCCCCAGAAAATGGAGGGCAGAACAGAATGTACCCCTATATAAATAATACATTACTTCGTCAGAACTACTCAGAATAGAACCAGGGTCCCCTAAGCCTGTGCTCGACCATTAAAATCAGGATGACCAAATTTGAAACCCAAGACAATTAATCGTATTGAAAAAGTGCTCTTGCAGATATATTTTACTACAATTAAACATTGTATTTGAGGAGAAAGGAGATTACATTGTTTATTATGTGATGTTTCTAAAACTCTTCAAATGCCAAACAACTTCTATTTTGATTTTCAAGTTTAAATTTGTTCATTTATAAAAATAAAAAAAAATAATCCTTATTTTTTTAAAGTCTCTTTTTCTCTATTAGTGAAGTTTCTCTTTTAAATTGTTTCAAAATGGACTTTTGTTTAAATTTTGGTTGATTTTGGATCTGCTTTCAGGCAAAGTTATCTCATTCTAAAAATTACACACGTAACACGTTTGTATTTTGAACGTCCGAGACGTCCTTGCAGTGAACGCCGAACTGCTTGTCCCATCTTCAACTGGTATTCAAACTAAGACACCATGTAGGTGCTGTGTGTGGAGGGGGAGGTAGGGGGTATAAAGGCGTGTCAACACAAGGGGTCTTATTACCCGTCCTGACTATCCACATATTTACATTAATTAGACAGGGATGATATAAGTACAATTTAGAGGAAATGCGCTCGCATTTTCACGAAGTGAAATTGGAAAACCATTTAGGTAGAAAAAGCCTTAGTACAGCCGGGACAATATAATACCCCCCAAACCTTCCCGTCATCGGCAACCCGGACAGGACGAGACTAACTCCTTTGTACGCGTGTCTACTCAAAAGGCTAGTCGCTTTTGATCACGCGAAGCCTCCACACCAGAATTTTACAACTAAATTGTGACAGACTATACCAAAAGAACAAGTTGGCGGAGAGAAATAACGAATTTGTATTTATAAACTTATTATTGGAGAAATAATTACTGTGCAATTTCTGAACCAAATGATTATATCAGAACATGACTTACAATCTTACTCAAATTTACTCGTATAACATATTATACAACTCACAGTCACCCCTCCGATAGTACATCACTGTGTAAGAGGGGAAGTACCTAATTCGACTAATAATACATGTTTCGACCTTGGTGGGAATTGAGCCCGGTTCCCACAGCTCAGTAGACAAACGCATCACTGACCCATGCTAGTGTTGATGAACAAAATATGTCTACTCACAGTGCCGGGGACGGTGGTGAATTTGGCCTAGGTCACGCTGCCCATCCTGCCGGATGTGGAACCAAGTCTAGACTACAGTTCCGACCCTTTGCCCTGATTACTAACGTCGGTTCTCTACTACACGGTCTGAAAACATCGCCCTTAGGTGCGTCGCCTTTCATCGGACGTTAAGTTTCGCTCGTTCGCATGACATTCGATAAATTATTGGTCTTTGTGAATACATCAAATTCAAAGCTTAAATATGACCATAATAAATTTCTGTTAAAAAATAAAATTTATGGGTGAATCCCTGTTCAAATTGGTTCGGGTTTGGCTAAGATAGTAGCGGCGGTCGCTAACCCCGATCTGGTGGTTGCCATGGCAACGATCGTGCTGTATTCTAGTCAACAGGGCAGTGAATGGGCGTCGTTAGTTATAAAAAAAAGTTTTGGGGTGAGAACATAAAATGTTTCATTGAAAACTAATTTGATTGTTACTTTGTTTTGGTACATTGTCACACTACAATACGTAATGAATGCAAAATCTAATTGCAAGAAAGAAACTAAGTTAAAACCCACAAAACAAGAAAAATGTATTTAAAAAATCCAGGATGGAAATGGTTCAAAAATATTTTTTCTGAATTTAGAACCATGAAAGAAAAGTAGCAGGCTACTAAATTTTCTTACATCAATTGAGTCCGTAATTATGTCCCTAATACATCAAAAATTAAATTCAATAACAAAGAAAACAAATAAAAATTAACACAAGATATTAACATTAGGATAAAATTGGTCCAAAAGTCCTCCTTAATTCAGACCTGAATACCAGTGTTGCAGCAACTTTCCTAGTATCGATTGAGTTCAAGATGTCAGTGTGAACATGTCAGAGGGCAACGTGGTTCAGTCTCTTTTGAGTCATTGTGGAGCGCAAATATGTCTTCAGCTGTCTGAGAGAGCTGAAACTTCTCTCTGCCTCACAAGACGAGCTGGGTAAAACCAGCAGCAGCCGAACAAGATGTTCCACATTTGAAAACTATTGTAAAAATTATGATTTCATTTGTTTGAAACACTTCATGGTATCTTCCAAACAGGAAACACTGTCTTTTGATAAAAACATCCTAAGTTCCACTTGCAATAATGACGTTTCTATTTCTGTGTAGTCGCTGATATCAGAACAGTTTTATACAGTCAGCAGTACTTGTTCAAGTTTACGGTGTTTCTTTAGGCCAGGTTGGTCAACCAGCTTTTTTATTTAATTAAATTATTGGATTATTGGGGGAGACGTATGCCCCCGTTGAGTTATTGGTGGGACGTACTTGGAAACATTGTTGGCCAACATTAAAGAAACATTGTTTCGCGTACGTACTTGGAAACATTGTTGGCCAACATTAAAGAAACATTGTTTCGCGTCCAGACTACAACGATGAAACAGTTGTTTCCCGTACAGAGTTCAGTTGAGTGAAAGATGTCTGTTGAAGATGCTGCTATGGCTTGTGCTTTGTATATAGTTATGGTCTGTTCAAGAAGACAGAGAAGAAGAAAACGAGATGTGGTATCGAAAGAAAAGTATTGATACTGTACTCAAGGCCGTAGCCAGCCAATAATTTCAGGGGGGGTTTGGTGAGCCCAATTGACGGAGGCTAGAAAAAATTATAAATAAAAAAACTGTTCTAGAAGCTATCTGAAGTGTTTTTTATTATTTTTATTTTATTTTTTATTTTATTTTTTTATTTTATTTTTTATTTTATTTTATTTTTATTATTTTTATTTTATTATTTTTTATGACAACATAAAACCATAACTGCCGAAGGTTAGAAAAAATTCTAAATAATAAACACCTCTGGAAGCTCTCTGAAGTGCTTTTTATGGTAGCACAGCCCGCTAATTTGTACTTGTACCTTAATTTTGATATTGTTTGAACCATAAATAAAGCCATATATATTTTGTTCATAAAATTTCGGGGGGGGGGGGGTTTGAACCCCGAAACCCCCCCCCCGACTACGGCCTTGACTGTACTCATTAAAAGTATCGGAAGAAAAGTATCGATACTAGAAAAGTATCGATAGCAATAAGTATCGGTATTGAAATTTTAATCTGAAAAAGTTTTTTTTAATCTAGTAATAATATTTTCAAGTTTTACATCATAACTGTATTGTAGTTAAACACTGAAAGTAATAATGGTTTTTAATATTTTAAAACAAAATTGCTTTTTTTGCTATCCAACTTCTTAAAAAAAACTTCCATAATCCACTTCTGTGAGGTGCCATTTATAAACTACACTCTTCGTTTATATACTCTAACAAGATAAATGATTAACTATTGACAAAGAATAAAATAATGGACGCTTCTTCTGCTTGGAGCACCCTTGAGGTGATTGATCTCTACAAAAGATAATTTTGTTTAGTTTTTGATGACCGTGGTCAATAATAAAGGAAGGGGTAGTAAGACTGGTCGCCAATCGCACTGTAATTTGTTCTTCCTGTTCCTCCACAGTATACTCTAGTAAACATCTAGTCCCAGACTCCCAGCATGAGTGGAATTAACAAAAAAAGTTTTTTCTTTCGATACTGGAGTGAGTACTAACATCAGTAAAAGTATCGAGTAAAAAATACTAGTATCGAAAGGAAAAATATCGATACTTTTTCCACATCCCTAGGTGGGTCTGTAAAGTGCTTCAAAATGGTTTGTACTTCTGACAGAAGTGAAGATCGAAGACAGCAGTGGTTCTAGGAGCTTCACTCGCATGTCCCCTACAGACTTTGAAGATATTTTACAAATGGTTGTTCCCAGGATAATGAAGAGAGACACGCGTTGCTTGTTGTCGGAAATGTTGGCACACATTGTTTCTTGTAACACATTTGAAATGGATCAAGGGAAACACAAAGGCAACATGAAAAATGTTGCCCAACTGTTTCTAAAAACAAGTGCAACATGCTGGCAAACAATGTTTCCGGGGAAATGTTTCCTAGTGCGTACTAGGCCTTACACCAACGTCGGACCGAGGGTAGGTAGGATCGAAATAGAGGTATTCTCCCTAATATTGTAAATAATTTTAAAACATAAAGTAAACTTACAATCGAGTTTCATGGTTGGGTAGTCCGACACCTTAGTTTAGTCGGTAGCCTGTCTATATACTGAGCCAAGGGAGCTGGGTTCGATTCCTGTCATGGCCGAAAAATGTATCATTGATGAAGTGTGGGTTTCCCCTTCTACACTTAACCGCTGAAAGCTGGCTGGCGTCTGTTCTATATTTAAGTTAGTACATAAGTCGTGTGCTGATATAATCAGTCGGTTCAGAAAGTACACGTTAAAAACCTAAACAAAAAAGAGAGGTGTTTGTATCTGTTTGAGGGGCGGGGGAGGAGGTTATATATGAGAAGTCCCAATAAAGGAGATGGCATGCATTTTTTAAATACTAAATCTCTTTTGAATGACTTTAAAGTTTTAAAAATATAATTCGGGTTGTAGATGTTAATAATTCTATAAAACTCCACAGTGTGAGCCCGCAACCGAAAGCTACGAACCTAAGCGTTAAGGAATAATATAAAAATACATGATTGATAATATCAGAAGGGGGTTTGAGACACTCACTTTTTTCCCCACTCCCGCGTTACGGCGCTGTATAAAATAGTTCAAAACGTTCTTTGCATACGACAGTAGCATCTAGCATTTGGAAGAGTGCACCGTTTGCTGAGATATGTGTGTAATTTGATTACGTGATTATGGAAGAGGAAGAGGAGTTTTTATTTTTTATAATGCTACATCGTTCAATCCGACGCCGTAGAAAAGTGAATAGAAAGTACTGGGTGCATCCCATTTTAAGTTCCCGCCTTCTCAAAAGTCAGTTTTATTTGTTACATTCTGAACTGCAAAGTGACCCGGAAAAATTCTTCTCGTACTTTAGAATGTCAGAGAGATCCTTTCACTGAATTGTTGAACATAATAAAGGGCAATATAACAGCACAGTCAACCAATATGAGGCTACCTATAACTCCAGAGAAAAGATTGAGCATCACTCTTAGGCTTGGCAAACTTCATCCCATGCCTTTGTTTTGAGATGTTTATTTGCATACTTTGGGGCTTCAAAGTCCCACAGTGCAGGTCTTGATTCAATTTCAACTATAAATCTATCTGTGTCAAATTCAGACATTTTCTAAGAGTTTGGCACTACGAACAACACAACTCTGTCAATGAATACCAGGTCAGAGAACCCACGAAACACGCTCGCAACGTGTGCGACTGTGGTACTGAAGCTAGGCGAAGCGTCAGTGTTCGGGCCAGTGGTACCACACACGCAAAGCAAGGAATCGCAACCACATCATGCGACACCGTCTGCAAGTACTTGCGCTACAGTCATGCCAATCAATGTGTTTGATAAGCGCTGCGTTAGTGGTACCACGGGCGTGCGATTGTGGGTCCCACGTACCACATGCGATTGTGGTCCGTGTGAAACCGCCCTTAGGTACACGAAGACCGGTGGGCGCGGCGCCGTGATATGATAAAGAGCTGCAATGTGCATTACGGCACTGTTGTACGGGGATGCCTACTCATTCACACTGACTGGCCAGCGTGACTATTCTATCGTTGGGCTCTGTTTTGCCTTCTTCATCAAACAACACTTAAATGGTGACTCATGAAACGTAATATGATGACCACGGTGAAGATTCAATAGGCGTTCATAACCAGAAATTGATCACCTATATTTCAGAAATAGGTTTTTTATCAGCACTTCTTACTACCTGTTTGAGCTATATGCATTTGTACTAATTACGCTACTGTATTAGGGTTGAAGAAGGTTGTATTTATAGAAAGTGTACCCACATTTTCGTGGAAAACCATTTAGACAAACCCATTACACCTGACCGGGCTTCAAACTCTAATCTCACCATCATCGGCAGTCCGGCCTATTTCAAGAGTGACCCCGAAGTGGGTAAGCAATGGTTATGAAACAGTTGAGGTTGGAAAATCACCACTAAGAAAAATCCTCTTTAGTGCACTAAGTGGGCTCCTAACACAGACTTTGCGGGTTTATGAGTAACATTATCACTGAGCCAATTAGTGCAGCTAATAATCATTCCACCCTCTTCTGTTACAGTTTCTCTGTCTGGAACACCATCATGGGTTCATCACTCCTGGTCATGCCGTGGGGGCTGGAGAAAGCTGGCCTTTTAACGGGCATGTTCCTCAATGTCACTATGGGGGGGTTGTGCCTCTACACTACCTATAGAATACTGCAGGTTCACCAACTGCACGGTGAGAAAACTTGCACAACTTTAAGGTACATTCAACTGTTCAGCTTGGCCTGTTCACTTAGTAAATACTTCCATCTCGCTTTGTCCTATCCACCGTTCTCACTTACTCTTTTCCAGTCTTATCTATCCTCCAATATCTTCCTTGTTATCCATTGAGGTACTTTTCCACCAACTTAACTCCATTCCCCTTGGGATCTTCCTTTTCCATCTTCATTACGTGTTCTACCATATCACTATCTTATATACCTCTGTAGCCAACTCTTGCCAGACATCTTCATTACGTGCTTCATACCTATCACTATCTTATCTAAATTCAACATCTTCATTACGTGTTCATACCATATCACTATCTTATATACCTTCTTAGCCCAACTCTTGCCAGAACATCTTCATTACGTGTTATACATATCACTATCTAATACCTTTAGCCAATCTTGCCAGAATCTTCATTACTGTTCATACATATCACTATTTATACTTTGTAGCCCAACTCTTGCCAGAACATCTTCATTACGTGTTCATACCATATCACTATCTTATATACCTTCTGTAGCCCAACTCTTGCCAGAACATCTTCATTACGTGTTCATACCATATCACTATCTTATATACCTTCTGTAGCCCAACTCTTGCCAGAACATCTTCATTACGTGTTCATACCATATCACTATCTTATATACCTTCTGTAGCCCAACTCTTGCCAGAACATCTTCATTACGTGTTCATACCATATCACTATCTTATATACCTTCTGTAGCCCAACTCTTCCAGACATCTTCATTACGTGTTCATACCATATCACTATTTTATATACCTCTTAGCCCAACCTTGCAGAACATCTTCATTTTCTCCCGACAACAGTCACATGGTTTAAAAACTGCTCCAGCTATGGTGTCCTGGAAGGGTGGCACTTAACCTGATATCTTTGTGTATGGGTATTATTCTCATTTATTTTACATGCACTGTAGTATCTTACTCCCATCAATACTACAATACATAAATATTTACACTGAGGAAGATGGCATTTTGATGAAATGTTAACTACATTCATGTGAGGAAAGAGCCGGGATTCATTTAGGGGAAGAAAAATAACACCTCAGTAAACCTGGGGGCCAAAATTTAAATCCAAACATTTTGTTCCTCACGCCACATAAGGAATTTAAATTATTAATTAAAAAAATTCAGGGAAGAACATTTATCTTTATTTCAATTTTTTCACTTATTTGTTTAAATAAATTTTAGGTTTATTTCCTTACATTTTCACAAGATCAAGAAATCTAACCTTAGCTCTACCTTTATGATTAATATTTATAATTTTGGATGAATTAATACTACACTACATAACATCAACATCAAACTCACTGGCAAACCAGAAGAGACCGACGCAATGCGCTGCTATACATTGTGTGTGTTTAGGAACAAACAACCCTGATGGAGAGGTGGCCGATCTCTGCAAGATCCTGCTGGGCCGCTCGGCGGAGATGGTGACCAAAGTGATATCCCTGGTGGTTCTGCTTGGGGCCAACATTGTGTACTGGGTGCTTATGTCAAACTTCCTCTACTACTCTGTAGATTATGTGCACGGTGAGATGTCGCTTGACCGAACATAGCTATTAAATTTACTATCACATGCACACTCTTTAAAGTCAACCAAATAATATTTTTTAAGTCTGAATCCTTAATTCATTCTTTAGCGTGGCTGTCTCCTTAGTTAAGGGCACATATTATTCAATTCCTGTCATGGACAAAAAATTTATCATTGGTGAAATTTAGACTTCTTTCTCAATGGTGAATTGATAGTCAGAGGATTGGGTGTTTTGTCACTTCTAAAATCAAGTTAGTTTGTAAGGTGTACTCTGATATAATTGGCCAGCTTAGAAAATGCATATTAAATATCCCTAATAAAGACAAAATAATTTTAAATTTACATAAACAAGCTTACATAAAAAAAAGAGATCATTTTTGTAATGCAAAATAAAAATGATTTAGGACAATTTGAAATTTAAACACTTTTATTTTCAATGCGGTGATTTTTATATTTTTTTTTAAACTAGTAAATACAGTTCTATGCCTTCAATAACTTTTAATGTGAGGGCATTCTGTGACAAAACTTTAAATACACTTTACTTTCACTTATAACAACTCAAGTTGATGATGGTTTGAAATCAGGACATGTGAGTTGTTAGACGCATAATATTTATTTACTTTCAATCAACAAAATAAGATAATACAAGTTCTGAGATATTAAAGTGATTTTATGTTTATATCAGTTGACAAATTTTTTTATTCTTAAGATTGATGTTTCATATTCATATTTGTGAAGTTTAATTTTCTAACATTTTTGGGTAATTTTGAAACAAACTGTTAGTAAACTAAACAAATATTAGGGCCTACATATGAAGTACTACAAATATAATCATATTATATCAATTAAAATAAAAAAATTGACTTTTTATTTCATAGAACATAAGCCATCATAATTGTGTTATAGTTTGAATACAGTATAATCTCACTAATCTGTCGCCTGTGGGACTGGGAGCATGGTCGAAATGCAAAAAAATTCGGATTATCAGAAGAAAACTAAATATTTACAGTACTGCATTACATACATACATAAATAAGAAGGTCTAAAATAAAATAAAACTTAGAGACACACATTTTTTTAGTGAAAAAAATCAGTAATGTTCTTTTGTTTGGCAGACGACAGCCTAGACTTGGCTGCAATATTCCTCTATTTATTGATCCACAAGATATCTATAGGTGTAGAGCTTTCATTCTGTTCGATGTACTGAAGAGCAACATCAAAAGATTTCTTGGCTTGAATATTTGATACAAGGGCAGGTGATTCTTCATCCTCCTCATCATCATCATCAGGGCCTTCATTTACGGTTTATTCATGTACACGAGAAACAGCGATAACGATCTCATCGTCATTTAGTTCATTTGTTTCACAATCTTCATCACATTTAGTAAGCCACTCATCAACGTCACTTGCTTGGATATCATGTAAAGTTTTTAAGTCGTTGACAATTTCCGGCGTGTCTCTGTCTTGCACATTCCCAGTTTGCTCACTCTCGATTATCACTTCCGGCCAAAGTTTACGCCAAGATTTTTGCCGTACATCAGGTTTCATTTCATTCCATGACTCTGCTATTGAGTAAATTGAATCTTTGATGCTTACGGATTTTATGGCTTCATAAAGGCTACAGCCCTCGCCTGTTTTTTCTAAAATCGAGCTGATGTATTTTCGGCAATAACGCCTTTTCAGCCACTTGATCACACCTTGATCCATCGGTTGTATCAGAGAAGTTACATTGGGTGGACGAAATGCAAATCTTATTTTATTTTTTACCAATCCTTCTTCAAAGGAGTGCAATGGAGCGTTATCCAACAACAACAACAACAACAACAACAGAGTGCGAACAGGAAGTTCTTGGGTCTTTAAGTTTTTTTCAACAGCAGGAACAAATTTGTCAACAAAAACATGACTTAAAAAAGATTACAGTCCATCCAAGCTGATTTTTGGTTGCGGTAATAAACTGGTAGCGATGATAAATTAATGTTCTTGAACACCCTTGGCTTTTTAAATTTACCAATGACAAAAAGCATAAGCTTGTGTTTGCCGTTAGCGTTGCTGCAAGTAGCAACGGTTAGCCTGTCTCTGGCAACTTTTGTTCTCATCACGGTCTCATTTGATGCAGCAAGTGTTTTTGTCGATAACATTTTAAAGTTTAGGCCAGTTTCATCTATATTATAGACTTGGTCAGGTGCCAATTCATTTTCTTCAATGATTTTTTTTTTAATTTCAAAGAAAAATCTTTTGATGTCTGTCATCAGTTGATAGTTTTTCACCTGATATTGTGCAATATCTAACGCCATGACGGGTTTTCCGCCGATCTAATCAACCTTCACTAGCTGTGAACTCACCTTCAACTTCCAATTTTTTGTGCAGAATTAATGCCTTTTCTTTGATAATAGGCCCAGATAGCGGGGTTCCGTTCCTCCTTTCTTGGCAAAACCATATCCATAACGCGTTGTCTAGCAGTTCCAGTTTTGGCTTTTTTTAGTGTTCTGCGACTTTTTAGTGCTTTCTCGCCATCTACCATCACCATAAAAGATTCAATATCTTTTCTATTTTTCCTTCAGTTCTTTATTGTAGTAACTTCCACATTGAGTTCCTTAGCAATTTTTTGTAGAGATTCCTCCTTGTCCAGTCTCTTTAGCAGTTTTAATTTTTCATTTAAAGGAACAGTAACGTGTTTAAGTTTTACTCCTGACATACTGTATGTAATGCAAAAACTACGTACACAAAACACAATCCACACACGACGCGTACTTACCACGCAATAGACGCTAGATGCCGGCTCACTGAGGCAGCAAAACAACTGACTAGTAAACAATGGCGCGTCAACAATGGCCGACCAGTCATCAACAAGTCTGTGCATGCATGCTCTTGAGCTGCAGTCGGACCAACCTGAGCGACGGACTAAAGAGGTTCTACTGTACTTTTATTTTTTATTTGCACCGTATCATAGTACCTGTCCAGGCAATCTGCATATTCACACTAATAAAGTAGAGAGGAAGGTGGAATTTAAAAAAATGTATTCACATGTGTGTGGAGGTATAGTGGTAAACTATCCTTACAGGCAGAATTCAAACCCTGACCTATCTAACTAACACCAACAATCCAGTCCATTGCAAGGAACACACCTTGGACTGTGCAACCACCGCTCTTTATTGTTATTGTTAATAAATAATAATAATAAAATAATAATAATAATAATAATAATAATAATAATAATAAATATGACCTTTATTTTACTGTTGAAAGCAAAAAACATTGTCTTAAATTTAACTAAAACCAGTTAATCCTTGTGAAACTTTAGCACATTCAATCTTCGCCCACCCCAAATAAAAAAGATTTAGTCTTTTGTTGGTTTGTTGAAATTAAATACTCAGCGAAGTGTATACACAAAATAGCAAAGAGAGTTTATTAATGTGAACGTATTTACAATTCTCTCTTTGTATACAATATTTGATGTCAAAATGCAATCATCTTGAATTTTTTGTTTGTCATTTTCGATAAAATTGATACAAAAATATTGTTGGATTTTTCTTTTAACTTAAATTTTATATAAACAATGTATTTTAACGTAAACTAAGTATGCTATGTCAGAAATCGATAAAAAAATCCTATCCATTGGTACATTATTCATCGCTGTAGGCTTTGCATTAGTTGGGATGTTGACAACAGAAATAATATAGGATTATTTACACTACATTTTATTTGTTGGGAATAAAAAATACTATACTTATTAATTATTATAACAATAGAAAATAGTTTTAAAAAAGATGTAAAATAAGTAGAAAAGTATATTTTGCACAATTATTTAAATTGCAAAATTTGTCAAGAATTCAGTCTAGTTTATTTGACCAGATACTTTGAACATTAATGACATATCCAACCACTTTAATATCCATAAGAGAGGTTATAAATAAGGATGGGATCCTTGAATCACTCAAATTCTTGAGGATATTTGAAATTCAAAGATTTGAAAAAATATTGGGTTTTAGATTCGAAAATAAATAAAGACTTTTTTTAAATTATGAATTCGAATTTGTTTTATAGCTCTAATACTGTTTGTTGATGTTTCATCCCCACCATACAACCAGGCCCCAGAACATTAATTTAACACCTAACTGAATGTATGAATGTTATAATGAATGCATATTGGCAAAAAAATGTTAAACATTTATTACTATTTCTCTTTTTTCCTACTATTCTGTTATATTCCTATTTATTCTATGTTTATAATTTTTCGAAAATTCAGATTTTAATTCCAGATTCGATCCCACTCTAGTTATAATTCTTGAAAACTGTCAATGCTGAATGACATGTGTAAGCTCTGTATGCTGAGCTTCCAATCTGTAATTCTGTTTTGTTTTTCCAGCCCAAATAACTGGCGTGGACCTCAGTATTGTTCCTATAAATGAAACGGTCCCTCCGTCTGGTGAGTGAAATTTATTTTAGTGATTCATTTTAACACAAGCTTATTAAATATGTTTCTTTCGGGGGGTGGGGTGTCAATATGTGAAGGATAACAAGTATCACTAAAGAAGGGATGTAAAACAGCTTCTTGGTTGAAAAATAAAGAAAAAGTATGGTAGATGCGGTTGAATTTCAAAGGTCCAGCAAACTATTATAAAATAGCAACCAATCCTTTCACACTAAAATTAATGTTGCTACAAAGTGCAACTAGTCTTTTTGCTTTCTAAATGCAAATACATCTCTTAAGTTTATTACTGGCGTTTTATTTTACATATAATAGACGAAGAAAAATGTATAGCAATAAAATAATACAAATTTCAATGATGTCCCTAACTTTCTTCTTTTTAACTCATAAAAGTGAACTTATTGATAAATGTGTCTAGATTTAGTGTTGGTTGGGCTGTAAAAAGAGCTTAGGGCCAGTTTGATAGTCAAATTTAGTACGCCTCAAGTGCGAGTCGATACCAAATACAGCACGACACCTACCTAGACCAAAATGGAATGGGCCAGTTTCGCATATGAAACTGGCCCATTCCATTCAATTTCAGGTAGGTGACCTCTTGTATTTAGTATAGCGCCACACTTGAGGCGTACTAAATTTGACTATCAAACTGGCCCTAAGACTTGAAATGCACTTCCATTGTCAATGATTGTGTTGAATCCTGACTGTGTACACTGAGGGTGGTTTTGCCCCTTTTTTTTTTTTTTTTTTTTTTTTTTTTTTCATTTCTGAAATACCACATGTTTATTTAATCTACACTCCCATTCTTGTACCTATCCCTTAGATTAAGTAGTCAGTAATGTTTGGGTTAAACATAAAAATGCTTCTAGAGTGTACTTGGTTTTTCAATTAAATTTAAGAAGAAAAATATCCAACATAAAAAAGTTTATCAAAATTGTGTTGACAGAATTAACAAAAACAATGTTACACTTTATTTAAGTAAATTTTAGTAAATAGTTTTGGCCTGAAGAGTTATACTTTGTAATAAGCAATTTAATAATTGACAAACCTCCTCTGAAGATTTTCAGGTTGTTCCTATTAAATTCTCTTTTGGGAATATGGTAAAGATGTATAATGTAGGATAAATGATCCTTAGCTTATTATATTCAAGAGGTTCCTAATACTTTTTTTTATGTATTTAACTTTTACTTTATGAACCGACTGATATCATCACGCAACTTATTAACTATAGACATACCCGGATCTACGATATTTCATGCTTATTATGCTTTTCAATTACCACAAATTGAGGTGCTTGCTTTGCAGATATGACACCTATGTGACATACTACCATTCGCTTCACTTTAGATTGTATGCTGACCCTTTTTCAAAATATAAAGCCTACAGTGTTTATTTAGTTAAAAATGTGTTATTTACAACAGTTAGATCTGTATATGGTGATTGAAGCGTAGTATATACATTTTTAAGTGAAAAAAATGCAATGCTTCGAGTTACGAATATTTTCGAGCTACGAGAATGGTCTGGAACCTAACCTGTCATAAGTGTGGGATATTCCAGTAACTTAAATCTAGACTAGACAAAACATCCAGCTCCAGGCCATTAACTCATCGCTGTAAAAAGGGAACTCATATTTTACCAATGATAAATTTTTCGAATATGCCAGGAATTGAACCCAGGACCCTGAGCTCAGCAGGCAGATATGCTACTGACTTATCTAATAAAGGAGTCAACCTCTTGATAAAAATGGATCAGATGTAAGTGCCTACCTAATATAACAAGGAAATAACTTTTTTTAATTAAATGACGCATTGATAATGTGGCTCTTTATTCAGGATACAAGATTTCAATCTTTACTAAACAAACTTAAGTTAATTTTCTCATGTTGATTTTTTACATTGTCTCTCCAGCTAAATCCGGGTTGTAATCTTCTCGAAATCCTTTCCTCTTCAAAATGTTTGTGTAAAGAGGTATCAATAATTCTTAAATTAGATTCAATTATTAATTGGAGTTAAATTGCTTGTTTTATGTTAATTTCTTTAATTGATATTTTCTAGTCTTGTGCCTGCGTCACTTCCCAACGGACAACACAACGCAGATCCTGAATGAACGGTTGCCAAACTCTACTTACGAGAATTTGTGGAACTTACACACTACTGTTCCTCTTTTCTTGGTGCTCATCATAGTCCCGCTTGTCAACTTCAAGTCGGCCACCTTTTTCACAAAGTTCAACTCGCTCGGTAAGTTTCAGCTCACCTTGTAATACTGTCAACTTTAGGCACCACTGGGTTGCTCTGCTTGTGGGCCATCTAGTTTGAAACCAAAGCTTTTGACCATTTAAATACAAGATATAGGTTGAATCCACTATTTTACAAATCCAAATCATCATTTAACCAATAGATTTAAAATTCAACTCTTATAATCATAGTAAACACAAAAGTTTAATTTACTACATTAATTCTTCAAGTTCTATAGTAAATAAAAATAGTATATTAATATTAAATGAATAATAGCTTTAAAGCAAATTCCAACTCAAAATTAAAAAAAAAAATCTCAAATCTTATATTATTTTGAATCCTTGAATATTGAATACTCGAAGATACGGAAGTGTGGAGGAAGTTAGTGAGGATGGATTAAGTAGGGAGTGTTTTTTTAAATCTATATGCACAGTTTCTTAAATACCCTCCAAGGGAACGATGAGTAGATATGTCTGTACTTGTATTCGAGGGATTTGCTATTTCTATTTTATGACTACTGTCAAGATAAATAGTTCTACCAACAACTATCATCATTTATATTCAGCTATTTATTAGAATGTGACCCTCTAAAACTAAACTCCTTAAATATATGATATTAAAGGAAGGTTAAAATCAAAATAATTGTAAAAATAATCATTAATCCAAATCTGAAAGCATTGACTTAAAATCACAATTTCTTTACTATTGGGAGTGTAATTTATTAAAGTATTGTTGAATTGAGAAAATATGACATTTTTAGTTTCCTTAAAAAAAAATTATAATATAAGTACCAAATTATATTAAAACAATAAACTCATTAAAAAATTGTCGCTTTAATCCTCTTAGTGTAACATGTGGAATAAATAAATAGGAAAAGCAATAGTCCATGCAACTAAGAAATTTATTTTGTATGGAATGGTTATTTTCTAAACCAAATAAGATTTCATTTTTGTAATTTTCTTTTTTAGTTTTATAAGAAAATATTAGATTCGGATTTGAAACTAATAGTATTTGATTCTTTTCTACTATTTTGCTATATTATTATTTGTATTTAAAAATACAACAACTATACATTTTAATTTTGCAGAACTATAGCATCAAACAATTAATGAACACATAACGTTTTACCCACATGGATATGACATATGACAACTTTGTGTGGCAGGTACTTTGTCAGCTATGTACCTGCTCATCTTCGTGTTCGTCAAGTCATCGCAGTGGGGTATCAACATCAATTTCTCAGATGTGACAGATATCAACTATTCCCCGCAGTTCCTGCCAAGTTTCCCTGCTCTCTCAGGCATGCTTGCCCTCTCTTTCTTCATCCACAACATTATCATCACAATCATGCGCAACAACAGGCACCACAAGAACAATGTAACCACAACTTTCTGTCTCTACAAATAATAAACAAACTAGTGTTTACTGAGAAATAAAGTTATTTGTGATATAATAAATTAACATCACCACATCTTACTACATGAATTTGGGGTTATCCATAAACCTCGGTGTTAAGGGTTAGCAACGTCTTAATGAATACAAGGTACACGAGGGGTGGGTGCATCAGTGTTATGCAACACAGAGCTATATTTAATTTCTAATACTAAAAAACTAACATGTTATTGTTCATGTTTGCACCATTAATAAACATACTTATAAATAACATCTGATTCGGAGTAACATTACATCTGAGTCACCTTTTAGTGTGAAATAATGGCATTCACTCTTGATGTGAAAAGTTATGTAACACAGGTTGGAGGGGTCAGGCTAAATGTTACTTGGTTTACAGGAAGGGGAGTCAAAAAAAAGATAAGAAAAAAGTATTTCGTGGTTTCATGGATGACCTCAATGTGTTAGAATGATGAGGAAGGTTGAGTTTAGAGGGTATTTTCATTTGAGTGGAGGAAAACCATTTAGGAAAAACCACGCTCACTACACCTGACCAAAATTCGAACAGATCAGCAGTGAAGACTTAGACCAGACTTATAGAAGTGGGTCTATTTGTGACATAGATGTGTGTGTAGTATTGAACATGCATTATCATCAAACATAATTATATTTTTGAAGAGACCTAACATATTGATTTTGAGTTGAGTTTTTTTTAGTAATGGGTATGTATTAATGTATATTTTCAAACTAAAAATGTATTTGAAGTATTTTCTAAAAATTAGACTCTAGATAAAATTGTTGTAATTGTGTAATTGAAGATCAGTTGACCCTTGTTAGACTAAGGCAGTCTTTTGTATCCGTAACACACACTGGTGGGCACGACGACTAAATATCAATCTAATTTAGTTTGGTTTTCTGGTTACGAGGAGGTGGGGGTTCAAATTTTGAGAGTGGTTTATCCTAAATGATTTCCCACTTTACCTCCATACAAATTCTACCTTACTCATACCTACTGACATTGTGTAATTAAATGTGTATATCCCAGGCGAGTAGTAAGATGAAGAGTAAACAAAAAATGTGTTTGTGTGTAGAGCCATAGAATTCCATTACACCTAAAATTGTTTACTAATTAAACAAGTATATTTATTTAAAGATAGCTAAATAAATTTTTTTGACAATGATTCAAATTCTGATATTCCTGAACAATTTTTAGTCCAGAGGAAGGGTTTGCATTCAGGTCCTGAAATAATAATTATGAATTGTATCCAAACTCCT
This sequence comes from Timema podura, assembly GCA_033556935.1. NCBI lineage: Eukaryota > Metazoa > Arthropoda > Insecta > Phasmatodea > Timematidae > Timema > Timema podura. The sequence goes on along the minus strand of JAVRXN010000008.1, from coordinate 77,782,125 downwards.
TCCACGATATTTTTAATAAAAATATTTATATTTTATGCAGTGTAAAAGATCTAATAATGACAAATTATCTACAAAACCAAATCAGAATCATTTGCTTGTTTAAAAGTGTACCAAAACTAAACATCGTGAATCAAATTTTACACTAATTAAAATTTTTATTCAAACTTTGCTTTAAGTATAATTTATTAGGATATTTAAGTTTGAGTGAATGTTTAAACCAGAGATGTAGAGTTGGTACACCAAACCTTTGACTTCAACTCCTTTATTTTTATACTGCCCAACTCCAACTGTTTTGTTATTAATTCGCAATAACAAATTTACTGTAGTAAAATGGTAGCACAAGGCATTTCATCACCACGTGAACCATCAGGCTGCTTATGTTTATAGAATATAATATATTTTTGATAGAGGTGTGCAAAGCTTCGACTTGGCTTCGAAACAAACATCACCTTCGACTTCACTTTGAAAAAAATTACGGCTTCGAAGCTTGGTTAATAAAAATATTTACAGCTAAAATACTCAATTTGTTTTAATACTGCCATTCTGAGATGTTTAGTACATGCAAATTAATATTCATATAGTGAAAATCATAAGTAATTGAATTGCATGCTGCGATAGATAATAGATTGATTTATCAGATTGAAACAAAATATTTCAAACAATTGTGCAAATAAAACATTTTCCAAGTAATTTTAGTGCAAAAAGTTAAATAAACAACCACAATATATTTTTTCAAGCATAAAACAACTAACAAAAAATATTCAAACTTCGATTTGGCTTCAAGAATATTTTATATATTCAATTCGAGTTTGCTTCAAATTGAAAAAGTGGACTTCGCACACCCCTATTATTTGACTACAGTTTTTTAACAAGAAAACCTTTCTAATTCCTATGGAAATAAATATTATTTTGAAGTTGGAGTCGATTCATTTCTAAAGAGACTGATTACACCCAAAATGACTTCACTCCATTGCCTAGGTTTAAACTATTGTAATATTTTGATAATTATATCATTACTTCTGTGAGAGCATGTTAATCTAAATTAGTGAAACACTTGACTGTGTAGGGGCGAGACTTGTCCATAGCTTACTTGCTGGTCACAGTGACATACGCCCTGGTAGGAACAGTGTTCTACATCTGCTTCCCGCTCGCCAAATCGTGTATTGAAGATGTAAGTACCATTGTTTCATAATAATTATAATCATTTAAATTAGAGGTTGGTAGCCACTGATCACAATCAACCAGTCAATCTTGTAACAAAACTACATCATAGTTAAAAATTAAAAGTCAATCTTTGCATCTTATAAACTTGCAAATACATCAAATACTTACACATAATTTCGAGAGTGACCAAAATAACCTATGACAGGTCATAATTGGTATTGTTAGTGTATTCCAGTCTTAGTGGTGATGTGTCTAATAGAGATATGCAAGTACAAGTCTACACTCTGACATCAACAGCAAATACAAACTGTTTTTTAAAGCTTAGTTTTGTTTAAAATGCTAGTGTTGTGAACGTTTCGTTTCTCCTAGGTAGTCTTTGGGTTTTAGTGGAGTGGTTTGATGCTACTGTATCTTCGTTCAAAGTTTTGTGTGTGCTGGGTAAGGGAAAAAAAAAACTTTCCTCCATGATGAGTTTATGAAGGAGGCCTTTAATAATAATAATAATAATAATATTTAGCACCGTGTCTTACTATCCGTTCGAGTTGTACGCTTAAGTACTAATTACTCTAATGGGTTAGGAATTGGGAAGGTTGAATATAGAGGAAGTGAACCCGCATTTGCGTGGAGGGAGAGTGAAAAACCATTTAGGGAAAACCACCTCCAGTTCACCCAAGCAAGATTCAAACCTCGATCTCCCCGTCCTCGGCAGTCTAGCTCAACACTAAACCAGCGCGTTAACTAACTACACCACCGAGGTGGGTGAGGCCCTTGATGAAGCTGCTGTAAAACTATTTGTTAAATTCATAATAAATAATAAATATTAACTGCCATTGCTTCTGTCCAACTATCAGCGTGCAGTGTCGAGCTTATGCCAGAGATTTTATCAAACCTTCTAAGGTAGATGTAGAATACATTTTCTTGCAGTTACAGCTGGGTGAATCAAATTATGGTTGGTACAGCTCAACTAAGCATTTTCGTGAAAATGAGCTTCAACGTTTGTTCAAGTAAAATTGTATTTATAAAAATCATAATAATCGTAACAACTACACGAGCAAACATTTTTTCCGAAATTCAAGAATTATATGATTGATAAAAATTAAGAGTGTAGAAACACTGTATAATAATATAAAGTAATTGATAGTGAAGGAAGTCAACCTGAAAGGATAGTTAGGTTAGGCCTAGATATAAAAACACACTTCTCTCTTCACTTATTCTCTTCTCAAACTATTGCACTATATTGCACTTCACACATTGTTGAATTTTAGGAGATGTTCATTTATAATTAGAAGAGACAAATTGAAAACACACAAAGAAAAATAGGCTACAGAAATGAAGAGGTGTGTTTTTTTCCTATCTAGGCCTAACCTAACTATCCTTTCAGGTGGTATTTAATACCAAGGTGCTAAACAGCTCAAATTTATCCTGAAACCCACATAAAAGTTAGTCTGGTCTTTTAGAAATATTAAGATTTATGTCTATAAAATTTTGTTTAGATATAACTTCACCTTGATTACAAAAACATAAAATAGGTTTGCCCTATTCAGTAATCAGCCTCTACTGGTCACAAGTCACAAAGAATTGACCTCAATCTGTTTTTACTTCATAATAGATTCTTTCAACTATTTTTTGTGTGACCACTCATATCAAAAATATGATTTTTTGATTTTGACCTTATTTGTTGGCAGTTGGTTCATGAAGAAAAAAAAAATCACATCAAGTTATAAATTAGTTCAATAAAATTTAGTTTATATTAAGCAAAATGTTTTGGGTGGAAAAAAATTACCCCCAATTTTTTTTCCCAATTGGATCTCAAAACCATTTCACTTTCTTGTCAAGTTAGAAGCTCAACATAAAAACAAGTGTTGTGTATAAATATGGTTATTCTATATCAAAGAGTTTTTTTGTACTACAGGTGTTTGGAAAGTAAGGGCTAGATGATTATGGCAGCCTTGTTGGTACATGCGCAGGGTGATAAAGGGATTCATTACAAAGTGACACCTAAGTTTTTATAGCTCTTTGATTATTTACTGTTGTGTAATAGTGGTTTTAAATAAACAATAATGTTGGCGTGTGAAGTCAGTGCCATGATAAAATGTCTTCAGGCAAAAAAAAAAAAACTCATTCCCAGCTTTGTTAAATGTACATCCTTACTTTAATGAGTGAAGATAAGGTTAGGAAATAGTGTTATGAATTTAAAGAGGGCCAAACAAACACTCATGATGAGGGACGGCGCGCGACCAGCCCTCTGTTGTGTCTCCAGACATGGTTACACAAATGAACAAGAAGCTCCGTGAAAACAGATACTTTACAGGTTCTGAACCTTCATTATATTCTACCCACCCATAATTCACCTACTGTCTGTACAAGATTGTTACCGAGAAGCTTCAGTATTGTTGATTTTGTGGTGCTCGATGGGTACCAAAGCTGTTAAGACACATTCACCAGAAGCAAGGTATGACATAAATCCTGGTTGATGGTGGTAAGTTCCCTGATTACATTGAAACTGGAGATGAAACCTGGATTTCACACTTTAATGTCAAAATAAAGCAGCGGTCCATGCAATGAATGCACACAGGGTCACCAAAGGCCAAGAAATTCAAGCAAACATTTCAAATAGAAAGACGATGGCAACTGTATTCTGGGATCGGAAAGGAATATTGTTTCTTGAATTTATGAAACTTGAAACAACAATCAATACTAAAGTGTGCTATCATACGCTGAAAAAACTGAGGTGGGCTATTCAGAACAAAAGACATGATCTGTCGTCGTCCTGCATAACAACACCTGACCACATATTGTAGCTTGCATCGTCAGTTTCTTTGAGTAGTTTGATGGGGGAATATTCAGCCTACAGCCTAGACCATGCATCAAGTGACTACCACTTGTTCTTGCACTTGAATAAAGTCCTTGAATCACAACACTTCGGCAATGTGAATAGCTCATAAAAGGCGATCTGAGACAGGCTGAACTCACAGGTGGCAAGCTTCTATTACATGGGTATACTAAAGCTAGGACCATGTTACATCTGATGTCTGAATCCTTGCAGTAGCTATGTGAAAAAATAGGCCAAGATAATATATTTATTTTGGTTGTGATAGAAATTAGAACATTTTTCTTTTTGGTTTTTAATAACCAATTTGCTCGTTCTTTCTGAACACCCCTTGTATTATTGAAGTTATATTTAAAAAAAAAAAAAGGAAAAGGGGGAGGGTTTGTCTTCTGGCTTGTTAATCATTGTGAAAGGGGAAACCCCAATTTCACAAAACTTATTTTTTCTGTCATGCCTGAAATCAAATCCAGGAAGATGTGATACCCCTGAGCTAAGGTGTCAGAGTGACTCAATTTATTCACATAATCTTTACTGGGTTTAAATACAAGCCTAGATATTAATAATTGATTTCTAACCAAGACTAACAGATTCAATAAATCTAAACCAAGTATTTAAAGAACCCACCCACTAGTTTATGTGTCAGGTACCCGACTGATATGACTTCTACACTACCGTTTCTCCACCCGCAGAACCTATTGAACAACTTCCAGAGCTGGGACCCAATGACTGCGGTGGCTCGGGTGTTCCTGTTCTTCCAGCTGGTCACAGTGTACCCACTGCTCACTTACATGCTGAGAGTGCAGATGTTCACCACACTTCTTCGCTCTACCTACCCCGGATTCTACCACGTCCTCCTCCTAAACACGGCTATTATCATTGTCTGCGTCATGTTTGCCATCTTCCTACCACACATTGGAACCATCATACGGTGAGGTCTTTTAAACCATCAATATTCATTGTTACCCAGCTACCCGTGAAAGTTTCAAATTTAATCTAAGTGGAGTCAAATAGTTTTTTAGTTGGGAACCCATGTAATTTAACAGGGACCCACCCAAATCGATAAGCATGCAGACTAAACAACAGTCACATTTAATCTGATATGCCCAGAAACGAGAAGGTCAAGGTTCAAATCTAGGTTGCATATGTGGGTAGTTATTTCTATATTGTTTCAAGCTCTCCTTCTGCATATGTGGATCCATCCCTACCCCGATAATAAAATTAAATGTGCATAGCCCAGGCAGGTATTTGACAAGTCAAAAAATAAAAAATTCAAGTAACATGCTTTAAAATAACACCCTTGTGATCTGTTTGCTGTGTTTTCAGATTTACGGGAGCCCTTAGTGGCTTAGTGTATGTTTTCACTTTACCGAGTCTTCTGCATCTGGCCTCTCAAAGGAAATTGGGTCAACAATCGTGGTTGTCCATCTTGCTACACCTTGCCATAATCATCATTGGGGGAGGAAACTTGCTGGCGCAGTTCTTTGTTCAAGATCTCTAAGAGTCTTATGAGAGATTCCCACCAAAACTGCAAGATCTTCAAATCTGGTGATGGATTTCCTCCTCTACTGCAAGACTTTTATAATCCTCTCATGTTCCTATCAGAGTGGCCAATCATTCTTTACCAATTCCTCTTTTTTTTTCAGGTTTTTTTTATTCACGTCTAACCCCCCCACCCCACGAGTGCCAATAGATTGAAACCTAAGTTGAAGGTCTGGGTGGTAATGATAGATTTTCTTCAAGAATATAAAGTGTGGACTGTGTTCTTTTCATTGTAAAAGCCTAATTGTGTTCATTCCCCTCTATGTGTTTCAATCCATCTTTCCTGTACCATCTTACACATTCCACATAACTAAATAACAGAAAAGGGTGTAACTGTGATCTGTATTAATGAAAAACATGCTGTCATCTCACTAACTATATTGCTATAATCATAATACTAATTCATTGTACCTGTATATTGGTTTTAAGTAATTTAAAAACATTAAATGTTACTTGTGTATTACTATTATCATGACTTTTTATTGTGTTTGTGACCCACTGTATTTGCTGAATTACAGTATGCAGATTGGCTGACAATTCGGATCACATTATCTTAAAACATGGAGATTAAAAAAAATTAGAAAAGATATACTAATGGAAGTTGTGTATAACCTGAACAGTTAGTAATACAAAGTGATATAAAAAAATATTAATGGATGGAAATAAGTGAAGACACTTAGGCGTGAAGAAAGGATATAATTTGAGGGAAATCTAACTAACCCATTTCTTGATGCATGTTTAGCAAAGCCATCTGCTCAAGCACGGCAGCCATTTTTCTACTAGTATACTCTTATCCGACACATATTTTTGCTATTCACTTATTTTCTAATTTATTGCTTTATTCATGGCCATAGTATAGATTTGAACTGTTTTTGGCCTCAACTATTAGCTTCAAAATGAAATATTCAGAGTGGCTGAAAGTACAGTGGTTCATTGAGATGGCATTACAACAACTTAATTGCGCCCACACCAGGGAACATTCAGGCAAACAAAGACGTTGTTCAACGCCTGCACCAGGGAATGGGTTAATACTGGTCACATCCCCCCCCCTTCTTTCTATATTTGTGTCAGACTCTTTTTACTGAAGAAAGACAAGTTCACCATTGTACGATAGATTCAGCTCACTTTTTCCTCTTTCCACGGTTGAACTTTCTTATTTAAAACTTGAAAAATATGATCATTCAAGCGACCTAGCCGTCATTATAAATATTTCCTTTGGTCAAAAGTCATGTGATGTGTGTAAGCGCGCTTAATTTAGTATTTGTGTTTCAAACTCAACAAACTATCTAAAAATATTTCCAAAAGTTACATGGTGACATTGAAATTTTATGAAATAAATGGTACGGCGCACCGCACAGACTTTCTCTCTCTTTCTATAAACTCGAAAGATTTCTGAACGGAATAATGTACATTGTATCATCACCACTCCACATAAGAACACGCATAAAATAATATACAATGATATAGAATCAATGAGAAAAGAGGCGCATCTTTGTCCACCTAAGAACATTTCAAACAGTTTAATGTCTTCCACAAGGGTCAACACTTCGTATTAAAATTTCGATTTCTGGTTAAAATTTTAACATTTTATAAGGTGTTGCAGATCTTCAAGTCATCACATTGATATTTAATTATTCATTTATACATTTTGACCAATAAAAAATGTAAATATTGACTATTGAGTCTAAAATGGAGATAGATCATTGCTATGCAAACATATCTCCTAAGAGATTTAAGGAAAAATAACATACTTTTTTAGATACTTATATTTAATTACTCTATGGTATTGGAGAATTATTGCGTTAAGGCTTAAGTAGTATATGTTTACAACTAAAGCTCACAAAATTGTATTAATATATTTGCAAATATCTCAGAAACTGTTGCTTTTATAAAAATATATGTCAAATAAAAGTTTTTTATTTCTAATAGTCCTACAATTTTGCAATGATAAGTTGTTTAGTTTCTCCAATAGTTATGGAGATACGGAAATTAACGCTTCTGTAATGTACCCTAAAAATCATTTTCATAGGAAAATGAAAATAGCCAGTTTATTTATAATCTTAATCAACGCCTAGATATGAATTTTCATCAAAATCGTTTGAGCAGATTTTGAGAAAACCAAATTTTTCTCTTTTCGCCCTTCAGTAAACTACCCTTAATTTTAAGTTTTTATAGACACACAGACAGACGGCATTGCAAAGACTATTTTTTAGGGTTCGGTGGGTCATGAGACGTCGACATCCATCAACATTTCAGGTTAGTTTTTTTTACGGTCACAATACTTAAACTTTAATGTCCAAAAAGTTAAAAAAAATTCATATAATTGCGGATAGATTGAAAGTTATTGATTTGATAAAAATATGTTTCGGATAAAATATTTGTATTATAAATATATATACATATTTGTAATGCTAAGTAATTTCATATCTCAAATAGTTTCGGAGCTATTTAAAAAAATGTTAATTGACGCATCAGACCGGAGCCCTTAAAGCCATTTTGCCGAAATATTGAGGGTAGCCATTTTGTTTGGAATATTTATTAATGTTTATAAATGAAATTTAATCAAAATCGTTTGAGCCGATTTTGAGAAAATCGACTTTTTCTCTTTTTGCCCTTCAGTAAACTACCCTTAATTTTAAGTTTTAATAGACACACAGACAGACGGCATTGCAAAGACTATTTTTTAGGGTTTGGGGGGTCATGAGACGTCGAAATCCATCAACATTTCAGGTTAGTTTTTTTTTTACGATCGCAATACTTAAGCTTTAATATCCAAAAAGCTAAAAATATATATATAATTGCGTATAGATTGAAAATTATTGATTTTATAAAAATATGTTTCGAATAAAATATTTGTATTATAAATATATATACATATTTGTAATGCTAAGTAATTTCATATCTCAAATAGTTTCGGAGCTATTATAAAAAATGTTAATTTATGCATCAGACCGGAGCCCTTAAAGCCATTTTGCCGAAATATTGAGAGTAGCCATTTTGTTTGGAATATTTATTATTGTTCATAAATGAAATTTAATCAAAATCGTTAGAGCCAATTTTGAGAAAATCGACCTTTTCTCTTTTTTCCCTTCAGTAAACTACCCTTAATTTTAGGGGTAGATTTTTTTATTATTTAGCACCGCGTCTTACTACCCGTTCGGGTTATACGCTTAAGTACTAATTACACTAATGGATTAGGAGTTGGGAAGGTTGAATTTTAGAGGAAGTGAACCCGCATTTGCGTGGAGGGAGAGTGGAAAACCATTTAGGAAAAACCACCCCCAGTTCACCCGACCGAGATTCGAACCTCGATCTCCCCGTCCTCGGTGGTCTGGCTCAACACGACCGGCGCGTTAGCCAACTACGCCACCGAGGCGGGTTAGGGGTAGATATCCAATTCCAAAAACCCCTCGGGGCAACCCTATGAAAACGCTAGATATCAAGTTTCAGCTCAATCGGTAAAATAGTTTAGGCTCTAGTTGGAGGTACAGACAGACAGACGGAAATTCAAAAACCACTTTTTCGGATTCAGGAAGTCATGAAACGTCAAAATTCATCAAAATCTCGAGTTCGATTTTTTTGACGATCACCATACTTTCTCAACCTGTAAGATAGAGAGAAAGTAAAAATGGTTCATATGTACAAATTGATTGTTTATACATTAAAATGAAAGTGAAATCGATGACTAAATCAGTAGAAAATCTTAGAAAAATGATTATTTTGCATTTATTTTATATTTATACAAGCCTAAACAATTTCCAGAATAGACCATCCACAAATTATTTAGTTTGGTGATAGAAAATCGAATATACATGTTCTTGCTAGGGTTTATAATTTGCAAAATCAAAATAAAATTGACAAATAATTTGACAAAATCTAATAACATTTTTTACCATAAACATGTGATGCTACTTACATATGGCTAGTTTCCAGTTTGAAGAATAAGGCCAGAGGAGGTGGAAAAAATATTTATATTTGGAATAGTAAAGTTCAGAATGGGATTGAAATATATTTCAGGTTTTTTGTTGCCATGTCGTATGCATAAAAAATATACGCTAATATTTTAGGTATGAGTCAGGATTCCCACATTTGTGTGAAGGAAGATGTAAAACCATTTAGGAAAATCTACCCTTAGTATATCCTCCAGTTATGTTTTCCAATTTCAAATTAATAATAGGCCTATATTCTAATATTGTTACTAAAAAATGGCTTTCACTAATACACATTTTCATATTTTATTTACTGTTCAGTCAAATTTATTAGTACTGCCGTTTTAGTAGAAATTAAAACAACTGCAACAAATATATTTGAGCACTTTATTTGACATGCTTTCGCTTTTCAAGCTGTTTAGCTGCAGCTTTCTTTTTCATATCTTGCAGTCTCTTGTCTGCACTCACAATGTTGACCTTGGGCACGATATTTTTACTTGAACTAGAACCCCCATTCTTGCTGGAGGACATGCCACTGGAACTGGATGAACTCTTAGAGGAATTTGACGAGCCTACTGGAGTCGATCGACCTCCACTGTTAGACTTGGAGCTCTCGCTCCTCTTAAAAGGGTTTGAAACAGCCTCCATTTTGTGGGGCAATTCCCGGTCATGGAGTTTGGGAGAGGACCTTGCAGGCACCTTACTGATGACCTTGGTACAGCTGGAGCAGTACCATACTGAGCGGACATCATTGACATCTGCAACGGGTGGTTGGTGGCACTCTTGGTGGTAGAGAGAATGACACTCGATACACTCAACCAGTTGGTTACGTGCAGTGACATCCATACCTCGACAAACCACACACGTCAAGTCATCCTCCAAGATTCCCAGGGCGAAATCGTCGTCGTCCAGATCCACAATCTCTGGGGACTGTTGGCGGCTTGTGTCACCACTGCCTCTGCGACTCCCTGGTTGACTGTTCCCACCCAAATCAACCTTCTCTAACTCCTTGCGAGTATCATCTTTCCTTGAACTAGAAATACAACTATCCCTTTTTACCAAAGATTCTTTTTCAATCACAAGGTTTCCAAGGCTTTTGGTGTTGCCATATTTTTGTTTGATGGCTTCTTCTAGCATCGATTTTAACTGCTCCTCAGCATCTTTAGCAGTATTTGAATTCAAGAGTCTGATAGCACGGACAAACACAGGGTCCAATTCTATTGAGGCCATGGTTAATTATGAGATTAAAACATACTATCTGGTTTCAATTAATACTGAATAAGAAACCTCTCTAACTACTGGTTGTTTGTCCGTTCATTTATTCTTAAAGTAAACCCACACGGTATCAACTCCTGAACCAAGAATGAAATCTGGTTTCCAAGATGGCAGCGGGAAACGGCAAGCTATGACACATGCTTCATCACACAGTTCTCTACTAAGTTTGGTCTGCAGCTCGGGCATCTGTAAATAGATCATTGATACCTTATAAATTATAATATGATAAATACCTTAAATTGAAGAAATACAAAAAGCACATGAATGAATGGTTTACTTATTTTAGGAGTCTTTTCTGGAGGTCTCTAATAGAATATAATCTTGGTTATAGGATTGTAAAGTAGCAACCTAAATCCATCAAGAAGAAACCATTACCTCTTTGTCCAGTGGAAGTAATGCAAAATGTGAAATGTACATCTCTTTTTGTTGTAAAAGTCATACTGTCAATGGTTTTAGTGGGTGTACACTTTGAGCAGTGTATACCTTGATTTTCTTACAAATGGACATTTGAAGAACCTTTTAGAAAATTCAAACCTATTTTTTTCTGTAAACAATGACAATATTTTACTCTATTATTAGTTATTTTATGGTATTTATAACATCTTATCAAATCTGACAGCTGCAGATCACATTAATTGACCTAAGAATATGTTAAAGTAGATCTAGCTGTCGGCTATGTCCATTCATAAGAAAATTCAGGTATAAACTCAGTTTAACACTGAAAGATGGCAGTCTTGCCTCGACAAATTATAATATGGTTCTCATCTTATTCATTGCACCATAGTGGAAACAAGGGGAGCTTGTTACCTTTCAAGGTAAAGAGAGTTTAGATAACCAAGAACAAACATTTTAGTGTGTTTGACCACTGCAATACTTCATTCAACAACACACAAAACCTTTTTGAGCATCTTCATTACACCAGTTTCACTTCTTTCATTCGCGTGTGCATTTATTGTGTATATGTTCACCTGATTGATACAATGAATATTATGCATTGTTGCTTGTATGTTAAGTTTGTTTGGTTCCTGGTAACATATGAATGCAGGCTACTTTACATTATTTTTTATGGGAAAATGTGCTTTAATTAGTGTAGTTTCATTTATGCTCTATATTTAAATGATAGCGTTATATAGAGAATCTTAGCCTAGTTTTTAAAACGTCAATTTTGCTTTAGGAATCGGTCACATGTGTCTAAGTCATGTTAGATTAAATAGTTATTATCAATTTAAATTGATAATTTTAGTTTTGTTCTTTAAAGATTACAAAAGTCTAGAAAAGAGAATTTTTTTTATAAATTACTTAAGCATGCATTCTTGATGTGATAACTAGAATTAAGTGCTACAGTTTTACATGTGTTATTTTAAGTTAAAATTAGTTTGATAAATTCAAATTCCAGATTTCAAAATGTATGTCTTAGGAAAAAGGGTCAGTCTCACCATTTTTAAAATGTAGGCCTGTTTTTTTTTTGTTTTTTTTTTTAATTTTGAACAAAAGCATGTTTGTTTTTTAATTTGAATGATTACTTAACATAAACTGCACTTAATTAAAAATATTAATTATCTGCACCTGAGACTGTGCTTATATTTAATCACTTTTATCCTACTTGATTCTGTATCTCATAAAGACGGCTCAATGTCTTAAAAATGCAACCATCCTGACCATAGGTGAGGACAAGAAATTGTTTATATTAAGTGGTAAGCCAATATTAAAATGTATATATTGGAGAGATTTTTCTAAATAAATATAAATAAACGTTCAGTGAACCCACCATTTCTTCGACACCAAATATAACAACATTTGGATAAGGTTGAAGATTAAACTTCCACAGATCTTGACGATAGAACTGTGTTCGATTGTTGAACCTCAGTCGATAGGACTGAAGTTTAGAATAAAGTACTAACCAAGGATTCAACTCAACACCATCAGCTTGGAATCCTGCTTTGGCAGCTGACAATACCTATAGTCAAATGAGAATAAAATTATTTATTAAACTTATTGAAGGTTTTAAGTACTGGTAAAACAATTATTTCACAAATGAACATATAGTATAAATCTGGGCATTTTAAACAATATGTGGGTAAACAATTTTTATAACTCAATGAAATTATTACGATATGCATCATGCTGGTACATTTGAAAGAGATCAAAATGTTACCAAGAAAGGTTAGGCGATAAAATTCACTCATTTCTTGTGTAGGCTATTCAATTTAAAATTGTGAAAAACATAATTTAATTAATATTATGCATAATTTTATCAGACAGTTTAATATTATATCCCATATTATAAGATAGGTAGGCTATATTTTTTAATAATCTTCAACAAACAAAGTCAAAAGAAAAATGTAGACCTATTATCTCTTACATATAAGAAATAACTAAACACAAACATAACAGGTTGTATTATATTTGGAAGAAAATTCAGGAAAGGTGGACAGAAATATATAAAAGTAACAAACACAATATGGCTTTTACAATTAAAAGAACACAGTTCACACTTTACACTGCTGCCATTGGACAAAAAGGTAGGCCTAATGGTTGCCTCTTAAAGAAAATCGATCGTTACCCCCCAATCCCCCAAACTAGGTGTCATTCTATTATAACTCATCAGGAGGGAGTGTGAAACATGCAAAAAAAGAGACATAGGAAATTTGTAAAGAATTATCAGACACTTAGAGGGTACACGTGAAATAAATAATAAGAATTTTGGTTGAGTTTGAGATACCCAAAAAAATTGTCAAGCCATTTTATGACAATATTCTTGATGATACTATCTTCGACAGCAATTACATTCTAAACTATATTCATCCCAAACTAGAATTCACAATTGAACTTGAACAAAATAATAGCATTAACTACCTGGATTTAAATATGAAAAATAAAAGCTAAAAACTTTAATACAAAATTAATAGAAAACCCACCCATACTGATTGTATCATTCACAATGATTACAACCATCCTTTATCTCACAAAGACATCATTCAATAGCCTTATTTATAGATTAATTCATATCCCACTTTCCAAGAGGAATTTTAAAACAGAATCGAACATCATTAAACAAATAGCAACATCCAATGGATTTCCCCACTCAGTAATATACAAAATTTTACAAAAACAAAAATATCAAATGACTAAGAAATCTAACCTCACAAGTTTTCCAACTAACCTTACACAACCAAAATGGATAAAATTTAATTTCACAGTCAAAGAATCCAACAGAATTTCAAATGTTTTCAAAAAACAAAACATCAGAGTTTCTTTCGGCACCAACAACACATTAAAAAAACACTTAAAACAACTTTAATCCCAGCTCCACTAATCAATTTTCCAAAAGTGGTGGTATCTACAAATTGACATGTGAATATAACACTGTATACATCGGACAGATCAAACGAAACCTTTCCACTCGATACGCTGAACACATTTGTGATTTTAAATACGAAAGATGTAAATCAAAATTCGCTGAACATCTAAAACTTTCCAGACATCAACCAACACCAATCAATAAATGTATGAAACTTTTACTATCCTCTTGTAAAGGTCTCAAAATGGACATAATTGAAAATCTAAACATCTAGGCAGCCATTTTGAACGACAACAGTATTTTGATTGAGCAAACACATTTTTAAAATCAGTATTTCATTGGCACAATTATAAAGCTGCCTCAACACATCAAACTAAAAAAATAATCCCTGTTCAAACAACACTTGCTATCCTTCCATCCCAACTTAAATCAATTCAAACCATAATCAAGAAGATTAACACCGTAAATTCATATAACTCATCTTATAATATCACAATAGTATATCTATCTATATTTACTCATCATATAAATAATACTGTGTCACATTAGCAACACTATCCATTTTATTAATTGTTTAATTTGATTTATTCAGATTGGTAACTTTATACATATTATTGATCATCTCACTAAAAATTATTCCATAGACTACTGTAAAATTTCACAAACTTTCCAAGAGTATGAGGTAAAATCAATCATCTTTAATACAAATAAGGTATTTATAAGCTTGTTAATTTAAATGACTATTTAATATGTCGTGTATCACATTATAGTTTCTCCTAACTATTTCCATTTCTAATATTTAATTTTTTTAATTCATAATTTTATAACATATTTTCATACAAAAATTTGAAATAACATTGGTTTTCCTCAGACTTGATGATGAAAAATAAACAAAACATGTTGTCATAGAAGAAAAACTAAAACGTATATAAAATAAGGAGAAGAGAATAAAAATAATAAACAAGAAGATATAAACTTAGTATCAATTATTATTACTACTTACCAAATAAACATGAACATTAATAGAAACAATTGAGGTATATTTGAACGATACACCTGGCAGGGTATGTAAGGGTTGGATGTCCCTTTTCAGATACTTTCAAAATACATAGAGGGTTGAAACAAGGAGATGCACTTTCCGTATTATTCTTTAATATAGCCGTGGAATATGCTACTAGAGTAATGCAAGAGAGTGGGTTTAGCTTTGTTGGGAAACAGTAAGGAAATAGGTTTAGAAGTGAACGCTGAAAAGACTAAGTAGCCTATATGATCACACAGAGAATATAGATTGGGGATGAAAGTTTTAGAGATTACTTTTAAAAACATATCATATGACAGGGTTAATGAGTTTAAATATTTAGGAACAATTTTATTTTAACTAGCAATAGCGATATTAGATTGGATATCAGGAAAAGAATCTAGTCGGGAAATGCATGCTGTTACTTGGTCAATAAGTTGTTGGCGTCTCGTCTGCTGTCAAGGAATGTAAAACTCAGAATATACAAAGCCATAATTTTACCAGGATAATCAAGTGTCATATATTAGAGTGGACAGGACATGCAGCACAAATGGGAGATTCTAGAACCTTGTTCAAGGTACTGACTGGGAAGACCTAGACGCATGTGGTAGGATAATATTAGAATGGACCTGAAAGAGGTGGGGTGTAATGAGGTGGACTGGTTAGAATTAGCTAAAGATAGGGGGCATATTTTTCCAATTGTTATAATAGAAATATCTTTATAAAAGAAATAGGACGCTCAAATCCCTCTAATCCTATGGTATGTGAGAGATTCAAGATTCATAACAATCTCAAAAAAGGATTTACTATAAAGCATAAAATACAATTATGAAGATATTGACTTAATATGACTATTTTTTAAAAGAAAATGGGCCATTCTACGAGAGAAGAGACATGACCACTTTATTTTAATTTTCTAGTAAAAATTTTGAAACAAATCTCATTTTACTCAGAAAACACTATATTTTTATATAAAAAGCCAACAATTTGACTTATAAATTAAATGGACTAGTATAGGTGTACCCAAATTTGCCACACATTGTTGAAGATAAAAACCGCTTACCAAAGTGTGAAAAAAGAAATTGAACAATTCAGTCCAGGTAACAGTATGGCTTATAAAAATATATTGATATTGTCTACTAAGGTCTTATATTCAATATAAATTTAATAAAAAACCTAAAAAATAAACAATATCAATGTTAAGAATTTTTTCAATAATGTCTAATAGTTTTGTAACACCCGTCACAAAAAAATATAAAAGTTTCTATAACATTTATAATTTTTTCTTCTAATGAGTAAATTTGTGAGAACAAAGCTAAAAAGCTCTCCCAATTACTGTGCAATTTTTTGAAAAATATATCTCCTCAATCTTGTGGCAAAAACTATGTGACGGGTGTTACATGTGCGTGACGGGTGTTACAAATGAGAGTGACGGGTGTTACAATGAAGCTAGGCAGGGTAATGTGTTTGTTGTGATAAATAGTCTTCTTATTAAATTATGTTCTCTTTATTGTTTGGTAGTTTAAATATTACCTTACCATAGCTTAGATTGATAAAATAGTAGGCCTATAACTTCAAAAGTTAATATATTCATTGTTAATAAAAGATTATGTATGTCTCATCTTCAATTATTCCTTTTACTGTGTAACTTTGCACCGTTTCCAAATAAGCAAATGAAAGATCAGTGTTTAACTTTAAAGTAGGCCTTTATTATAAATGATATTGCTAGCATGGTAAATATTAAATTAGGTTGGCTATGCTGATAAGACCTAGCCATTGTTGTTTTTTGATTATACATATAACATAGGTCTATATCTGATTCTTGATAAGTTCACTCTTAGCCAATTTCCTTGTGTGTTGTATAAAGTAGGTTACCTACATCAAAATTACCTACTAAAAATAAGAAAGGTTGGTGTTAACATTAAGTATCATAATGAGTTATTTTAGTCTTTAAATATACTAGTTTGATTCAAAATAATCTCAAATTTATGTTCTTGTAGCATAAATAATTTTAAGGTTAGGCCTATGTTAAAACCAACATATATAAGGTAATTAATGCTATTTATTATATTGTTAAAGGATGGCTAAAACAGTTGCAGAAAGACAAGTAATATGTCGACAAAAAAATTCAATGCTGATACATACAAAGAACATTTGCGATTGTTAGTGACTCACTTTCCCACGATAGATATGCTGTGTACACATTTATGAAAGTTTTGATTGGTGGAATTGCTGATCAAGGTTTTGACCATATTGATATATTCAGTGATGTTCAGCTGCTCAATTTAAGAACAGATATATGTTTTCAGCATTACATTACCTTCAAACACAGTGGGATCTTACACTTAAATGGCATTTCTTCGCTACCTCACATGGGAAAGGAGCTGTAGATGGGGTTGGAGGAACTGTGAAGCGTGGAGTTAGTTCTATGGTCAGAGTACGAAGGGAAATTGTCACGGAACATGAATCTTTTGCCAGAGTTGCAAAAAAAGTTTGTCCAAACATTAACATTATTACTATTACAACAAATGATATAAAGCAGACAACTGTGAAAGACAAACTTAATGAGCTTTGGAGCAACATTAATCCGATTCCTGGTACAGAGTTTTCACTGCATTGCCCCTTGTGGTCAATATCGGGTATCTGCAACAACATTTTCAGACAGTAAAGAAAAACAAATCTACAGATTAAATGATGATATTTCAGGACCTGAACTGCCTTGTCCTCATACCTCTATTTCTCCAGGGGATTTCTTGCTGGTAAAATTTGCCACAAAATCAAGACACCTGCATTACGTTGGGCAAGTAATGGAGAAAGAGAACTCCTTACTAAATATGAAATTTTTGAGGAAGCAGTCAAATGATTTATTATTTGTGTATCCACCTAAAGAAGATGTTGCCTGGATTGGAATTGAAGATGTTATTCAGCAATTGGAAGCTACTGTTGATAATAGGGGAAGAGTTAAAGTAGAGACAATTCTAAAATATAGTGCTGAATAGAGTTTCTCTATTAGGCAATTCTATTTACTTTGAAGGAGATAATGTAGTCTTACATATTATTATTTAGTGATTTTATATTTAAACACTTATTTAAAATTCAAACCATGGAACTCATGTAAACAGTATTCAAATATCTGAAAATGTTATACAATATGATCTAGAATGTAGTACTGTTTAGTATTTTAAAAATTTAATAAAAAATTTTACTCAAAATAGCTACCTAATAAATGTATATTAATGTTGAACTGACAAAATACCATAATGTTTCATGTATAAATAAGAAAATTCTTGTTTAGATACTAAAACTTTAATTTTATTTCAGACTTGTAACACCCGTCACAAAGTTTTTTTTAAATATCAAATAATAGTTCTCAAATACTTGTTAATAATTTTGAGTTAAAACACTCATTATAGTATATACTTTAGAACTATATACTTGCAACTGAGAATAGTGCCCTAATTTCACAGAGTTTTTAGTTATAAGAGTTGACTTCTGAGTTGATGTCTTTTCATTGTAACACCCGTCACACACAAAAATCTATTTTTGTATAAAAAATGGTTGTATCTATTCTAAATTTTTTAATGTATTCTAAGAGATAGTAGCAAGTTGTGTATTCACAAAATTTAAAAGTTGTGTAACATGTTATAAAAACATACAATTAAATTAAAACTATTCAAAATCATGTCAGAATGTAACACCCGTCACATTGGAATTGCCCAAATACTAACTAGGCATATATGCTAGATTTGTGTAGTTAGGAGAGCAACAAAATAAAAAAGGACAAACTTGTATTAATATGATTAATCAAAAAAAAAAGTTCACTTTGTGGTTGAAGATGTAATAAACATGACAAACAAAATATCATTTTTCAGTGGCACCAAACCTTAAACAACCATTTTTAAAGATTCTGGGATTTGAATTTGGATTCGAGATTGGAAAGAAAATTTAAGATTCGGATTCAATAAATATAGGATTCTATTTTATAATTTAATTCTAAGCTTACAATTCTCCGTCCCCACTCCCCAAGTCTAGAAGCCTTCCTGAGCGACCTGTCAATGCTGAAAGAACATTGTTCACTTGAACAGATGTGGCGGGAACATATGGAAGACAGATGCGCCGCAGAGCAGGCGACACAAAGGGCAGACAGATTACACTCAGGCCAACAGCAACACCACCTCAAGTTATAAACATAGTCAATTCATATTTGTTTTAATAATTATATTTTCCATTATTTCCTCAGGCACAGCAAATTGTATATTGGCCACTTTTTTAAAGTACATTAATAAAGTAATATATTTAGGGATTTCAGAACCACCTTCAGGGTTCCCACCCTTAGTAGAAGAAAGAAAGGGATATCTTTGAAAAATGTCTAGGACACCTTCAACAAGCCCCCATTCTATCCCTCTATACTTTTATACCAGTAAGTTAGCTATTTCTACAACAACAAAAATCTAAGAAACGGGATGTTTGTTGGCCATATTTTGTGAATCTGAGTTCAAGAATCCGTTACACACCTAAAACTAGCTTATATCCCAAAGAATTATTGTTTGTATAAACATGCAATAATCATCTACAATGTACCACACTAAACCTTCTTTGTAGCAAACCCAACTCATGCAAATGAGACACAATTATTTTTATCTTGTTTCCAGAGAAATCTTGATCTACGAATTAAACTACACAAATTAACCTCACACAAGAATCCATCAGAACAAAACTGACTACAAATAAAATGCTGAACCAGTTAAATGATGTGACAAAGATAAAAATTCAAATTAATGTTTAAAATAGATAGCCTGCATTGGCTATAATTATTATGACACAAACCTAACTTCCAAACCTTCCCTCTTAACATTTGATGATGCATTAGTATATTAAAATTTTGAATAAAATAAATAATTTAATGTTTAAAATATAGGAAAAGATCAAGTCATGCAACGCAAAGGATTATAGGTCAACATTGCAATATAAAGAAAATGTGTCAAATTATAATTGAGATTCTAATTTATAAGTGAATGGAACACCAAGTTTAGCTCAAGTCAGCCAACTAATAACTGTAAGGCAGATTAAGTTAGGTTGGATAAGTATGACAATATATATCTATAGGCCTAGGCCTACACTATTTAGCCTTAAAATATAGGCCTATATTAGGAAGACTACTTTAAGTTAGGTTAATATTTATCTAACTCCTATTGGGCGACTTTCTCGGTGTGTGTGTGTGTGTGTGTCTGTTCGGATTGACCATGTTTTCAATTTAGTTCTAATTGAGCTTTGTGCGAGTTTGTTTGATAAAGATCATTGGTGGATGCTCAAGAGTGTTTTTGCTTGTTATTAGATGAGAAGTAAAGCTAACCAATTACGAGAAATTTGTCAGTTGGGAAAAAGAGAGAAGTGTGGTCGCTGCAGACGATTACTGCCCATTAATAAAGATGTCAAATCCCTTTGCTCAGGTACATTTTTTGAGAATATTCCTTTGCCGATTTAAACTGTCTTTGAACTACT
Source organism: Timema podura (assembly GCA_033556935.1). Lineage (NCBI taxonomy): Eukaryota > Metazoa > Arthropoda > Insecta > Phasmatodea > Timematidae > Timema > Timema podura. The sequence goes on along the minus strand of JAVRXN010000008.1, from coordinate 77,761,567 downwards.
ATGGTTCTGGTGTCGTCTGATCTCAAGTTGCTGTTAGTCGGCTCTATAATATACTTAAATAAAGCTTGCAATTTTTCAGATTTTTTTAGAGTATAATGGTGCAGTCTAATTTTAATAGCAAGCATGTTAGGCCCCTATTTGAAAACTGGAGACTCGTGTTGCCACAAAAAATATTTCAATTATTTTTATTTTCCTGATTTGTTCGATTAATAATTCATCTAAAACTTTATAGCAATCCATAGGGAAGTATTATTGGAAGTTTTTTATAGCTTTTTAATTAATGAATCAAATAAAACATATGTAGAGAATGCCATATTTTAGCGACTTTCAATCATTGCTGGTGGTTGAAAGTGGTCTTCCTATAAAACTCAGGGTTTAGGCTAATATAAATTTAGTGATTTACAGGTTTTAAAATATTGGCCTAAATGTTATGGTTCTAATGTTTGAGACATTATTAGATTGTTCATTATGACAAATATTTTTAACAATATTTTAGTTTTACTTCTTCGTCTCTTTCTAAGTTTAGTCATATTATAAAGTTTTTTTGGTTTTTCCATTGATTAATATAAAGTGTCAAATAGAAAGGCCCTACCGGTTTTTGAGCACCATCCCCAGTTCAATATTTGCGTTAATGTGTAAGGACAAGTATGGGAATTCTCATATTGCCCCTTTCAATGGCGTGTTTAACAATAAACTACAGCCTAAAACAATCAGATGGGTGAATCGCTTTTTTACATTATTTTAAAATCTTATTTCTCTGTATTTTTCTGACTGAAAAATTAATGTTTAGTATAAATTAACATTTCGTAAAATTATATTCAAAAAACTCAAATGGGATGGATGGTAAGTTCATCAATTGGTACAATTCACTCACCTGTTAATCCAATAAATATAAATCCTGCTGTTGATAATCCTTTTTGATTAATAAGTTTTCTACTATCTGGTTCCTGTTCATTTATTTTTTCCGAACCACTAAGAAAATTAATATCCATAAGTAGAGCCTAAATATTTTATTGCAACTTTGAATAAAATTAAAATCTTAAGGGTTTCTATTTTTCGTAGCTATCACTACTAACTAAGGAAAAAACAAAACAAAAAATAATAATTTTTATGTTCAAGTAGCTGTAATACTCTATTTTCTTTGCAATAAACACTACACCATAGACTATTTTGCACTACACCAACGATTTCAATTTTCAATGGATTGAATATTTCATACCACAGATCAAGTTAACACGAAAGATCTGTTAAGTCTGTGTTAAAATGTTTGTATGATGTTTTCCGCATTTGTGCTGCTATCTAGAAGAATATGTGAGCACTTTTGTTGTATTAAATAGTAGTCTCGGCAGCTCAGTAGACATTTTATTTGGGTAGCACTACTACTACTAATTTTATTTATCATTTTGTACTATTAGTTGCTGTGCTAATCCATTTCCCCTGAACAATTTTTATTTTTAAATATTTTAAGGCCAAATGTAATGAAATAAATGTTTAACATAAATATTGGTTTTCTCCAAAGATTAATTTATTATTTCCATTTGGTCGAAAATTAAGTTTTTTAATCAAATCTGTTCAAGTGATAATGGTTGGCGCTGTTGGCACTGTTGTGAAGCTGACAGTGTAGTTTGGTCGAGTTGTTGTCTCTTTAAGACAGACCGAGTTGACTTAAATATTATATTTGATATGGAAAACTTTCACATTAAGACTTTGATATGATTTCCAACATGCTTCCAATGGATTTTTGAGGCCATGTAATTTATTGTTTATATTGTTATCTTGAATAAAACATTCATTTTGTTATTTAATTGTTGCTAATGTCTTGCTTTCTTTGTAATTTAGCTTACCTCCCACCTTCCTTTTAATCTAGTGTTGCCGTAACTAAGAGGTAGTGGAGTGGGTGGTAACACCGCCTTAAAATAGACATTACTCAAATCATATATTTTTGGCTTAAGCGTCAAGACAATTATTGATAGTACCTATCTTCCCTAAATATTATTTAATTAAATTACTCTAGTAATATTACTTGCAGCAACATATCGATTGTTACTACCAAGATGTAGTAAAGTCTTATTAAGAGAGTTTAACACCTAAGGATGTGAGCAAGTTTCAGTCCTATATGAATAATTTAATACTTTTATGGCACGTGCCATTAAAAAATTAAACAAATAGTGTTACTTTTTTAATGTGATGTTGTAAAATACTTTCGAATGCAAATAATAATTTTAGTTTTCATTGATTCTCCTTATCTTTGTGAGTGTATTGATACAAAAAAACTAACAATTTTTTTAATAATTAACAAAAATAAGTGAAATATTTATGGATAAGGTTTTTGAGCATCATCCCCTTTTTTACTTAACCTTTCTAACCTTTCACGTGCAAATAAATGTCCTTTGTCTGGATTTTGATTTTAGTGATATGTCTGAATATTAGAAAATCAAATTATATTAAATAGGCCTAGATATAATTATCGTATTATTTGATTTGCCGTTTACTTGGTAATAGAAATTTCTTAATGATTTGCTGTTTTGAGAAGATACGGTGCTTTACTTGTATGAGTTCTAGAGCACCATCCCATATTAAAAAATAAACATTTTACTTTGGTATATAAATAATGTCTAAAGTTAAGGCAGTAGAAAAATCACTGTTATAATTTAGAAATAAACATACAAGTAGCCAACGACATAGGAGTGGTGGTAACTGATATCTAGCAGAAGTTTTTTATTGCAAATATTGATCAATCAATGTGAAAATAATTAAGAGAAAAACTATTCTTAGATTATAAAAAGCAATTGCACACTTTCCTTTTACAAAATTATTTCATCAGTATCTGCTACACTCCACTCTCGTAGAATATCTTTTGACCAAAAATGTTTTTCACAAAATCTATTATTAGATTTTTTTTCTTTTTCTAAAGTTCTTTTGACCAGAAATATTTCTTGTATTTTTTTCTCACAATCATGTCTCTCGAAATTTGAGGGCGTATAAACGTTGACACGTCAGTTGTAAAACAATCTGGAAACTTACATTTATTTTTATTTTTGACATGTGAAGCTATTGTGCAAAAATAAAATCTTATAAATGTGATCAGTTGTTGTTAGGCTTAGTTTATATTCAAGCATAACTCATAACTAATAGTGAATAGCGCATAGTGTATAGTGCACAATTCATAAGAAAATTACTAAGGTTTATAATGAAACGTAGTGAATAAGACATTCATAACGATTGTCAGTTGTTTGAGAGGTGATCTCCTTGCGGGCGTGGTATTTTAAGGATACTACCTCTATGAATATGTCAATCATTAGTCTTCAAAATAATTTACATATTTATAAATATAATATCCTTGTTCCCTTTAACACGCGAATTTTACTAGCTGTATTATAATCTGAGAGATAAATATTGGTACTGTTTACTAAATAGTATTAATCTGAATTTACATATTAGCATTTAATGGCAGACCATCTAGAATTGCATTTCTGGGTTTTTATCATCACGGGTAAATGAATTTTATAGAACCCATCCTTCTATATTTAATAGTATGTTTGAATTATTTATCTTCATTTGAAGACAATCTGGTTTAGTGGTTGAATGAAATGAGGCTAGAGTACAAGGGCGTTGCACGAAATGTATTTTTTGGAGGGGGGTTATGTGGGTTTAGACAGTGAATTTTACAACTCCTGGTGTTTTAAACCATAAAAATTCCCAAGTGACCAAAGCAATTACAAAACCTACATTAATAGGAGGTGTGGGGTTCCTCCCCCAAGCAACACACACAAAACCATCTTCTGTAAATTCAACCGTATATTCATTGTCACTTTTATTTTCACTCATTTTCAAGTTAAAATCACAATATAAAACTATTTAACGATAATTAAAGCCCAATATGGCGACCAACTTCTAACTTATAAAATAATATTTGAAAAATATTGAATTATCTTTCCATAAATCCTATTGGCTAGATTTTTCTCGCGAGAATATCGTTTCACAACTCGTGCATAACGTATAAGAAAAGTTAAAGTTAAATCAACTTTATGCACTGTGAACTATCTCACTATTCACTATAAATCGATTATAGACGCCATCATTTAAAATAATGTATTTCAACTTCTTGCGCACTATACACTATACACTATTTGCTATTAGTTATGAATTATGCATGAATATAAACCAAGCCCTATAAAACGTCACAGCTATCTGCAATGATCACAACGTTTTCTCATATAGTGGCAAATTGGGGTGGTTAAACTTAAAGCTCTTATTTTAAATTTTTAGGTGTTTGCTAAGGCTTTAGATTTTATTGTAAATGCCATGTTTTTTCTAGTGCTCTCTATGGGATTTTTTAAAACTACTTCACTACCCTATTGCCATCTATTTGAAAATTTGGAACTAAATTTTCACTCGGTTCCATTTATTTTTCTAATGTTGGCTAAAAACGGTTGTTATTGTGGTTGTGGCGGACTTCTGGGAGCCATGAATATGTTAACAATGCTTCGTAAGCAAAACTTCAATTAATTATTTATATTTTGTCAGCTTGTGTTTTTAATTTTATTTTAAAATGTCATCCGATTATATTGTTCATGTAAGTAGTACAGTCTTAAATAGGTGGAATTATCAAAATTATTTACCAATGTAAATAGCATAATTATTTAAAAGTAAATAATTTTTTAAAAATAATTGTCAGTTACCCGCTTCAGTGGCCTAGTGACATAAAACGTCAATATTGTGTTAGACTAGACTGATGAAACTGGGGAGATGGAGGTTCGATTCCGGTCGAGTGCACTGACGGTGGTTATTCCTAAATTATTATTTTACACTATCACTACACGCAAATGAGGGTGCACTTCCTCTGAATTCAACCCTACTGGTCCCTAACACATTAGAGTAATTAGTACTTATAACTTATAACCCGAACGGTTAGGAAGACGCGGTGTTTTAAAAAAATTATTGCTTGGTGTTGTGCAAGTGTACCACTACAAAGCCGACGGTTAGTCCCTGGTGTAGCCTACCTTGTAGATGCTACCCACTCCTTCACATTTCACCGTGAGGATGTGGATGGGATGTGTCGATACTGATATTTCATGTTCCTGATCCAAACTGTTGCAATTGGTACTTGTTTTATAGGTCTTCAGTACTAAAAACTGTTGTCCTTAACTCTGTCACAGTATTTTTTTACAGGTTTAAACACCATATAATTATCAGTATTAGTTATTTGTTTAGTAAATAAAACAAAACCTCAAGATTAATAGTGTCACGATTTATTTATCAACTATTTATTTGATGTCAATAAATAAATTCAGTTAAAAATGTTCAATCGACTTTAATTTAGTTGAATTTGTAGTGGGCCCAAATCACTAATAGTGTCAGCGAGGTGCAGATACAGATCACAATGATGAAGGATAAGTAAGCGAGATACTTATTATTGCTGAATCCTACACAAAGATGAAGAAGAGAAACTATAGCTTACCACTTTGGTCAAGGCGAGATTGGTAGGCCTAGATAAAACATGTGAATGGTGAATCTGATACTGTTGAGGAGCATTAGTATCATTGTCTGATAGGTTACTAGTGGGGAGTAGAGCAGAGGGTGCAAGTAAAAAAGGGGGACTAGTTACTGGTGAATGGATGTGTGGTAGTGATTGAGAAAAAGAGTTTTGAAGTGATACACCAGTATTATCAACAAATGACAACTGAATGCCAAACCCTTCCTTCACCTCTGACAAGATGTGTATTAATCACAACTTGTGAATGTAAGGAATGCCAGGCCTCCACCGTGGCTCGGATCCCATGTTAAACTGTAGGTCCTCCATTTCATCTCACAATCACCCTACCATTGCACATTAGCGTAAGTGTGTATAACCCGAACGGGTAGTAAGACGCGGTGCTAATAATAATAACAAATGACAAGCTGTACCTGTATACTAAACTGTTCCACAGTGAGACTTTGTTCCAATTAACTATTCCATTAATATTGAAACCTCCATACTTCACAGAGGGCCGGCCTACTGGGTCAGCGAGAGCTTTGCTAACCTTGGAGAGTATATCGGGTATGGCTGGATTTCTTCCTTGGTGTCTGGGGGGCCTGCTAGCGGGGAGGTTGTATGTTGCCAAACCCGGCCTTAAGTAGTTGGCTGCTTGACACTGTGTAAAGTTGAATTCACACTTACAGGACTGTGTGCCAACTGTGATACTAACCTGCTCTGATTCTTTTGGTCATAGGTAGTTGCAAATATGGCTTAAACATTTGAAATGGGATTATTGTATATGGTTTTGTATATTATCTCATAAAAGAAAAAGAGGAAAAAACTATGACAATATCATTTGATCAATCCATTAAATGGAAAAATTGCCATTTACCAAAAATAACTGTATAAAGTTAAGCTGGGAATATTTTAAAGGTTGTCTAGAAAACCTGGAAAAGTCAGGGAATTTTATAATAAAAGTTTGTATAACCACTCTACATACAGTAATCTTTATGTTGCATTCATACTCTTGGACCAAAAGTATTCAGCTTTATTTGTTGATAATTATTGGCTTATTGCTCATCGAACAGCATTATAATATGCTGCAGTCTATATAAGCTCATAGATAACAGCCTTTGTGAAGGTTTACACCTGCTGGAATAAGCCAAACTAGGAGAAACGACCATACCATAAAGCCATAAAGCGCTATGTCTCAATTCACACTTACAGGACTGTGTCTACCGTGCTGAACTGTGATCTTAGGAAATCACTTTTTAAACGATCCAAGACTACACAGTGAAGGACAATAAGCGCCCAGTATTTTGAGTATGAATCAAACACCGATCTTGCATAGTAATCTATATGGGAATGACCTGTTTGAGATTGTAAGCAGCACGATACGGCTGGCACAAAGTCCTCTAAATGTGAATATAACTAAGCCCTCGCCAGGAGTGTATTAGGGTCATGGGCCTTTTATGATCGGGCATCACTCTGGTATACAAGCTGGGTTGAGGGAGCTGCTCACTTCTAAACCATCAGTGGTATCTTCTCTGGTTAGAAGTCTTGATCTCTGTCCTAAGATGAATTATTGGGGGCAATGGGTTTGTACAGTAACCCCATGGCTTCTTTGGTGCTGACTGACAGTTCACAGCTGACTTCTGACAGTCAACATTTAGGTATATACCTACATTTTGACTATCAGAAGTGACAGCTGTTAAACACATGTTTTTTGCAGATCATACGATTAAGTGTAGGGATACATAATTTTGTCTGGTAGCTTTTCAAATCTGTCAGTCAGCACCAAAGAAGCCATGGGGCTACTGTAGGCACAACCTGGTAGTTTATTCTGGCTGGTCTCATCTGAGTGTTCAGACTCTATTTTTAGATGCCCTGTTAGTCGAGTCTCCAGTGGCTCCTTGGGACATAGAGCGAGAAACTTAATGGCGTCAACACAGAAATTATGCAACCAAGTATCCAACCTTCTCACTATCTTCTAGGGAATGAGGGCAGTCAACTAAGCCACTTAAGTGTACACATGGACTATGAAACAGCAACACACACACAGTCGTTCCAGCCCCACTTAATCCACCTACTTGAATGGTACTGAGAGCAGTTTTGGCTTTGATGAATAAGTCTTACAGATCATTATGGTGCCACTTCGGGAGTAAATATCACAGCCAAGCCAGCAATACAGATAATATAGATATGTTTTATGCTCTTTTAGGCCTATACAATATAAGTCTCATTTTATGTACGAGGTGTGTTTTTTAAGTAAGTATCGTTTTGAAATTAAAAACACACCAAGTCTACTTTTTTATCAATTTTATTTTTACATGAAAGCCTGTACTTTAATCTACTTTTCAACATAATTTCCACAAATACTAAGGCACTTGTTGTATCTTACAACCAGCTCTTGAATTCCATACTCACAGAAATCTGCCACCTGATTTGATAAACACTGCAACACGGTCATTTTGAGGTCATCATTGTCGTGGCGCTGACCACCAATATGCTTTTTTAAATGGGGTAACAAGTGGTAGTCACTAGGCGCTATATCGGGACTGTACGGAGGGTGATCAAGTTGTTTCCAGCCAAATGATGTGATGAGATCTTGGGTACGATTAGCCACATGTGGATGGGCATTGTCATGAAGCAAAACAATCCCCTTATTCAGCATGCCACGCCTTTTGTTTTGGATTGCACGGCACAGTTTAGTTAAGGTCTCACAATAGGTCTCAGAATTTATTGTGTCACCACGAGGCAAAAAATCCACAACCAACACCCCCTTCCTATTCCAAAACACAGTACAGATGATTTTTTGGACTGAAATTGTTTGCTTGAACTTCACTTTCTTGGGTGATGTTGAATGCCGCCATTCCATGGATTATTGTTTCGATTCTGGCGTAACATGAGCCACCCATCTTTCGTCGCCTGTGACAATTTGGCCTAAAAGATCATCACCAAAATCACTGTATTGTTCAAGGAAAGTCAACACACTGGCTAAACGTTTGGTTTTTTGCACCTTGGTCAACATTTTCGGTACCCAGCATGAGCACAACTTATGATAATTTAAGTGTTCTGTCACAATTCCATAAAGAACACTTCTTGAAACTTGAGGAAACTCATTAGATAAAGATGAAATCATAGAGCATCTGCTCTCTCGAACTTTTCCATCAACTTTCTGCACCAAGTCTTAAGTAATGACAGAAGGTTGCCCACTTGGTTCCTCATCATGCACATTCATGCAGCCATCTTTAAATGATCTAACCCATTTTCTTACCATTCCTTCGCTCATAATGTTTTCTCCATAAACTTCACTGATCTGCCGAGGAATTTCAGCCGCTTTCACATCTTTTGCATGAAGAAAACGAATAACAGAGCGTATTTCACAGTCGGTGGGGTTTTCAATTTATTAAGCCATTTTAAATACTCATAAACAAACGTAAACACGGTCGAATACTTCCGTAATGGTGCACAAAATCGTTTAAAAATGCACATCTTGTTAATCACAATAGGGCAATTCCAATGTGACGGGTGTTACATTCTGACATGATTTTGAATAGTTTTAATTTAATTGTATCTTTTAATAACATGTTACACAACTTTTAAATTTTGTGAATACAAAACTTTCTACTATCTCTTAGAATACATTAAAAAATTTAGAATAGATACAACCATTTTTTATACAAAAATAGATTTTTGTGTGTGACGGGTGTTACAATGAAAAGACATCAACTCAGAAGTCAACTCTTATAACTAAAAACTCTGTGAAATTAGGGCACTATTCTCAGTTGCAAGTATATAGTTCTAAAGTATATACTATAATGAGTGTTTTAACTCAAAATTGTTTACAAATATTTGAGAACTATTATTTGATATTTAAAAAAAACTTTGTGACGGGTGCTACAAATCATTGTGACGGGTGTTACAAGTTTGAAATAAAATTAAAGTTTTAGTATCTAAACAAGAATTTTCTTATTTATACATGAAACATTATGTTATTTTGTCAGTTCAACATTAATATACATTTATTAGGTAGCTATTTTGAGTAAAATGTTTTATTAAATTTTTAAAATACTAAACAGTACTACATTCTAGAGCATATTGTATAACATTTTCAGATATTTGAATACTGTTTACATGAGTTCCATGGTTTGAATTTTAAATAAGTGTTTAAATATAAAATCACTAAATAATAATATGTAAGACTACATCATCTCTTTCAAAGTAAATAGAATTGCCTAATAGAGAAACTCTATTCAGCACTATATTTTAGAATTGTCTCTACTTTAACTCTTCCCCTATTATCAACAGTAGCTTCCAATTGCTGAATAACGTCTTCAATTTCAATCCAGGCAACATCTTCTTTATGTGGATACACAAATAATAAATAACTTGACTGCTTCCTCAAAAATTTCATATTTAGTAAGGAGTTCTCTTTCTCCATTACTTGCCCAACGTAATGCAGGTGTCTTGATTTTGTGGCAAATTTTACCAGCAAGAAATCCCCTGGAGAAATAGAGGTATGAGGACCAGGCAGTTCAGGTCCTGAAATATCATCATTTAAACTGTAGATTTGTTTTTCTTTACTGTCTGAAAATGTTGTTGCACATACCCGATATTGACCACAAGGGGCAATGCAGTGAAAACTCTGTGTACCAGGAATCGGATTAATGTTGCTCCAAAACTCATCAAGTTTGTCTTTCACAGTTGTCTGCTTTATATCATTTGTTGTAATAGTAATAATGTTAATGTTTGGACAAACTTTTTTTGCAACTCTGGCAAAAGATTCATGTTCCGTGACAATTTCCCTTCGTACTCCGACCATAGAACTAACTCCACGCTTCACAGTTCCTCCAACCCCATCTACAGCTCCTTTCCCATGTGAGGTAGCGAAGAAATGCCATTTAAGTGTAAGATTCCACTGTGTTTGAAGGTAATGTAATGATGAAAACATATATCTGTTCTTAAATTGAGCAGCTGAACATTATTGAATATCAATATGGTCAAAACCTTGATCAGCAATTCCACCAATCAAAACTTTCATAAATGTGTACACAGCATATCTATCGTGGGAAAGTGAGTCGCTAACAATCGCAAATGTTCTTTGTATGTATCAGCATTAAATTTTTTTCTTTGTCGACATATTACTTGTCTTTCTGCAACTGTTTTAGCCATCCTTTAACAATATAATAAATAGCATTAATTACCTTATATATGTTGGTTTTAACATAGGCCTAACCTTAAAATTATTTATGCTACAAGAACATAAATTTGAGATTATTTTGAATCAAACTAGTATATTAAAGACTAAAATAACTCATTATGATACTTAATGTTAACACCAACCTTTCTTATTTTTAGTAGGTAATTTTGATGTAGGTAACCTACTTTATACAACACACAAGGAAATAGGCTAAGAGTGAACTTATCAAGAATCAGATATAGACCTATGTTATATGTATAATCAAAAAACAACAATGGCTAGGTCTTATCAGCATAGCCAACCTAATTTAATATTTACCATGCTAGCAATATCATTTATAATAAAGGCCTACTTTAAAGTTAAACATTGATCTTTCATTTGCTTATTTGGAAACAGTGCAAAGTTACACAGTAAAAGGAATAATTGAAGATGAGACATACATAATCTTTTATTAACAATGAATATATTAACTTTTGAAGTTATAGGCCTACTATTTTATCAATCTAAGCTATGGTAAGGTAATATTTAAACTACCAAACAATAAAGAGAACATAATTTAATAAGAAGACTATTTATCACAACAAACACATTACCCTGCCTAGCTTCATTGTAACACCCGTCACTCTCATTTGTAACACCCGTCACGCACATGTAACACCCGTCACATAGTTTTTGCCACAAGATTGAGGAGATATATTTTTCAAAAAATTGCACAGTAATTGGGAGAGCTTTTTAGCTTTGTTCTCACAAATTTACTCATTAGAAGAAAAAATTATAAATGTTATAGAAACTTTTATATTTTTTTGTGACGGGTGTTACAAAACTATTAGACATTATTGAAAAAATTCTTAACATTGATATTGTTTATTTTTTAGGTTTTTTATTAAATTTATATTGAATATAAGACCTTAGTAGACAATATCAATATATTTTTATAAGCCATACTATTACCTGGACTGAATTGTTCAATTTCTTTTTTCACACTTTGGTAAGCGGTTTTTATCTTCAACAATGTGTGGCAAATTTGGGTACACCTATACTAGTCCTTTTAATTTATAAGTCAAATTGTTGGCTTTTATATAAAAATATAGTGTTTTCTGAGTAAAATGAGACTTGTTTCAAAATTTTTACTAGAAAATTAAAATAAAGTGGTCATGTCTCTTCTCTCGTGGAATGGCCCAATAATCTTTTTCTATGTATAAATTCTAAACCAAATTGTTCAAAATATAAATTAAAAAAAATATCTGTAAACTACCATAAAATTATTTGTTAGTTGTAAAAATAAAAAAGTATTCTTATTTAGCATGAAAACTATTCCCAGATTCCCATTTTGAATTCACTTTTAAAGTTCAATTTTAAAGTTCAATTTCAAAGGTCAATTTCCAAAAAAAATCCAATTATCTACATACTGCCATAAGTAAACTACACTACTTAAATTAATTTATTTTAGATACCTAAAGATACATTATTATTGATGGTGTAAAATAGTCTCACGATACCAATTTTGAACAAAACTGCTAAATCCATTTTTTAAAATATTAAAATGAAAAAACTCATCAATCAACAACCTAAAACCGAATTTACCCCCTAAAAAACCAATATGCATCTTTATTTCTCATGTCCATGTCAAACACTCCCCAGGTATACATTCTAAGCAAAATCGTTATAACCATTTTCATAATAATTTGACTTTAAAAAATCACTCATCAGCAAATGACCCTTTACCCAATTTTAACTCAAAACCAAGTAAACAATAATGTTTGTCAAGTCAAACACTCCCAAGATACCCATTTGGAATCAAATTGTTAGGTTCATTTTAAAAATATTTCCAGTTTTTGAAATACAATTATCAGTAAACTACACATATAAATAAGCTTTTACCCCAAAACAAATATACAGTTCTAGTTGTCATGTCTACACTCCCTATACACCCATTTGAACCCAAACTGTTGAGGCCATTTTTTAAATATTTAAATGTTTAGGAAAAATCAGTCATCAATAAACTACCCATAAATTAATTTTTACCCCAAAAACAAGAATGGACCATTATTTTTTATATCAAACCCTCATTATACCCATTTTGAGCCAAGTAGGAGCCATTTCATTTGTATCATCATCATCATCAACCAAGCAATCAACATTACTGGTTCCAGCCTATGGCCGGGTCAGTTTAAGTAAAATGCTCCATCTTCCTCTATCCTTCCACACTCTTCCTCCTTTAATATCTTTCATTCTCTCCTCTCACTTGAACATTTCTGTTATCTGCTCCTCCCATCCCTTTCTTGTCTCCCTTGTGGTCTTTTTCTACATACTCCATTTCCAACATTTTCTTTGGCACCCTCTTTTTTTCCATCCTCATTACATGCCCATATATCTATTCTGCTTCTTAATCTCATTCTCGCTTCCTTTCATCTAATTTTGTTTCTCCACATGACAGCTAATATGCTCCTCACAAACTTAATTCCCATGTCCTCCACTTTCCTAGTCTCTCATATATTCACTGTCCATGTTTCTGCTGCAAAATGTGACAATGGGTACAAATTACGCCCTGTACAACACTTCTTTACACTTCAAGGGAACTTCTCATAGCAGGTCTCTTACACACTATAGAACAACTCTCCCTGCTGTCGTCTTCTCATTAAATCCTCTCTACTTCCACCTTTCTCCTCATTATTTTACATTCTGTCACTTTTCTCAACCCTATCTCACATCCTCCTTGTTATTACCATCACTTCACACTTTGGATGCTAAAATTCATTCCACTCTTTCACTTCCTCATCCCATTCTTGTAGTTGTTCCTATACTTCCTTTCTTTTTCCACCCATATCATCAAGTCATCAGCAAACATCATGGCTTCATTCTTTCCTCGAGTTTTCCTGCCATATTGTTCATGACCATTTCCATTATTATTATAAAGTATGGTGAAAGAGCACTCCCCTACTTCACTCCGTTTTTTATTTGAAGCATTCCGTCCTTCCACTCTTTGTTTTAATACAACTCCTGTTATCCTCATACATGCTTTTCACTATCATTACAACTCTTCTTTCCACTTCGGCCTCCTCCATCGCTTGTCAAACTTTATTTCTATCCACTTTTCCACATGCATGATAAATACCAATACCAGTTTTTTCCCTTATTATAACTTCTTTCCATAAACTGTTGTAAGGCAAAGTTTAAGTCTCTTGTAGACTTCTGTTCCTTTAATCATGCTGTTACTCTATCCACCTTCCTTTAATTTGATTTCTTATTCTCTTTTCCAGCATCTTCTCATGAATTTTTGTACAGTGGCACATCAGCGTTATCCCCCTATAATTTGTACACCTCTTCCTGTCTCCTTTTTGAAAACAGGTATTATAACTCCTTTTTTCAGTCTTCCGGTATCTTGGTCTCCTTCCAAACCACCTCAGCACCTTGTATAACCTTTGTATACCTGCTTCACCTGCTGCTCTTATCATTTCCACAGTTAGTTCGCTTGCACCCGGTGCTTTTCATTGTTTCAGTCTCTTTTATGTGTCCTACACCTCTTTCCATGTGGGACCTCTTTCCTCCTCTTCTGCTATTTCTGCCTGCTCCTTTGTTTCACTCTCATTCCTTTCTTCTTTGTGTTGAACATTTTCTCAAAATATCTCATCCATAATTTCTTTTCTTCCTCTCCTGTTTCAATGTTCTTCCTTCTTCCTCTTTTGTTCTGACTTCTTGTCTTTTCTCTCTCCTTCTGTTTCTTACTTGGTTATATAACAGTTTCTCATTCCTTCCTTGACCTCATAAGCTATTTTATTCCATTTTTCTGCATCCATCCACCCCGTCCTTCTACTCAACTTGTTTCTTCCTTTATTTTCCTCTTATACATAATCCTCTGCAGCCCCCATTTGTAAAATAGGCTATTTAAGTTTTTGAAAAATTAAGTCATCATTAGACTACCCATAAATAAGTTTTTACCCCAAAAACTTATACACTGTTTTTGGTCCACACAATTTTCAGGTATACTTTTCAAGCAAAATTGTTAGAGCCATTTTTGAAAAGTTTGGAAGTCAAAGAAATTACTCTTCATTAAAATACCCTTAATTGAAGGGCAGCATTTTTTTAAAGTTATTTTTATTTTGTGTGTTTATAAATATAAAGTTTGAAAAAACCCATCAGACTGTTTTGTGTTTGTGGCCAGGGACAGACAGAATTGTAAAATCCACTTTTTTGGGTTCATTTTCACATAAAACTAAAGATTCATCATAATCTCGACATCATTTTTTCACGATCACAATACTTTCTCTTGATATGAGAAAGTAAAAATGATTAAGGTTAAACAATTTCTTTTCGAAAGATTCAAAACAATTTATATAGAAATAGGTAACCAGAAGTATGTGAAGAGACATGTTTAAAAAATATCTATAGACTATACAAAAACTAAATAAAATATGGACTAAAAATTTCATGTCTTTCCCCTCTGGATTATAATATTACTTTTTTCCCACCAATGTCCTTACATTAACCCTCACACCAAGGCCATATATTATTATAGTTATATGAAATTAAGGAGCCTATGTCTTAATTGGAGATAGGGAACAATTGAGGATAGTTGTAATAAAATATAGAGAAAAGATATCCATATTAAGTATGTGATCTATCAAATGTTTTATTCATATTTCTTAAAAGTTTATTTTTTATCAATATCCTACTGCTCTAGTTTTTGTGTTACAATTGTGAGTTGGAGGAGCCATTGGCAGTAGAACCAAGGAAAGGACCTCTTCAAATAGCTTCTTGAGGAGTCTAATCATAAAAGAATCCATGCAAGCACAGCTCTAAATAGCTTCTCAATGGATACAACTGTCAGAAATTTGGCTGGGTAGACAAGCTTTTTTTTAAACTTTTTTCAGTGCTAATCCCCTTCCCCCCATCCTCTACACAAATGAGGTTCCGCTGCTAGTGGGTGGTGTTCACTTTAACTTGTCTACTGTCTACTTTGTGGTTGAGCACACATTACAACGAAGAATGACTTTCTGAACTACTTAAAATAAAGTGTGATAAGAATGTAGAGTAATTCCATGGCTGTACCCTAAATATTATTTTAATGTGGTAACTATGGTGGCTCATGGTGAAGTACCCCAACCAGAGATGGTAAGGAATTTGTTTTAACAAAGACTCAAATCTTGAAATAATTTAAACTTTTTTAAAACACAATTGAGGTTGTAGAGAAGTGGACTGTGAAATACTCCTAAGATTAGACATTGTGTTCGAAATACTTATTAATAAATACTTGCTTCAATACTAAAATTTGACACATCTTTTACAAAACATTTTCAATCAAAATCATTTGTTCATAGTCTCACAACTGGAGGAAAAGCCTTTAAAATTTGAGAAAATTATTTATTTCTTGCTAGAAAATATGAAAATTGTATCGGAATCTTAATCTAGAGTAGTGATTTCCAAACTTTCTTGTTTGGAAGAACCCTTAAAATCTCAGGGAAACCCCTACATGAGCTGACACATATAGGTTTGACAGGGGTAAGTTACAAAATAGATGTAAACCAGTACAGTTATAAAATAATAGTAGTTTAACAACAGGTCATGTTAAAACCTTGATAATTTTAAAAAAAAATTCTAAAAATAAAGGAAGGTTGAAAGTTGTAATTTTTTTCTCCAAGCTTTGGTAAATTCCCTCAGAACCCACATTATGGGTTGAGAATCACTGTTCTTGTTTTTGAGTGGCCACCCTGACATAGTATGTGTGTTTACAGGTCAGGTAGGAAGATATTTCCCTGGAAGATTTATAAATTCTTTTAAACTTCAAAGCTCTGAGTCATTGTTGTTAAACCTGACAAATGAGAAAGAAAGCCTTTGTTGTAATAACGAACAAAGTAACTCAGGAAGCTGTCCCTATGATAGCTGTTTTAACAAACTTATTAAAGAATTTAAGAACCGCTAAATGGACTACACTGTTAATTAATAAATCCATTTATGAAGGTTACATATAAAATGGCTAAATTCACCCCTATTTACAAAAGTAAAAGTAAATAAATGTGATCCTTTTAACTACAAACCTCTATTATTTCTGATATCCTAAAAACAGTGGCACTAGTTATTAAAAAAGTGGCTAACCAGTTATCTTAATCATATTAGATTTTTCAAGTCTGGACAATATAAACTTATGTCGCCACATTCACTTATATTGATTTAGTAGAAAATAATACCAAACACCTTAAAGCATAGTACTTTAATGTGTAGCTTTTTTAAAAATATACTTAAATAAATAATTGGTTTGTTTAAACCATGAAGAGCTTGACCTGCTTAAAAGATTTGTAAAATAATAAACATTATTTGTTTACTGGGGAATTTAAGGGTGCTGCTACCTCAAAGTCAATTACCAGTAACCGTGGCGTACCAAAAGAATCTGTTCTTGCACCACTTATTTTTACTATCTATGTAAATGCCATGATGCAAGGACCTTTTATGGAACAGTTCCAATTTTATGTAGGTGATAAATGTTTATTTTATAGTGTGCTTGCGGTAAGGATATCAAAAGCTAAATTAAGTTTGATATCACTCTTTTAAACGATTGGCTTAGGGTGAATAAACTAACTTAAAACATAAGACTTAAGCAATTTTTAATATAAAAGAAACAGGGAAATTACTCCTTTAATTAAATATTCTATAAGCTTTTGATCAGGTTAAACAGGTAAAATATTGTATTTAGGACTTTTTTTTCTTTTAACTTCATACTAGGTTTCTACTTAAAGTAAGCCTATAATTGCAAAATTGCACTTGAAGAGTTGGCATTAAAAAACTCCTATAAATTACTTTCTCACACTCAAAAGAACTTGTTCATTCACATCACATTGTGTGGGGGAGCAGGCAAAGTGATAGACAACCAAGAGTCGACACGAGAGGAACAAATCTGTAAACAGACCAACTGCTAGACACGCAGAAACGACGTGGACCAAGTGATCGACACGAGCTGGACCATGTGATAGACAAGCTCCCATATAAGAGGACAAAGTGATAGACAGCCAAGCGGTCGACACGAGAGGACCAATGCGCGACAAACTTTGATATCATCCAGTTAAGAGTGGCTCAAGTGACAGACAAGTTATTTCATAGCTAACAAAGTGATAAACATGGGCGTAGAAAGCTGTGTATTAGAATGGTCTTGACCCTCCCATAAATTTCTGCCCTCCCAACCCCCTGGATTTAATTAGCCCAAAAAAGGGTGAGGTCCACTTATACGTGTATAAACTTAAACCATAGTGTTTTTTAATTTTAATAATTTACTTACACGTTGCACTCTTCAAAAAATATTTTTTAACGCTAGCTTTGTTATAATTTCGAATAAATAATAGGTTTTGATCCATACAATATGGTATCTGAGAATATATAACGTTTCACTGAATGAAAAGAGTTATCGGATCTGAAGAAAGGAGACAAATATTTGTTATAAATTGTAAAATCATAACTTAAGAATTAACAAGATTAAATACCATCTTATATAAAAGAGCAACTGCCAGAAACTAAGTTACTAGCTTATGTAGGCCTTTTCCACCCTTACTTTCAACATACCTTCTTAACAAAAGAACTATTTTGTAACTTTCAACAAAATAGAATCATTCAAAAAAGTTTAAAAGTATAACTAGTTAGTGAAAGATTGTAAAATTTTTCCCGTAATTTTTGTCATCGTGTATTTGTACCCATTCAGTTAATACACATATGAACTAATTAAAGTCTGCTTCGATGACTGCATGGTCTTAAGCACTACCTTTGCAATTGAATGGCTGCCTAGGACAGGCAGATCAGGGTTCGATCCCATTCAGGTGCAGTGAGGGTGATTTTTCTCAAAAGGTTTTCCACTCTACGACCACGCAAATTCAGGTGCAATACCTATAAATTCAATCTTCCTCATCCCTAACACATTAACGTAACTAGTAAATAAGCGTATAACCCGAACAGGTGGTAAGACACGGTGCTAAACAAAATATAATTACACTAATGGAGTACAGAAAGAATGTTGTTATTATGAGATGTGTACTCTCATTTGCATGTAGGGAGAGTGTAAACCATTAATGAAAAACCACCCTCCATACACCCGACCGAATTTGAACCCCGATATCCCCGTCATTGGCAGTCCAATATATTATGAGAGTGACGCCTTAGACCATCAAACACCGAAACTAAGAACATTTGGTTGATGTTGCGTTAGCACCAGGTTTAATAATGGTTTATTAATAAGGAGCTAAGTTAAGATGAAATAATCCCGCATTAGTGTAAAAGGAAGATATAAAAACCACAAGGGTGATAATTATCAGCCCCATCCACTCAGTCGGAATGCTTACTCTTATTCAAGCAACTCTTAAGCCTTATTAGACCTTATGGCAAACAGTATGAGTTTATGGTTGTTACAAACCGTGAAATGCAACTTATCCCCTATATCCTTGGTTGAATAGCTAGAAGAATTGAGAATTCCCTTAACGGCCAGGGAATTGAGTAGCCTCTGCTTCGGTGGCCGCAAAATCTAACGCGCTACTCTCGCAATATACTTGATTGCTGATGAAAGGGAAATCGGGGCTCGATCCCAGTCGGGTGGACTAAAAGTGGATTTTCATAAATGGTTTTCCACTCTTACTACACGAAAAATCGGGTGCAGTTCATCTATATGCAACCTTACTCATCCCTAAACACATTAGCGTAGTTAGTATATAGGCGTATAATCCGAACGGGTAGTAACTCTCTAGTATAACGCGGTGCTAAAACAAAAAATATGTAGCACTAAATAAATTAAAATTATCTGTTTGAAAAACAATAAAAATCCTTTTTATTGTCGCTTATTGCCGGTTACTAATTTTACATACTATTTTAAAACTGTTGTCAAATTTCAAGTTTTAATAAAGGCCAATAAGGAATTTTTACTCAATGGTTTTCAGCTCTTTCTTCATGAAAAAGCGGGTATATTTTCTCTAAATTATACCCTCCTCACCTCTAATCTATTAATATAAAAATAAGATAGTTCATAAGTGTGGACCAGCGCTCACTGTTCTTTAATGTTGCAGCCAGCGTTGCAGAATTATTTACGACTGTTCAATTCATGATATTACTTTATAAGGTCATCATTAGTTCGAGTTATTTTCACCTACATATTTACTCTAGCAAACCCTACAAAAAATATGTCAAGAAGTGTGAGGTTAAGCTGACGGGTTGGGGAGAAAAATTATTTGAGTGTAAACATGGACACTCGTGTAGTAAATTAACTGTTCTGTCACTTAGCCCACTCTTAACTGGATGATATCAAAGTTTGTCGAGCAGTTGGTCCTCTCGTGTCGACCGCTTGGTTGTCTATCACTTTGTACCCCTATACATGAGCTTGTCTAGCAGTTGTTCCAAGTCATGTCGACCACTTGACCCACCCAGTCTTCAAAATAATTGTTTTCATTTTGTCTACCGGTTGTCTGTCTATCACATGGTCCAACTCGTGTCGATCACTTGGTCCACGTCGTTTCTGCGTGTCTAGCAGTTGGTCTGTTTACAGATTTGTTCTCTCGTGTCGACCGCTTGGTTGTCTATCACTTTGTACCCCTATACATGAGCTTGTCTAGCAGTTGGTCCAAGTCGTGTCGGCCACTTGACCCACCCAGCCTTCAAAATATTTTTTTATAGCTTGTCGAGCAGTTTGTTGTCTAGCAGTTTGTATGGTGCCATTGTGTGGAGGTGTGTGATATATTTTATCTAGACCACTTATGGTTCTCCAAAACAGGGCTTTTCAAAATGTGTACCAATATCCTCTAACTACATCAACACAAGAAATGTATGAAAAAAAAATCACTAGACAAAGAGATTTGCTATAATATAATGGTTATTTTTTACAGCAATAACTCAATAGCTCAATATATATAGCTTTGGTCATCATTTCATAGATTGGTTTTGCGGTAGTTCCACGTTCTGATCTTTCTGCTTTTCTCTTCAGTTCTCAGTATGTTTGGCAACCAACGTCTTCAATTATCTGGTTAGTGAACCAAAGTTGAAGTCAAAGTCTTATTATCTTTCCTTCCACATATCCTTCTAGATGTAGATTGTAGCAGTCCCTCCTGTCGTAAGATATGACCAACAAGTAAATGTCTTTTCTTTTGGTGAACATCTTCCACAGGATTTCTTTTTCACCTATTCTTCTGGAAACCTTTTCATTACCTACTAATTTTATCCACCCATTAGTTCAATAAACCATAAAAAGACAATAACTCAGCTCATTCCCTGATATAATGTTATAAATAGATTTTAAAAAATATGTTCAAAGTTTGTATGAACTTATTTTTAAAATACCTAGGTATTTTTGCACGTTTGCTAGATATACAACAGTACTCTTTAATGAACAAATTTATAAAAATATAGCTTCAAATGATATTTATTATTTAATAAATTGATTTCATAATTTGGGCCTTCTTATTAATTCACATTTAAACTAACAAAAGTGACTATAATTCAGATTTAAAACACCAAGTACAGTCCTCAATTATTTTTTTATCTTGCAAATATAATATTGTGATTAAAAAATCTCACATTGAATTATTGCTATGTTTGGGATATCATATTAATGTGCCATGTAAATAAAATGACTAGTCATAAAAAACACCTTTTGCAAAATTTTGGTTTCTCTACTATCAAGGTTGGTATGATAAAAGTATAATATATAAAAAAGTACCTGAATTTGTGCACAAGAATATTGGAAAACCACTTAGCAATGCAATTAAAAATCTAATAATAATTTTTTTAGTAAGATAAACATAAAAAAAGTGTAAATTTTAAACAAAATTAAAAACAAAAAGTATAAATAACCATAAATTGGTACTTAGTAGTAAACTAACTTAAATATGTTTTGGTTTTTACTAGACCATCCAGACAGAAGATAAAAATCGTGACATTGATGACGTGTCACAAGACAAACTTTTGAATCAAGATTATGAGAGTAAGGAAATGATCCATGACATTGGCTCTAATGCATATAGGCCAATCGATGAGAATAAAAATTTTATCAAACAAGAAATTGATGATTCTATTAGTGTGAATTTAAAACAAGATGCTAATAACATTTTTACTAAATGCAATGTATTAGATTTTAATATTGAAGATATAAAACAAGAAATTAAGCTAGAAGTCGATTGGGATAGTTGGTCACACAACCCAAAACCTATTACGTTTCCTACGATGACGAGTAAGTTTCAGGTAGGTCAGGAACATTTATTGCTCTTTAAGACTTAGTTAACTATAAGCCAAACACACATTTAGGGTAATGATATCAGAAGACATAGGCATGCATAAATTTGAAGTTCCAGTTACATTTTGAAGCTTTTTTAAAACATATGGGTCTAATAAAATAAGTTAAAATAAAATCTGATAATCTTTCGTTTGGTTTCAGTGCGAGGTAAAAAAGGAGAATATCGGAGAAAGAGAAGTCAAGAATGAGTTTGTAAAAATTGAAACATCTATTGACTTTGAAGACACAGATCAAACAAGAAAAGATCTCACTGTGTAAGTAAATTATAACAAAGCAAATATACTGGCTCTTATTTCTACCTTATTTGAGTCATTCACTCTTCTTCAACGAATAGGTTTACCATTTTATGCAAAAAATAAGCTCACAATAATTTTCTTTGTGAATATTATATGTTCACTTGACATACAAGTATCCCTACACCTTAGCTCAGTCGGTAGCTTGTCTTTCTACTGAGTTAAGGGTCCTGTATTCAATTCCTGGTATGGACGAAAAATTTATCATTGATTAAATGTGGGTTAACCTTTTCACAGTGATGAATTAACGGCCGGGGCCTGTATGTTGTGCCTGTCCTAGTCTTAAGTTAGCTTATAAGGCATATGAAGCTACGATACACCTAGCAAGCTGGTAGTGGAAAAAATATGACTTGAATAAAAAAAGTTACTCAGGCCACAATCTGGAAACAGTAATGGATGTAAGAAACATATAGTAGGTAGTTTATAATAATAAATCAAAAGGAAGGGCATTTGGATTTTTGGGCTCATATTTTATTTAACACCAATATTTTTATTAGAACGTTAAAAAAATCAATACATAGGCCTACATTTATTTTATATATTAATACTAGATGTCAAAAGTGACGACTGCAGCTCACATG
The DNA here is from genome assembly GCA_033556935.1 of Timema podura. NCBI lineage: Eukaryota > Metazoa > Arthropoda > Insecta > Phasmatodea > Timematidae > Timema > Timema podura. The sequence continues at coordinate 77,738,784 of JAVRXN010000008.1, read as the reverse complement.
ATGTAACTCTGATACTAACTGCCATTCCTTGTGTTAAAAATGTTTTTACACTCACTTTTATTGAAGAAACTGTCCTCTATATATATCTTAATAGCTTTACTGTGAACAAATACATATTACATAGTGTAATCATGCAACTTGCAATTTACAATGTACAGCTGATAAGTTGCAGATACCAACAACCCATCTTTTAGGTTTATAATGAAATACACCTTTAAAAATATTTAGAACAAATAAAATTCATTTTCAAGTGATTTTAAGTTGGATAAGTTGTACTGCATTGACATGAAAATAACATAAATGTAATATATATGCACAATATTTAAAAGATATTTGTAAAATATTTAGTAATATTAATTACAAGCTATGTTACAATTTTATTAAGAGTGTGTTAGAAGTTATAACAACCATCTAAAAATTAGGTACATTTTAAAATAATATACATTTGAGTGATAATTACACTTAAAATTAGGTTGTAAAATCAAAGGATGATGTGATCATGCATATATTGAATATTAATATATTATTCTTGAGAATTGATGGAAATATGTTAATAAATTTGATAAATAAAAGTTGAATTTATTTCTTAGCTGTAGTTCCCTGTTCCTTGATTCCTGGCTGCAAATGCTGCACAGTTATTTTGACGACATGTTTCGATGCATCAACGACATCATCCTCAGGTCTGATGAGAAAGAAAGAACACATAAAATTTATACACAAATGTACCTGTAAAAGAAACTTAACATTATCAAAAGAATTTAAAAAAAAATGCTTGTGATTATATCAAACAAATTACATCTGTACTCAAATCTGTTTCCAATCAAAACTATTTACAATTTAATAACAAATTTTACTCTCAAAATGATGGTTTAGCAATGGATTCTCCTATTTAATGTCTTTATGTCTAAGATTTTCTTACAACACAATGATAAAATAATAGACCAACTCAAAAATCTCATCAACATAAAATTCTATTGTCGATATGTAGATGACATCTTCATAATCTATGAACAAGATCCTAACTCACCTTCACTTAATTTAATTCCCAATCTCACTAATATTCATTCTCAACTCAAATTCACCTTAGAGTATGAAATTAATAACACCATAAACTACCTTGATATTAATATCAACAAAAACAAACATAACAATATTGAATATAAAATGTACAGAAAACCCATACCTACTGATGCAATCATCCCAAATGATTCTAATCACCCTACAATTCACAAAAGAGCTGCTTTCAACAGTCTTATCTACAGACTACATATATCTCTCAACAAAAAGAACTTCAAAAATAAACTTTACAGTATCAAACAACTTGCTGTTTGCATTGGTTACTCCCATTCATTAGTTTACCGAACCCTTAAAAAAATAAATAAAAAAATCACAACTTACCAAAAATATACTCTTAACAATTCTAATTCAAATTATACTATTTAGCACCGCGTCTTACTACCCGCTCGGGTTATACGCTTAAGTTCTAATTACGCTAATGGATTAGGAATTGGGAGGGTTGAACTTAGAGGAAGTGAACCCGCATTTGCGTGGAGGGAGAGTGGAAAACCATTTAGGAAAAACCACCCCCAGTTCACCCGACCGAGATTCGAACCTCGATCTCCCCGTCCTCGGCGGTCGAGCTCAACACGACTAGCGCATTAGCCAACTACGCCACCGAGGCGGGTTAATTCAAATTCAGATATCAAAATCAAATGGATCAAATTCAACTATACAGGAAAATAAATTAATAGAATAATCAATATCTTCCAAAAAACACAAATCAAAGGGAGCCTTAAGTACTAATAATATCAAAATACATATCAATAACTCTCTTAAACAAAACCAACCAATACAAAAAAACTGGCATTTATCAACTCACCTGTGACTGTAACAGTGTATATATAGGGTAATTTGGGCGCCAAATATCTACTAGATTTTCTGAACACATGAGTGATTTAAAATATGATGGAAATAAATCAAAATTTTCTGAACATCTCAAACAGTCAGGACATCAACCAAACCCAATGAGTAAAAGCATTAAACTAATTTACAATACCTCAAAAGGCACAACAATGAACACAGCAGAAAATATATTTTTTCAAACTGCATTATTAAACAACAAAAATAAATTAAATGAACAAACAATTTTTGAAAATCAAATACTCATCAATACCTTAAGAAAACTCCCTCAACATACCAAAATTTAAAAAACCCTCCATTCCTGCCTGCACCCGCCCATCCTTCCATAGTAGTTAATGACCTGTTCAGGCCAGTGTCGAAAAGACTTGAACCTTTTTACATTGCATTTCTTGTCATTCTCTCTTTAATCCCATATAATTTATTTCATTTAAATTAAATTATCACAAATAAATAAATTCAAAACATATCTATCTACTACCTCATTCTCACAATATCACACTACAAAATACCTTCTTTTATTTATAATATCTTTGACTTCCTATTACATTATCCAGAATGTTCTTTTTTCACTTAATATCTACACATTATTTGTAATTCTCCTATTAGTTTCCTTAATAACATGACATGGGATACTCAAGCACATAGTTTCAATTTCTGGTATTTACAAATATCTTTGAACTATGGTGCATATATATTATATTTATATTACTTATCTATGTTTTTTTCATGTAAATCGAATACAACTTGTCCAACTTAAATTCACTTAAAATTGAATTTTATTTTTTCTGAATATTCTTAAATGTTCCTTACTAAACAACTCAAATGTTTTTCAAAACACCTCTAAAAGGTAAAAGAAAACCTTTTTCCAGCACAAGGGGCTGTAAAACCACATATACAGTAAAGCATGTGACTTAAGAATGATAATTTAGATGCATAAATAATGAATCATTATGATACAACATGTTAGCCAGCTTCTTAATTTAATAGTTCATATCATAAATTAATATTAAATAAAGCCCTCTATGCCTTTTTATAGTGCAACTCATTACACCTTTTAACCTAAGGTTTTTGTTGAGTTGCCTGATCATACATAGGCCTAATGGAAATAAAAATGCCTTATCATTAAAACAACTAAATATACATCCATTATTATTATTATTACTATTATTATGTTAGTGTAAAATGCTATAATCACGAACAGCAAAATGTAAAATATTTCATAGTCATATAAAACCTGTACCAGTGGTCACACAGTCTAAAGTGTTGTTCTCTTAATATACTGAATTCCTGGTGATATACAGTTAGAGGTTTGAATCTCTGTTGGGTGTAGTGAATGTGAATTTCCACATGTGATTTATTCTCTACCCATTTTCTCTTAGTGCTAATGTTAGTTAGTGCACTTACTCTTATCAGTTTCCTTCATTCCTAGCCCTTAAATTAAACTGTTAACATCTCTCTGTTGGATATAACAATTCAAAGAAACAGTCATATAGAGACATAGAATAAATATTGCCCTAAATATATTCTCATTTCTTCTGGTAAAAATTTAGATAATTCTAAGAGGGAACCTTGTAACTATGATGTAATAACTATGTACCCCAATTATATTATTGTCAACCTTTAATGCCACATAATATCACTAAATATATATGAAAACCTACAGGGAATTATTACTGAAACTGCAAAAACTACATTGCATTATTTTAATTTTTTTTTCCATTAAATTGCAGGGGTAGCTTTGGGAATGAAGAAATAAAAGAAGATGGGAAATTTACCTCATTTGATGTATCAATGAGTGGTAAGATTTTATTTATTTTGTAAACTTTATTTCTTGATCGTTGATGAAGAAAGTCCCAATAAAAAGAAGTTCAACACAAATCTACTATGTGTTTTTAAAAAAAAAGAGCTTATCACTGATGCAAGAATATTAATTTAAAAATAATTAACTGTACTACAAAACTTCTTTAAAAAAACACACCTACTACTTAAGCTTTACAATTTAAAGAAAAGTCTGCTGTAAATAATCTTATTAGTAACAATTTGAATTTGATTTGTCTTTTCACATTTCACATTCTCTCAATGTTTTGAATTTGAAGATTACATTAGGTCTATAGTACTTGCAAATTATCTATATACTGTGTACTGTATGTATGGGGGCAAGATAGGAGGAATAGTAGCGCTGCGTTGCAAGATTTCTGCCAGTCTCCTGCATTACATTCCTTCTATAACATTTTTAGCGTGTCAGCATGCGGCTGGTGTGCTACTATATAAAATTCTATTTTCGGAAAATTTTGTCCGAATTATCCAAAGTCCAAGATATTGAGGTCCGAATTATCGAGAGTTGACAGTATATTGAAAGTACATGGTGGGCCGGAGACGTACATTATTCAAAACAAGACCAGTGAGTGTTGAGTAACTGTATACCACAGTTTGGCTCTTTTCATTACAGATATCTAATACCGCCGCTGGTTGCATATTATGATATGTAGGCAGGTATTTGGTGTACTACATAGAGGAACACCATCATTTCAGTATTAGTCATTGACATTATTATTTCATTTTTTTTTTTAATTTGGCAAAGTGTTTGCGGGTTGGATAAATCCATTCCACGGGCTGTAGCTTGAGGACCCTTGCTATAGACCAAAAAAAAAAAAAACTAACGATACACAAACACATACAAAAAAATTAGGCATAGGCATTTTGACCTCATAGCTTCGCTTAATTCTCTTTAGATTAGTCATTTGATACAATTTTTTTGCTATGCGTAGACCATTGTTTATAAATCTTTCATATTCCACAGGGCATGGGTTTTGAAAGCTTACTGCTCACGTAAAATAATATATAGCTATATTATCCATTTCACTGCGACACATATTTACTCGCTTTCTCTGAACACTAGTAATAGGCAAGACGGTAACTTATCATCTTACCTTGGCAGGACAGTGAATCAGTGGATGGCTTTTCAAGAACTCTCTTGATTGAAATGTATTTATTAACACGCAATTATTTCACAACAATTATTGATCTAAAATTAATTAAAAATAGGCCCAAGCTATTTTATAAAAGGCATGAAACAATTTATAATGATGGATATACATAATCTAACCTATTGGTTGTTTGTCATTCTCTTACAATCCACTCGGAGCACTCTTGCAGCATACAAATTGAAAAATATTCATGTGGATTGTAAAATAAACTTATATAAAGTTAAACACTAATACAACTCTTTACATGACATGATTTACTTAAAGGGGAAAAAGTGCAATAGTTTGTTTACTATATCATACCTTTTTTTAGTGAAAACATTTTAATCAAAAGGTTTATAATGGTATCATTTAAGGGGGAGGAGGTAAGGAGGAGTTGGAGGAACTTAACCGATATTCATATAAAGCAAGCGTGGAAACCACTTCATGATTAGTTGGTGAAGATGTTACCTCAACCTTCTGGGTCAAAGTCAGGTTTTCCTTCGAATGAATTTTTATGTTCTTTAATGTGTTTCAAAGAAGTTGATTATGTCAAGAAAGTAGTCTTCAAACTGAAAGATAATAAGTAGGGCTTGGATCTTGACTGTAATTTGTTTTGATTTCTTTTTTGTACATCACAGACAATTCTCTAGTGTACATAAATTCTTTTAATGTTTCCCTGATTGTGGAGTTATTTTACTGGCCATTTTTTTGTCATTTAGGATTTTTAGGTAGTCCTCTCTTTATTTGCATCATTTTCAGGCATTTATATTGAATAGGTATACTTATTAAAAATATAATATGTTTAATATAAATATTACATATAAATCTTATAATTTCTATTGATAAATGCTTAAATATTTAAACATACATTTTTTCAACACACAATTATCGGAATGAGAAGCTAATGTAGGTCAAGAACTTTGCATCCTCTTTTCTTGTATGGTTGGGAAATACACATTCTTGATAAGACACTGACATTTAGATAGAAAGGGCTGTGTTGGGGAGGTGATGGCTATTACTTCTGAAGTAGATAATTTTGTAAAACAATATTATACTCAGCAGAAGACAATTGTTTAGTTGTTAAAGGTTATTCATTGCATATATAAATTTTATAGTTTCTTTTTTTAAATTGTGTGTTTGATTCAGTCATTGGGCCAGTTTCATAGTCAGATTTAGTACGCCTCAAGTGTGGTGCTAAACTAAATACAAGACATCACCTACCTGAAATTGAATGGAATGGGCCGTTTCATATGCGAAACTGGCCCATTCCATTTTGATCTAGGTAGGTGTCGTCCTGTATTTAGTATCAACTCGCACTTTAGGCTCACTAAATCTGACTATGAAACTGGACCATTATGACATTTTATTTTATATTTTAGGTCATTTTGGTAATTTAAAGTAATTTTGTAGACATTTAGGTCATTTATTGATCATTTTTAGGTCATCAAAGTCCAGGCCCTGGTAATAAGAGTAATTTTGCATATCCCATGTGATTATTTCAAGGTCACAATTACTTATTTGAAGAAGTAAATATTTTAGATTGCAAGTGATAAGGTCAGGGTTCAAATCTTTGCTAAGTGTACTGAAAGTGTTTATTTCTTTTAAGCAGTTTCTCAATCTCTTTCATGCAAATGTGGGTATATTTCCTCTAAACTACTACTTTCTTATCTATACCCAATTAGTGAAGTTAAATTTGTATAACCTGGAGAGGTATTAAAATGTTTTGCGATAAAAAAGAACCTTTTTTTATCAAATACAGATGTAAGGGTAGAAAACATTATATAACTTTTTCCCAATTTGGTGCTAATGAATTGTATTACCAATTAAAAGCTAATAAAACTAAGTGTATTCTAAGCTTACATTCAAAAATACATTACCAAACAAGGCATGCTTACAACTAAAAATATCCCCTATCTATGAACAATAAAAAGCACACTTAGATCCTGAACTTCAAGTTAAAGCAAATTGTGATGGAAATTTTTATCTTACTAATAGTATGTCAATACTATGAAAAAATTGATGACTTTTTTCATTTTCTTATAGGCATTGGATTGAGGCAGCATAAGCCTAAAGTAAAACGCAAATCATCGGCTGGACCTAAATTAATCTGTGATATATGCAACACAAGTTTTTCATTAAGAGGAAACCTTTTGCGACATATCACTAGACATATGAAAGGAAATTCAGTCAACCCTAGACATAGGAAAACAGAACAACGGCTCATTGGCAACTATATAGTAAATCCAATGCCATTTAAATGTATCTTTTGTGGAAGACGATTTCAACAACAGACTAATTTATCCAAGCACGTTTCTAAACGGCACAGTGATAAGAGGTACCCAGACAATTTGGGCTCAACCACTAAGGTGGAGCAAATGTCATCACTCACAATCAAAAATAATAAAGAACCTAATATTACAAAGATCCATGTGAGAACTTTACATGGGGAGAGAGTCCATTACAATTGTCACTGCTGTGGAAGAGATTACAAACATTTGAGCGACTTGACATCTCATATCAATAACAACAATAAGTCTGACGAAAACACTTATCTTAATGTCTGTGATGAATCTAGAAGAGTTGATTGTTTGAAAAGAGGGATATTCTGCAAGTTTTGTAGAAAAAGTTTTGTATTAGAGGAGAGTTTAGAAGCACACGTTAGGCAGATACATTCCATTGAGAACAAACATAAATGCCAACAGTGTGGGAACATGTTTCCTCATGTGATCGAGTTGGAATTACACTTCAGGCTCCATAGCGGGGACAAGTCCACCATCTGCCACATCTGTAGGAGGCAGCTTAGCAGCCTACAGACTCTGCGGGTGAGTGCCTCCACATTTAGATGGCCAACTATTTTGTCATTTTTAAAAATAATTTTATACAAGTATATTTTAAAATATAATTCAAATCAGTCTTTTTTTTACGATATATAAATCTTACATGTATTTGACACACAAAACAATATATGATGAGTTAGAATTTTTAACCCAATATATCTTGAGTTTGTTTACATGGCTTGGTGAAGTTTGTGCATCTGACTGATGTCCAAAGTGCATCGGAAATGGTTTTTTCATGAGGAATATAACCTGAAGGTAGTTGGCAGTAAATATGCTTGAGAAAATACTAACATTAATACCAATATTTTGTAATAAAACAAAGATTGAAACTATTAATAACAAACTTATAAAGAATTGTCCAAAAGAGAGTGTATGCAAGTATTTTCTTCAAGCACCCAGTCTTACTACCCATTAGGGTTATACGCCTATGTACTAATTACACTAATGTGTTAGGGATTATGAAGGGCTAATTTAGAGGAAGTGCACCTGCATTTGTGTGGTGGGAGAGTGTAAAAACATTTAGGAAATACCCCCTTCAGTGCACCCGACTGGGATTGAACCTAGATCTCCCTGTCTTCAGCAGTCTAGTCTATTGCAAGAGTGCGCCTTAGACGATGTGACCACCAAAGTGGGTCTGTATGCAAGTTAAGACAGATAATCATTCTTGCAAAAAAAATATTTACGATACTTTTTTAATATGTTAGAGGAAGATAGATGTGGGTGGAGCTCTATATAAATAAGTACCTAACATGTGCATGCTACTTTAACCCTCGAGCAGACGCGCTGGTATATTTAACCCGTGGTAGCAAGGGGTACTTTACACCCCAATCAGTTTTCACTAAACTATTAATACTTAAATTTAAAAAAAAGTTTTCTTTTAGTTAGAGTTAATTTAGACACATCCCACTAAACAAACAAAAATTGATAAAGAATTTTTATTGCTGTGTGAATAAATAGGAAAAGCTATAATAAATAACATAGAACTTTTCTAAAATGGATATACTTCATATTATTACAAACAAATGATTGTTTAGGTCATGTGACTACACATGTAATACAAACTTTATAGAGAAAAGGGATAAAAATAACTTTTTTAAATCAGGAAAAATAATTATTGCCTTTGGTCGGAGGTATAATCTAAAATAGGGATTTTTTGTTTGATTTATTATGAGCAATACATGAATTTTATAAAATCAATTTGTTATATCATTACACTACTTACACACTAATTTATTTCTATTATAATAAGGTGTTCTGTCTTACGACAGGTCTATTGCTCTTGTCATTGAACTTCCACCACCAATCCATCCTCTACCTCCTCCTTCAGCTCCCAGAAATTTCTTCCTTCCTTCAAGTCATCTAATATAGAATCTTTCCTATGACATCGTGCAGAAGACAGTTCCTCCTAAGGATGTGTCCACTCCATTTAGCTTTGTTTAGAAAAATCACACCCAAATTGGTTTTTTTTATCATCCACTCTTCTTAGGACTTTTGTCATCCTGTCAATCCACCTGATTTTTTTTTTTTTTTTGTCAATTCTTCTCCAGTACTACATTTCAAAACACTCAATGGACATATTTTTGAAAGTCCATATTACTGCTACATACAGCACAATGCTCTAAATGTAGGTGTACAAAACACTAAGAACTCAGAATGTAAATTCACTAATGATAACTCTATAGCCCCACAGGGAATCAAACCCAAGATCTTTACTTCAATAGGTGTGGCATTTCATACCACAATAATGAGTTTGCTTCAAATATATTTAATGTATAGACAATTAAATAAACTAATTTAATTCAAACTATACCAAAAGTCAGTCAAGATAATATTGAAAGACTAGAAAAAATAAACAGACTCCTGTGGGGCTTACCAGTGCTACAATACCAACAAATATAAGATTTGGGCACTTTATGCCCCAACGCACCCGCTCGATGGTCAAAAGAAATGAGAAGAGCAACTAAGCTACTTTTGGTAATAGCAATTTTTGAAATTAAAATGCCAATAAATTATTATTTAACAAACATATTTTATTTAATATTACCTTACATAATGTTAAGTATTTGCTTGCTCAGAACACAACTCTAAGCTACAGAAATAGAAGAAAACGTTTAACAGGGAAAAACATCTTATAAGTAAAGACACCGATATTTCGCGAGTTGTGTTTTTACGAACTTTTACTTAGCACATTAAAATTGCCATAAAAACATAATTAAACATCATTGTGGCATTTTTGAGTGAAAATATTAACGCGAAATAAAACGAAATAAAATCTATTCGCGAAATTGACGATTTGTCCATTTAAACGTGAATTTTGGTCATTTTTTCTATTTAAACGCGAATAAATAAAAAAAAACATTGCTGACATCGGAAACCATTCTAAGACTTGGACAAAAAATAAAAATAATACTGTTGACAGTGAACGCGTATTTTCAGCATATTCCAACATTATGTCAGACAAGCGCCCTAGCTTGAAAATCGAAAATTTGGAAACAATATTGTCTTTGTACTTTGGTGATTGACGTGAAGTATGTTGAAAAAAAGTATGAACATTTTTGTCTTATAAAATAATTCAGTGCAAGTACTTTCTAAGCTGTTTAAATTAATTGATTACCATTACCTTAAAAAAACCTCTTGAGACTTTTTATACCGAAAATCATGGTCTTACCTTTTATTTACCGAAATTCAACTTTTTATTAAACAAAATCAAGTAATATTATTTACCGATTTTATTTACCGAAAATCATGGTTTTACCCTTTTATTTACCAACTTTTTTATACCGAAATCCGACTTTTTATTTAACGAAATCCAGTGGTTTTATTTACCACAAATCAGGGTCTCTACTTATAAGTATGGTAAAAATTAATTCTATATTTTTTTTACATTATAAGTAATTTTTTTTGTCTATACTTCTTATATAACATCCAATATCTTATATTTAAATAACTTATATTATCTAACATATAACTATATTGATTGATCTGGACAACACATCTGCTACAACAACAATTTTGTAATTAATTTTCTCTTTTGTTAACACAAGTTTTTAACCTCTTGACCATGATAACAAGTTCTAAATAATACTATAATCACTTATTTTAACTTTGTGGACTATGTTATTAGATACATTTTAATTTCAATTTTAATATGTTTCATATGTAATTGTCTCATCTGTAATTCTCATATGTGAATGTGTCACAAACTAAGTACCTGTCAAATTACCAACTTACTATCAATCACCTTTTAGTATCTTATTAATTGTTTGCATTATATAATAGCCCTTGTTATATGTTTCCTAGATTCTATTAAATTGATCATTCATGTAATTGTTACTTGTAATAACGACTCCAGTTCAGTCATTAACTATTTTCAATTTCTGTTTTCAGAAAAAAATTTCAAATATTTGTATTGCTCAACTACCTACAGTTTTACCTATTTTTTAAATTCAATTTGCTCTTGAACAATTTATAGGCGATTCTTAGGAATATAGTTATGTATTTATAAGTGATTAAATTCCTGACTTAACAATTTTTCTCTCTTTGAATAATTAATTCTTTATCATTTCCATCAATTCATATTGTTAATTGACTTAGCATCTAACTCTTTTTTTTGATTTAACAATCTCCCTTTTAATAAACCATCCCTCATATTCATAACTTGTATTGTTAATTGACTCAAGAAGTGTATCAATCAATCAATCAATTGTCGCTCTACCAAGTATGTTCCTTATAATATTAATATCTTCTTTATGGAAAACTAGTTTTAGTTTTAACTAAGCTACAATGTAAAAGCAGTTTTCTCACAACTACCAGAATGTAATTGCACTGGGAATTCAGGAAAGTGATTAAAGAATGGCATACTTAAACACAGCAAAGATCAATGATGTCACATAACTAGAATAAAATAAAACTTTGGGAGTTTTACAATCACATGGAGCGGTTATTGTTTTTAAGATATAAATACACATAGGATTTATTTTATTTCAAATTTGAATATATCTGGTTGGTTCTTTAGCACCTTAGTTTAACTAGTTCTCTGCTTACGAACCAGTTTCACTTCCTATGAAATTGGTTCTCTTAATAGTTAACCAACTTAACCAATTTAAAGTAAATACATACAATGACATGAATACAGTTTACATAAGGCTAATTTCTAATATTAACTATATAATTTTTTTTTGCAGTTTTTAAGTCTATTGTCCTGCCAGATGGCAAATTTTATAACTACTCGTGTTTGTTAAAACAATAACAATGGAGACAAAATGGTTTTAGATTAGTTTGTGGGGCAAAGTGTATTTTGGGACCAAGAATCAAAATAATCAAACTGGTACTAAAACTGTTTAAATTTTGGTCCCAACCCACCATCTATATATATCTTTTGTTTTATTCCTCATATTTCCTGGACACTTAGTATAAATATATACACACCAGTAAATACAGTATATCAAACCAATCACAGATGAAAACATGTCAAACTTTTTAGAGTCACCTGAGAACACACACAGGTGCCAAACCTTATCGTTGTAAAATCTGCGGGGAGTGCTTCGCCCAGTCTGCAACCCTTGTGAGCCACAAGAAGACGCACGGGAGTGAGATCCCATCATTCAAGTGTGGGGAGTGTGGGAGACTGTTCTACCAGAGAGGTGGCTTGAATGTTCACTTCAAGAATCATTTAGGGAAAATGGCTTGGGAGAAAAGAACTTTACATGTGCTTTTTGTGGTAAGTACATTGCTTTTTTATTATTTTCCAACTTAGCTTACTTGATTTTAAAGAAACATTCCACATTCTCACCATGCAAACAATTTATTTCAGACAACTATTTTTAAATGTAAATAGTTTAAACATTACTTGTATGATTATTTTTGAGTTTTTAAATATATATATTTAATTTTATTGTATCTATACATTGGGATCTCCTTGTATTGGATTTCTTTATATATCGAAGTTTTGGTGAATTCCCGTGACATAACATAGAAAATATATTTCTATATATTGAATTTTTTTCAAGACGAATGATGATAAAAGAAAAAAAATATAAGGAAGATGTCAAGAGTGGAAGAAGGAAAGGGTGATCAAGGTCATTGGAACACCGATGGTTTGCCTAGCCGGGGGGAGTATTGTCTCCACACTACCCTCGCCCCACACCTCAAGTAACCACCTTCCTTTGTAAAATAGATTCAGTTTGTTTCAGTCTCTCTAACCGACAGTGTGTTCTCATGATTCTAACTGACCGCGTGTGTTAGGGATGTTGAAAAGAAAATCTCTCAGTGTTGTGGAGAAGGTGGGTTGAAGAACATAGACAGTGGAATGCACAAAAAAATACTACGGTTAAATTTTATGTCTCCTCAAGTAAAGTGTCTACAATCATAAACAAACCGGAATTTCATTATGAAAACCTTTGAAGATGTCAGACCTGAAAGAAAAAAATTCTAAAACATTTCATTTTTGAAAAGTGGACACCGCTGTTTTAAAATGGATTAAAATTGTTATTGACAAAAACTTGCCAATCTCAGGTTATATTTAATAAAAGAAAAGGCACTATAGTTGGCCAATTGTTTGGGGCTAGTAGATTTTGAAGCTAGTTCCTTTTGTTTGGATAAATTAAGAAGCAATGTAGAATAAAAGAAAAGCTCGTTTCAGGGTTAAGTGGAAGTGTGTGTGCGACACAGACTGCAACTAATGGAAAAACACGCTTTTGAAGAATATTTTAGAAGTGTACACACCTGATAACATTTTTAATGTCGATGAAACAGGATTTTTCTTTATATGTTTGCCAAACAAGACTCTTACTTTAAAGACAACATATTTCATAGAGGTAAAAACAGCAAAGAGAGAATAACAGTTTTGGTGGGTGCTAACATGGATGGGAAAAGGAAAACTAAGATTAATGGTGATGGTGATGGTAAGAAATAAGCAACCGAGATTCTTTAATGTTGTAAAGTCTTTAGAAGTTTACAACCATTGAAATAGAAAGGCATGGCTGACAAGTTTTATGTTTGAGGAGTGGATTTTAAATTTAAATAACAAAATGACTAAGCAGAAAAGAAAAAAAAATGTTACTTTGAAGACGCTCAGCCCATCCTGACGTTTCATCAAAACTATCAAATGGGAATTTGATTTTCCTTCCCTCGCCCCAAACCAAACTTAAAAATTGTAGCCAACCAAATTCATGATTGGAAACACATTCTCAGAAGACTTATCTGGACAATAAATGCAACTTATAATTCAATAAATGATCAAAGAAGACACTTTGTTACATTTTGATTGTACTGCTACCCATTGCTTATCTGAGATATGTGAGGATGGTATTGATGGTCTCGCCAACTAGGTGGAGAAATTTCTTTTGGAAATTATAAGTCTCCTGAGAATGGTTTAGTCGCTTGATCTCTGTGAGGACGTATTAGAATATGGTTTAAATTTTGTCTTGTAGAATAGCAGGTCATTCGTCAATTTATAATTTAATAAAGCTATTTGTTTAGGAGTAGCTCACTCACTTGAATATTGCATCATGTTGCTGGGATGCGATGAGTACTCGAGTATGATATTTGTGTAGGGAACTCAGTTTAATTACTTGCATTAAGACCTGTATAGATTGTACATTAATGTAATCTCTGTTTGGTGTCTTTAGGAGCCAGTATGTGAGTATCTTGATTTATAGACGTTAGTGTCGTAATGCTTTGTGTTATTTCCTATGGCAGTTGAGGTCTAGGTAACATTGTTTTATTGCAGAATGGTTCTACAATTATTATTATAGGTGGGATTGACCAGTATTATGACTTTGGGCAGTGGGGATAACTTCTATAGAGCTATTGATGATAGTTGGGCCCATACTATAGTCCCTTTGATTATTAATATATAATTTTGATACCATTGTTTTGGAGAAGAGAAGTGCCCTTGAAATGTAAGGCAATGTTGTTCAGGGCATACTTTATACCCATTGGCACATAACAATAATAATAATAATAATAATAATAATAATAATAACAATAATAACAACAGCCTTTATTTATCTGGCGAAGTTAAGGTGTTAGCCTTCTCTTACACTTAACCAGTGTTGAATATAACATACACTATTACATTTATTGAAAAACAAACTGATTTTAATAAAGGAATATTCAAATAAGTAGAAAAACAGTCACACGCTCATTCATACACTCATTTAAAGGTCAAGTAGCTTCAAGAACTCAGTTTAGCTTGTTAGACAAGATAAATTGCTTAACCAAAAATTGAATTTATTCCTTAGCTGTAGTTCCATGTTCTTTTTACTAACACGACATGGGATACTCAAGCACATAATTTTAATTTCTGACCTGAGGATGATGTCGCTGGTGCATTGAAACATGTTGTCAAAGTTAAAACTACTGTGCAGCTCTTACAGCTAGAAAACAAGGAACATGTGTTTTCATATATTTTTAAAATCTCATATTTTAAAAGATGTGGTATTTATATTTTATGTTTGTTTTTACTGGTGATATTTAAAAAATACTATTTCACTTTTAAATTAAACAAATATTAATTTTAACATTTTAATATTATAAAAATACTCAAACTCAACAGTTTTTTGTAATACTAGATTTGAATGAAAAAATTCCAAGCTTGCAGACCCCTAATACTACACAATACAAACACATAAAAAACATTGTGTGTGTGTGTGTGTGTGTGTGTGTGCGCGCGTGCGTGTGTGCGCGTGCGTGTGTGCGTGTGCGCGTGCGTGTGCGTGCGTGTGTGCGTGTGCGTGCGTGCGTGCGCGTTTGTATATACTTTTTAAATCTATAAAATTTGAACCATTGTTATGAAAGAAAGTTAAATTGTAATAAAACAAACACATGAACTATAACAAATGGTATACAGAAGTTACTACTCAGATTAGTTAAAGTTATAGAAACACAAGTAAAGGTTTAGCTTTATTTATGTCGGAGTTGGCAAGTGGTGATTTAAACTATCTAAACTAAGGAAATAGGATGTAGATAAAATCGAAGTAAATGGACTAGCATTCTCTTGGAGGGAGGACAAGTAACTATACTGTTGATATACCTGACTGGGATTGAAAGTAAATCACTCTTCTGGCCATTCCACCAATCATAATATATTAAAAGCTGTCCTTTAAAGATATAAGTATAATCAATATAAATATTTCAGTAGTCCTACAATTGAGTCATTATGTTATTTTTGCAGTGAAACTTGTGTTTCTCTACAAGTTTTCCCATACTTAATTGTAATTATTATATTGTGACTAGGTAAATCGTTTTCACGGCTATGTATCCTAAAGGACCACATCATGAGTCATGGGAACCAGAGACCTTATCATTGCAACGTCTGTGATAAGAGTTTCCAGAAGAAAGGAACATTGACTCAACACAAGTACCTTCACACCGGCCTGAGGTCATACGTCTGCACCAAATGTGGCAAAGCATTTGCTCAGAGTAGTACCCTGAGATGCCACATGAAGATTCATAAATAATAGTGACACAACTTGTTGGAGAGTTTAACTTTTTTCAAACCAGTTTAAAATATGTAATTTGAAGACATATTTGACTGTAATATAGGGAACTATTCTGTCCATTAATGGTCAGTCTTATGACTACTAGATAAATATTGCTATCAGGAGGTTAAAGTTAGCAACCATATAAAGGTTATCAGTCACTTTAATATAATACGCAAATTATGAACTGAATTTATCAGTCAGATAGCTATCTGTAGGATAAATATATTTTTATGCAGAAAACACAAGGTTGGTACTGTTTTTACTGGTGCGCGCATGCGTATAAGCCCTACTGCTACCGCTACTATCTGGAAAGTGACTACAACGCTCAACATCTGTTAAATAATGGTGGCTAAACGAGTGCGAGTAAACAGATGGCGTCATGTGGGCGCAGAAGCTAAGATGTCTTGCAAGTACTAATATCGGTGTCTACCAAAATGTGGTCAATAGCTGCGTACAACGTTTACAAAATTTCATTTATTATACTCACATTTTGATAATTTGTTCTTATATAAATAAATCTCTACAAATAGCTTGTCAGTTTATATAAAAGTGTGAATTAAATGTTCTAACTTTATATAGTTAGAGCCCACGCCTGTGCTTGCTAAACACGTGAACCAAAATTTTAACCTAAAAACAGATTTTGATAGGTGAAAACTCATGAAAAACAACGCATCACTATGGCAACAACCATTTTAACTTTCAGATAAAAGTTATTAGGTTCTTAAACCTCCTGATAGAAATGTGATGGATAAAAACATTTTATCTGGCAGTCATAAAACACACTTTTAACTTATCGACCAGATATAAATATTTATCTGCTAGATTAATATTTATCCAGGAGTCATAAGACCGGCCCTAAGTAAGTCATCAAATATGGGTAAGTAGGATTTGGCTAGTGTCTAATAACTTAGGTAGGATGGGAAATATCTATTTTTAATTTGTGTTAAGTCGGTAAATGTATGGGTGCTATTGTGACAGGGTTCTTGATGTCATAAAAAAGAGGTTGAGCTTTATTTTTTTAAAAAAAGGTGATATTTTGTCTTAACACGGAAACTAGTACACATATAATTAGCTACATATATGTAACTATTTAAGTGACACAAAATGTGTTATTGAAAAAAATAATTTGATCTAAAATAGGTTGGGTAAATTTATTTTTATTTGGTTGTTTCTCTGTCTATTTGTTATACACCTGTTAATATATTTCTGTATTGACAATAACATTGTACATAACCAGGCAATGCTATGAATGGCCAGCTAATCCTGTCACAGACTATGAACTAGAATCGATTCTAGGACTGGTCAATGCATATAACCTGAGCAGGTAGTAAGAGGCGGTGCTAAAAAAAATAGGATGATCACTCACAGCAGTGCCTATCTAAACTTGTAAATAAAGTCAAAATTTTGCAAATAAAATATACGCCAGATAGTGACATTGTCTAATGACATTTGATAGTAATAGTTAAAATTAATTTAGTTTTACTTAATTTGCTAACCTGTCTCAGTTTTGATTTTCTAGACAAGATCCTTTGGCGCTATTTATTACTGCTGAAGAATTTATGGTATTTTATATTTAAATATCAATTGAAAAATAATACTGGAACTTTTAGAAGATATGACACAATTATTTCATAGTATTAATTCATGTTACAATCAGAAATAATAATATGCTATAGCAAGTGCCTCATAATATTAAAAAAAAAATTGAGACACCTACAAAGAATTAATATTTTTAAGTGACAAAATTGTAATTTATTTTTAATTATGTTTGATCATTGTTTAATCACGCCTACATAAAAGTATTTGAAGACTAGTTGGCCAGTTTGCTGTTAAAATATTCACAATTCATACAAAACTTAAGGATTATCTTGTCTGACTCATTAGCTCAGTCAATCAACCATCTTCTTATTGCAACTGATTTAAGGATCCAGATTTATTTTTAAATGAGAGACACAAATGATGTTGAAATGTTGGGTTAGTTTCTCTTGTTGTAAATTGGAGTTTTCTTCTTCAATATGTTTAAATGATTTACCAACATAATATATTTAAATTATTTTAATTAAGATTTCTGGTAAAGATTACCATTGATAAAACACAACTTCCTAAAAAAAGTTCCTTTCATATGTTCTTATTCAAGGGTCCCATAAATATTTACATATTTCCTTTTACTCCCTTTCGTGATTTTTGGTTTCCTCTTTTAAAAAGTTGCACTGCATGTTTAACACTTCCTCTTTATGAGTTTTGGTAGAGTGAAACCTAAGCAGTCATTGCCTCTCTGTCCAGTGGCAGCAATGTAAAGTGTGATCTGTGTTCTTCTTTTCATTGTAAAAGCCATATTGTGTTTGTTCCTTTTATATGTTTATATCCCTCTTTCCTGTATTCTCTACCATATTTAAGGAAATGTACTTCAAAAAGTGAAAAGAGGTTTTGCTTAAAGAGAAATAATTAATTTTATAATCATGGCATTTAGTTTATTTTTATTTTAAAGTTTTAGTTAAAGTGAAATGTTTATTGGGAAACTAAAATTATCTAAGGATTATAAAAAAAAGTGATGGGATTTTTAAAATATATATATATATTTTAATCCATTTAAAATAATTATGTAGATTGCTCTATTGTAGACTGAAATATGTATGAATGGTGAACTTGGGATTTACCCATTAATACTGGTGAATTAATGACTTGGAGACTGGTGAATTAATGACTTGGAGACTGGTGAATTAATGACTTGGAGACTGGTGAATTAATGACTTGGAGACTGGTGTATTGGTTTTAGGGTTAAATTAGTTTGCAAGTCATGTTCTGATTTAATAATTTTGTTTAGAATATCAAACAAAAAACAAAGCTCTATTTAGTTTGGGAGAACTCATTTGAATATTTTTTGGGTAAACATTTCTCACGGATGTTTTTTCTGAGTTTTACAAGGTATTTTCCAGGTCAAGGAGGTGGGGTAAGGAAAGGGGTAGATTGAGGCTAGTTAATAAATTAAAATAAATAAACTTTGTTTTTGGCTTCCTTTAATTTTCACTTGATAAACGTCATCTAAATTAGTGGAAAAGCCTTACACAAAAAATGTAGTTCATTAGCTCAATTTTATAAAACATAAAATGGTAAAAACTTGGTAATCTAATGAGTCTTAATTTCCATGATAAATTGTACAAACAACGTGTTAAATGTTTGTGAGAGCCACGCTTAAATTTAATATAATAGAGAATAAAGATTTGATTTATTTATTTTCAAAGCTTCAGATATCCTTTTTTTAGTTTAATTTTGTGCTTACATTGAACATACATTCATATGATATTAAATCATGTGATCTCTTAGATTGTTATTATAAACATTTATCTCAAAACGAAGTATTTGTTATAACAAGTTCACGATATAATTTTATACTTCAATTAGGGGTATGTATCATCTGCAAAACTTGTGAGTTTGTACCTTAAAACATAGTACAAGTATTATATTAAAACTGAAACTAGTTGATTTTTATATAAGTAATTTAAATATGTTACTGAACTATTTCTATATTTTGCAATACAAATGAAAATGTTACTATTTACATTTTAAGATTATTATATAATACAGCTTTGTTATTATCTAAGTGTTTTGCTGTACATTTCTATTAAAAATAATGTAATGTTGTTACAAGGTTGTTTAAAACTATTATATTATCATAGTGAGTAATTGGTTAACTTAACCGTTTGCCAGGCACATAGTGTTTCTTAACATGAGCAGGCTTTTCAATTTGCAAGTTAGTACAAGAAACCATCTCTTTAATCATATTTTATGTAAAAAATTTTGTAAATGAACTACTCTCATTTGTGACATCTTAAGCGCAAAATATTACTCCGGGGATAATTTTCAAAGTATTGTTTGATGAAGTGTTCTTTCGGGCTAGACAAATGGAGTAGTTTTACACTTCACTCTCATCTTTACCAACAAAAACTGATTTGTCCCTACTTTGCGAAATCAGAGATTGTCAATGTTAGAACCTGATTGTTTGGACGCAATTTCATGATCACTTTCCATAACTTCTTGGTCACATAGATGACTATCACTTTATTCTTCGATAGTTACATCAACATCTTCCTCTTTCTACATATTAGAAAGTTCTTGAAGAATACGTGGGATGTCATTTGATCAGATGATTTTTGACCTGTACTCTAGATAACAAATACCGTATTTTCAGTAGAAGTCTTTGAAAGTAAAAAAAAAAAAAACCTTATTTTTCATTTGAATTTCCATTTATCTGTCATCTTCATGTTGGTAAAAAAAATTTAAAATAAAAGAGTATATTTACATTTAAAAAAATTTATTTTTTAAGAGATAAGAAAGAATTACTTAAATCTTGTCTAAGAAGGGAAAATGGCACCGAGCTGATATATTAAATTTAACATTGAAAGGAAGATAAAAGGCTAAGGCCCACACACTTAACCAGAAAATTGTAGACCTCAAAGTTCACAATTAAAACACAACAAAATATAACTAGGTAATTTTCGAGATACGAGATAAAACCTATAGCCATGCTGCCATAGTCCAGTCTGTGTTTTACTCTTTTCTGCTAAAGAAGGGGACTGATGTATCTCGAAAATTACCTAGTTATATTTTGTTGTGTTTTAATTGTGAACTTTGAGGTCTACAATTTTCTGGTTAAGTGTGTAGGCCCTTCTATCTTCCTTTCACTGTTTAATTTTACATCTTGTCTAGACATTTTTATAACATAAATGAGTGTGATACGTACTAAGGACAGGTAATGTCTTATTTGTGAAATACCCAAATACCATCTAACCTCAAGAACTTAAAATTATTTGCTTTACCCTATTCTTTTGTAGACATCCCTCTTTGAAAATACCCACAATCTTAAGTTTTTACTACCTGCTTTTATATCTGCAGACCATGTTCAAAGGGGAAACCTGTCTTCAGGACGGGGTGCGCTTGGCGAAAGGTTAAATACCTTTTATACACATGGGTACTTTAAACTTGTTCTGGTTAATAGTTTATATGCATAGATGTATAGGTCCTAATTAGAAACAAACAAGTAAGAAATGTACAAATGAATTCTATTAAAAAACCACCGTATCGATCTAAAAATACCACTTAAAACATATTTGGTGGATTTAAGTTTTGTTGAGTTTGTTAGTTTGAAATAACATTTTTTAAGACCAATAGTAAAAATAGTAAGTAAATGTTAATTCTGTTTGTAAATTCACATTCATTTGTGAATTAATGAATGGTCTGGGGTGTGGTTGTTAGGTTTGTATTTTCATTATGTTGGGTTTAGCCAAGCATGTTAAACTCGTTGGATCATAACGGCCATATTCAATAAATAATTCAATAAGTACTTTTTTATTTAAAAAAATAAAATTCCCCTATGGGTGTTTCAATCCCTCTTCAATATTTATCAAAATATAAAATTATGATATAGCATAGTAAAACTCCTCTTATCTTTACCCAGGAATTTTTGTAGTGTCGGTCAAACATTCTTGAGAAATTTGACCATCTGTGAAACTTTTTGAATTTAATGGAATAAAACGTTACAAGGGTAGTTTCTATCATTCCCAAATTGAATTTTTCTACACAATTAATAAAAACTAATCGATCCACATTGTTGATTGTCATAAACCTCACCTAATCATGGATTAGGTCATATAGATGTTTGACATGCCTCTACTAAACCATCAGTAAGCATCACAAACACTATATATTTTTTAACATCGGGCCTTACTACCTGTTCAGGTTTTATGCTTATGAACTAATTACACTGGTGGTTTTAGGGATTAGGGAGGTTATATTCAGTGGAAATGTACCCAAATTTGTGGGGAAAGAGTGAAACCATTTTGGAAAAACCAAAGTACACCCGACCAAGATTTGAACCTCGATCTCCCTGTCATTGTCTGTCTGGTCTACTGTGACAGTAGCGTCTTAGACCAGGCGACCACCAACATTATAAAAACAGATGTATTTAAATTTCCTATTTTCGGGGTTTTAGGCAAAGCTAATATATAACAATCAATGTTAAATGCTCACATATAAATTAGTTGAGGACCGCGTTTGTTTCCATTTTACTGAAATTTTGAGCAATACCTTGTACTGTGGTGGATCTTTCTTTAGAATTGCGTATTTTGAAATGTACTCTAGTACCAACACTAGTCTTCAAACATAAAAATTCATTCACAATTTAATTTTAAAGCTTTTGAAATTATTACTGCTATATTCAGCATAAAAACAATACCATTCAATCTAAAGCATCAGGGATGTTTAGGGTTAAAGATTGAAACCAAACCTCTCAGTTTAGAATTTGAAAGTGAAACCACTGAACCAACACTGCATATTTAAACAAATATGCAGTGTTTTCAAAGTATAATTTTAATGTTTGGTTCACCATGATATTACTATAGTTATATTTTAGTAGACAAGCCATGTGGATATTTTTGCAAGGAATAATTATATAGGGTGACCTGGTGGTCTAGGGGTAAGGTGTCAGACTTCTGTGCTAGGAGTCCGAGGTTCAATCCTCTATCCCGGCACAGATTTATCTGATTGCCAAACCCTTCCTTCACCTATGACAAGACGTGTATTAATCACAACTTGTGAATGTGAGGAATGCCAGGCCTCCACCGTGGTTCGGATTCCACGTTAAACTGTAGGTCCTCCATTTTATTTCACAATCACCCTACCATTGCACATTAGCGTAAGTGCGTATAACCCGAACGAGTAGTAAGACGCGGTGCTAATAATAATAATAATAATAATAATAATAATAATAATGTTTTTACATATTTTTGGCTTAGTTGTTAAATAGAATTTTCTGAGCTTAAGATTTGTTCATTTTATCTGAGCTCAAGCGAGCTTCCTAAAGAGCTCCCAAGCATTGAGTCAAATCATGTTTTAGTCCAATAAATTACTAAAACTTAACAATGTAAATAAAAAAATAAGTATTTTACTAAAAATAGAAAAAAAACTCTTTGAAATGATAAAAGTATAATATTTTTACAATGAAGAATAGTTTTAAAATTAAAATAATAATTGGAGATGTAGTGAATAATTATATTGATTTTTAAATAAACTCAAAATGATTAGTAACTGAAAAATTAATTCTGATTAAAAATATTATAGATGTAAAACTCTTAAATTCCCTTCCTCTCTATATTGCAGCTATTTACAGCGCTGACACTATCTCAGAGAAATAAGTTAAATACATTTTACATATCACACTGGGTTTATTAAATTTATTTTCACACTAAGCTATTTGTGTTGTATGAGCTCTACACTATACACACTTTAATTATATCTCCCTCCAATGTTGTAATATCAACATTGTGGGCCCTCGTGCAACATTTGTTATTGGGCCTAGTGAATGTTTTTAAAATCAAAAGGGAACTTACTAAAAAAACATATGTGTTGACTTTATCACCTTAGACTAATTAATTAATTACAAGTACGGTATTATAACATTGTATATATTGAGCTTTTATATAGTTTTTACATAAAACTTCTCCAAATAATGTTTAAAAAAATAATCATATTAGCTTTGTTGAATGTGCCTGGATGAATTAACAATAAGGTTTTATTTTTATATACACTTTATAAAGTATGACTTAAATTTACTATTCCATCTCATAATCTCATAATTCCTAAATCTAGTTGTTGGTCCAATCGCACACAAACCATCATCACTTCACCGTCGGAAAAATGTTACTAATTGTAAAGCTTTTTGTTTTAAAAATTAGTCACTGATTAGTGTAACAAGAAAGTCATAATTTAAAGATAAACATTAAAATGACATGTTGGTTCCTTATTTAGTATTATCATAAATAGATACATTTAGATTTTAACTTTTATGGTTTTCAATCCTTTTAAATCCTTACAATATCTTCTACAAATGTGCTTCGCAAATGGTTCTTTATTAATTTTAATTTAATGAATGATCGTTCCGATATTGGCACACTTAGTGAGAAAGTTAAAAATAAAAATATTGAAGTATAAATACCTGGGAAAATATAAATAAGGATTAATTATGAATAACAATTCATTTACCTCTCTTATTGAAGAAATTTAGTTGTTTATGGTCTTAAACTAACCGTGAATGATAAGAGCTGACCACTCAGGGAAAACATTAAATCAGATCGATACCCATTGTACAGATGTTCTGCGGCTTCATTTAGTTTCCCCTCGGTTGCCGTTTGTAAAGTTGTAGGCGCAGTGCTGCAAAGCTATCAACACTATTATTCAAACTTTAAAAACGTCTCTCAAGTTCCATTGCAGCAACATTTTATAATTGTTTGAATTAATTTCCTCGTCACTTTGTCCAACTTGTTGAAAAAAAAAAAAAAGAAGGGAAAGTTACAACAATTGTTTAAAGACATAGTTATTATTGGAAATAAACACATTGACAGAAACACACCATGGTTTTCACTATGAATAATTTTGTTATGGCCTCTGAAAGGCAAACTTCTGAAAGGCAAACTACATAAAGCAAGGGTTAGAATTACCTCAACCACCAATTCCAGAACTTTTGCCTCTGATTATACATCATACACTTGGAAATGTGAAGAGTATATCCTCTCAATGCAAATAACCAGACACAAGCAATATATTGTTCAAAATATTTGCTAATACTAGTACAACTCACTACAGTACCATAAAATGGGATCAATAGGAGCAGTTTTTCTCTTCTCCCATAGCAATACCTTTTAATTATGAAATTTTTATTTATTTAAATTTTTTTTTAAGTTTTACTTGCTTATAAAATTAATTATAAATATGTTTTTATTGAAATATATGCATTTAAAAATATTATTTCATTTCCTTAATGGTCCCCTAGAGCAGTGGGCTGTGGGCCGGCACCACGGGATGGATGGTTTGTCGCACTCTCTCACCCTCCTACATTCAACAACTCTTTCCCTCGGTTACCAACATTAACATTCCAAGGTAAAAATCTCTGAAGACTATCCTCTATGTTGGGTTATTCTCATTTCATATACTTTATGAGTTTTAAGTTAATTTCTACATTTTTTGCCATTTATTTGCTCCATAAAAACATGTTCAAAAGAACATTTCACAAAATAGGACTTGCTTAAGAAAGCTCTTTTTGGCAGTTTAAACTTAATTTTATGATATTAATTTTCAAGGACTTACTTTCTATGTGTATATTTTTGATTTGTTACTATAAAAGTATGTTTCAAATCTTTTTCCTCACATCAAAGGACACACAAACTTATTGTAGAGCTTATATACGCTGATTTGCCAGTGACAAGGAGGTCGGGACTATAATCCTGGCTAGATTTACTGAGAGTAGTTTTTTCTAAATGCGGGTACATTTACTCTAAACTCTAACTTCCTCATCCCTACTTCATTAGTGAAATTAAATGTGTATAAATTGATGGATCATCTGAACTTTATTGAGATACTGTTTAAAGATTCACATTCTATATTTTTAATACTAACCGCACAACTATAAGTGTATCATGATATAATTCGCGAGCGGCCTTATTTAGAATAATTGATTAAAATAATCTTGTAATTTTACAAAATTTATAAATCAAATGAACTTGTACAATTTTATAATAGGTTATAATATACTCTTATTTGTATTTATAAAAAGTAATCTAATTTTTCATAAATAAAGTTACTCTGAAAGTATAAGTTATGTTAAAATTAAACATGTTAATAGTGTCTTATTACTGCCTTATCCATATTATATATTCTTATTATAAAGAAAATAAATAAGGTGTTTCTGTACCTAGCAAAGAGACAGAATTTGTGGTACTTAGCTTGTTTGCTAATTTAAAATGTATATGTATATTTTCAAACATTAAAACAATCAAAGGAACTAATTTTACTTATGTAGTTAAGTAGTATTCATAGTTTAATTTACAGTAAGAAAAATATTCTATAGCACATGCATTAAGAATGATCCTTTATATCCACCACCTAGAGTTTGATTACATTTTGTGTGTGAAACATGATAAAAATTATATAGATCTATTGTCTATAAGAACATAGTTAAATATTTCAAGTTTTATTGCAACCATCAATGCCGCTGGTTAAATATAGCTTATAAGGAGTGACATTATTATTTTAACATTTTTCATTAAGTTTTGCAAAAAATTAAAGACTCTTTTTGGCACATCAAAAAAATGTTTGCATTATTTTTGGTGCTATTTTACATAAGAAATTATAAAAATCTGATGTACATTCACCAAGTTTTATACAACTAATATTATTTTGCAGATTATTTTTAGCACCGCATCTTAGGCATGTAACCAAACAATTCCTATGTTTAATTAAAAATCACTGTTTAAATAATCATGTAAACTAAAAAAATTAACAAGATTATATTTATAGTTTTAAATGTTTAAAATATTCTTACTAGTTTTTATATTATATTTGTTTGATTTTTTAAATTATTAGACATATAATTTATGAATGGCTTATGCTGGAAACTGCTTATTAAAACAAAAACAAATTAATTTATCCAGTCCACACTGCCTCTCACAACTTTTACAAAAGTATCGGTGCTCCACAAAACTCATGACATTTCTTATAAGCTATGTCATCACACTACTTTGCAATTGAAAAAGTGACTCAACCGCACACTAAATAGTTTCTTGATGGTAGTCATTGTATTTTTGACTGCAATGTGGTTTAATCTGACATTCTTTAGTATTAACTATACTGCATTATAATCTTTGTAAAAAAAGCAAGTTAAGTTTCGTGCTTGTAACAACCGTGTGTTAAAGAGGGTAGCAATTGTGGGAAGTCGGGGACTTATCACTACTGGCCAGTAGGGGTTGGTCTTCCCTCATCTTCCCATGCATTTGCTAGTAAAATTCCTTGAAATTCTTCCTCATTTTCTTTAATTAGGTTAGATAGTTGTAAAGTATCTTCTACTTGAACTAGTGTATTTATATAATAAAACTTATATTGTTTAAATAAACTTGTCAAATGATTCTAAGTTATAAATCAGTTTTTCTCAACTCATCAATTTTTACCACAATGGTAACACCAAAATCATGTAAAATCTTGCGATACACCAATCATTCTTAACCCTAGAGGTGTTTTTCTACTAAATACCTTTTAACACAAATCACTGCCTTATTTTTTTGTTGTATTTCGACACTTGATATTTATTTTTTGGATATAAATTAAAATAATAGTGATAAAACAAGATGTCATGACATGTCAGTGGAAAAAACACTTCTAGAGTGTAGAAAAGTACACTTTGTTTGCCCTGAAAGGTAGCAGTCTTACCTTGACTGGATACACTATGGACCTATCTCATAAGCTAACTAGAAAACTGACCCAGACCACAGGCTGGAAACACTAATGGACCTATCTTATAAGCTGCTCCATGGTGAAACCAATAAAGCTAAACTTAAACAAAACATGCTATTGGCTTTACTAGTGATGTAGGTTTGTAAGTGACATAGATTTGTAAGTTACTGGCAAGAAAGAATGAGCATGTGAGCTAAAACTTTGTGGTTAATTGAATTATTTTTTTACAAATTAATATTACTTGAAATAGCATTTTGTGATTTTTAATATAAAAAATTTTCAAACAAAAATATTGAGCCATTGAAATTGAATTTGTGGGATTTAATGCTCTCATGTATCAGGTTTATTAAACACAAGTACCACCAGTGAATTATTTTAAGCACCACTGGACATTGAACAAGAGACCCCTAGACTTGTCTACTTCCTTAACTACTTGGCTTCAGGATTGCGAGTGCTAACCACCTAAACTAAGACACCAAATTTAATATAAATGTGAAAGCTATAAGCTCACAAAACACCCTTGTAATGAGTATATGTGTTAAAATTTAGCTTTACTGCCAGTACACTTAAGTGTGAACTTTTTTTATATAACATTTTAAGATTAGTTCAAATGGAGTAGTAAAATATGACATTTTTTTATATAACATTTTAAGACTAGTTCAAATGGGAGTAGGTTAAAATATGACATTTTTTTTATTACATTTTAAGATTAGTTCAAATGGGAGTAGGTTTATTAAAAAAAAAAGACATACATTATTGTAAACATTTATTTTAAAATGTATTTGTTTTTGTTACAAGATATTGTATACATTGTTTTTTTATGATAGAAAACTAGTTGTAATTTTATTTTTAGATCAAAATAAATATTTTTTATCTTACCAAAAGATGGATTTTATTTTATGGTATTTGGTAAGTTATGCCTCATAGTTTATTTATATTTATCTAGAAGTATTGTCTCATGGGAGAATAGTGTAGGGCATGGGGGCCTTGAGTAACGAGCACTCGATCACCCCTCCCAAATTTTGTCTTATTTTAAAAGAAAATATTAACTTTTTTAATCTTCTTTTGTAAAAAAAAAAGTTGCTTATCAACTTTGTAATGACTGTCGTACATGCCTTCAATGTCTATTTAGGTAGGCAGAGTTTTTATTTAATGTTGTGAAATGAGTTCAAATAAGATTGTAATAAATTATATCCTTTCAAAAATGTTTATTTTACTTCACTAAAATAATATGTCTAATGTCTATACCTAAATGGGGTTGTTACACTCCCCCTTCCCCCTCGCCTTGGCTAATCAACTCGCGTTCTTACAACCCAGGGCCTGCTGAATACTTATCAGAAACAAAGCAGTGGGCCAACCGTTGAAAAAAATATTCACGATCACTATATTATTTACTAAGCTAATTTATAACAGTTAAAAATTACATAAAATATATTTAATATTAATAAATGAAAGTTTAAGATGTAACACACTTTAAATTATACACTAATTAAATATGTATATAGGTATTGAATTATGTCTAGATGCATTCTAGGCACATGTATCCTCATGTATTTGGTCAACATATTTACAACCCTTTTAGAGTATAAGCAGGTGGAGTGGGGAAGACTTGTTTTTTCTTTACTATCAAAGAGTTTTAACTGTGTTCTTTTAGTTGGTTTCAGGTCCTAAATTTTTTGCATAAACATTCAAAATTAAAAATAATATATTATTTATAATTCAGTTAAATGCAAAATACTAATTAAGATATGTATATAGGTATTGAATTATTCTAGATGATTGTACACATGTATCCTCATGTATTGGTAACATAGTCACCTCTGTTAGAGTTACACGAGGACGGAGTGGGGAAACTTGTTTGTCTTAACTGGTCGAGTTTTCTAAATGGTTTTTCACTGTCTGCCCGTCTAGAATTGTTTCAGTCCTTCTAACTTCAACTTCATTCTTAATCAGTTATATGCGTAAATTATGATTAGTGGTATAAGAGGGTAGTAGAGGTTGATTTAGAGTATGTACCGCATTTGCATGGCATGACAGCGGAAAACCTTTTAGGAAAAACCACCCTCCATACACCCAACTGGGTTCCAAACCCTGATCTCCTTGCCTTCGCAGTCTTATCGACTTTAAGTATAGAAATTGTTATACAAGCAGAAAAAGGTAAAATAAAATCTCTTCCTGTATAAGTTATTTACAGCAAAAGATATGTGTAGATTTCTTAGAAATCAACCAAATATATGCAATGGAGTATTAATAAGAGAAAATTTCCTCTTTGTGACTTTTGTCACAGTTTTTTCACCATCAACTCTGTGGTGTTCAGGTAAAGGGATTTAAGTCTTAAATTCACTTTTGAGAAAATACAGAAACAAAGTCTGTGACAAAACTGTAAATCTCAGTGTTATTCTTTTTAAAAACTAATTGGGTGATTTCATCCTTCACTAAATGCTTTTGAGATTCTGTGTGATGTATTAACAGATTTTTAATATTCTGATAATATTTGGTTTCTTTTTAGTAAATGTGGACAACTTATTCCCCTTCACTTGAACCTTCTTATAATTATTCCCTTTTACCCAAATTATCAATTACATAATAAACCCCTTACTATGAAACATCATAAGTGATAAAAAAATATAGTGAACTGTTTAAATACTCTTCATTAAATAAATATTTAAGCATGGTAATTCACTAAAAAGTGTTTGGAGAAAATAATTATATTCATTTAAGTTAGTAATATTTCACTAGTATTTAAATATTTTGTTTTCAAGGTTGAATTCCTAATAGTAAGTATTTAGGGGTCGGCCATAAACCACGTAACTTTTTTTCTTACCTTTTTAACCCTCGCCTTCCCCCATGTAACACCATGTAGACATTTAGCCCCCCCATGTTTACATAACTTTTCTCACCAAGAATGAATGTCATTATTTCATAGGGAAGATTTGTGATACTAAAGGAGGGATTCAGAATTAATACTTCTTAAAATCCATTTTAAATCCTGAACATAAATGATTTCAGAGAGTATTATTATTTATGGATAGCTACACATACAAACAGATAAGACAGATAGTACAGACATAAAGCCGTTGAATTCAAATTCCTCAGGTTCATGAGGACAAACCGTCTGCTATATTTATGTTAATGGAAGTCAGGTTTGCGATCTGAGTAAGAGCCAGACGCACCACTACGTACTGACTAGGATGGCCCTTTTCTTCAATAGCGCTCGCTAGATGATGATGTTGAAGTGCTACATTCGATGCTTGACTTTGGGGAAGACATATTTCTTAATATTGTGCACTTTTGATGTGAATACATCTTTAAATTTGCTACCATACGAGGGCAATCCAAAAAACCTAATGATAACAAAATCAGGGATAAAGTTTGGTGTTGTAGTTTCGAATCTTTCCTCTACATCCAAAATTAAATTATACCACTAGATAGCTAAAGGATCAAATAATTCATTACGATAAGCGAGAACAGTGACGCATCGCACGCGGTGGAGGGGGAAGCGCCGCCATTTTGAGGTTATTTTGCTGCGTATCGAGATTTGCAATTAGTATAACTTTTGACTCTGAGAAGCTACGATGTTCGTTTAAGTTTAAACGTATTCACGTACAACACACGGCCGTGTCCATGACACAGCCACACCCCATTTTTATTCTTCTGCTGGGCCCCCCCACTTGTGGGGCATACACTTGTAACGCCTCCTCTTTTCCTTTGTCAGTTAATGTAATCTTTATTATTCTATCATTCATCCCTACCACCTGCACCTTCAGCCCTTCTTCCACTATGAAGCCTACTCCTTTCATCATTTCCAAACTAGTGCGGAATGAAGCCATTCCTTACTTATCTCATGCTGCCTCTCCGGGCTTGCTCAGACCAGACGTTTACACATCTAAATAGCTTTTGAAGAATAAATTCTCAAATCGGAAGGCTCATTTATTTCCAAGCGGCAGTGTGTTAAGGCATTAGGGTTTAAGAATTAGTTTTAATTATTGCAACGGGAGTTGTACAATTCACCTGATTCCCTCTCACCAAGATCTGGGGGACACTTGATCAATGTACCCCTTTATTTTACTTATTTGATACTTTTTTTTTTACATATTGCTGCTTGTGTGGAATATGCATTTAATTAAACTAGGTCAATTAAATATGGTCTATCTATCTTACAGTCAGGAAAGTGTTGATACCTCTCTTAGCCCTGACATTTTTATAAAATCTCTGATTATGTAGGTAGACCCTATTGTGAAGTTCCACCTTGTGTTATGTTTTGATGTCCTATTACAATTTTAATGAATGATAATCTTGTTACTTTCACATTTTTGTGTTTTTTGTGTATTATTTTGGGTGTACTTTTAAGAATTCAGAACATGTAAAGGTGGATATTCAAACAAAGATATAGAAATTAGAAAAGAGAGAAGATGGGAGGGGGGGAAGGCGGAGGGCAAAATTTCCAAAGATAGGATAAGGGGAAATCATAAATGTGTGAGAACCACTGTTCTGGATGCACCCATGTTCAAACATTTTCTGCGGAAGAATCTCTTGACCTTGGCCAACAGTGGTAAAGGGTCTTCAGCCTCCGAAAATCCACTGCAACTTTAAAGTATAGTAGACATATTAATTTTCTCAGAATATGCCATTGCCACTGCTCACCACTAATATATTTCAATGGTGTCATAGATATCTAAGTACGCAATTATTTATTTTGGTGCAGAGTAATTAAGAGGAAGAGACCTAAGAACCGTACTTTTAGGTCCAAGTTTTCTATCTAAAATCACAAAAGTTATAGTACTAGAACTACACTCACAAAATGTGGGGAAACCAATGATGCCAAATTTAAGATTATAAAAAAACTTGGTTATAGTGAAAAATTCAAAACCAAACTCACCGAAATGATGCGGGAACAAATATTAATGGAAAATCTGTAAAGTTAAATGAGTGAGGCTTTATGTATATCATAGAGCCAATTAATGCACAATAATCTTCTGTAGTTATCACAATTTGCTCTCTTTCGCAACACACAATATTCTTGTAAATGGTTAAATATACTTTTCTTATCCGAACAAAAACAATCTTGCACATCAACTAACAATTTTGGATCTAGCAAATTCACACATGGCTCCATTAGAACTGAAATGAAAAGGAGGAAAGATCTGAACGGACATACCCACTAATAAAACAAAGTAATAATACATATTTTAAGGCTAGATAATGTATAAATAGGCCTATATTATTAGGTTCCTTTTTGATCTAGCTTAACCTAACCGTCATTACAGTAATTACTCAATGGACCCTCTACCCTTGATCGTTCCATTAGAATCGCAATTAATATACACAAAATAAGCTATTGAACTTTCGTGTTATAAGATGACGTCATATCATACGGGATCATGACTCAAATGACCTGTTAGTCTAGTATGTTTACGTGTAGACTTGGTTTTAATAAGTTTTCTAAATGTTGTAACAGTAAAATAATTTAAATTCAATATAATTAATGTTAGATTCACCATTTCCTTGTGAGCATATCTAATGAATGTATTAAAATTTTAATGATTTTATACCTTAAATTAAATACAGTGTATTAGCCTATATGATATGGTGCTCGTGCATTGTTCTTTTATTTAATATCCGCATAGTGAAAGTCATCCCAACCTAACCTAGTATGTGACGATTACATTCATTTAAATATCTACATTCTTCTGGAATTTAGTAGTTTTGTTTTAATTTTACTAAGTACAAGTTTTTGACAATATTAATTTTGATATTATTGGACACTTGCTAATCTTGTTGTATGTAATGACTATAAAAAATAATCTTTGTGTGTAATTACTATAAAAAATAATCTATTTACTATAATATGGCAAAGAGAGAATGTAAATAATCGTGCCATCGTGTGTATTAATCATAATATTAGCCATAGCGATATAAAGCCTTGTTTAATTTTAATAGAAATATATTTTTAAATCATCCAAAAATATTATTTGGCTAAATTGATACCATTTTACACATATTTTATTAGTGTTATTGGATTTAGTAAGTTATTTGCACACAATATAGGTAAAGAACATTTATGGTTCCTTAGGATAAATAGTTTTTTACAACAAAAAAAAGTTTACCTTGCAGTGTTATTTATTCCATAATAAAAAAAAAGTATCACCCATTAAAATATTTCGATTATTAGTTAAATAAATAATTAATTAATTAAAATGTTTATCAGAATACACACAAGAATCCATCTAATTTTTTTTTATTTGAATTTTAATATACTTTGGAAGGTGGGTTAAGCGTGGCTGATTAATTTTTTTTTGGAAGGTTAGATTAAGGTTGTTTGATTATTATTTTATTATAAACACATAAAAGATTATTTCTACATAATATTATTATGATTAATAAATGATAAAAGTGTTTGAGGGTTAGGGTTTTTTAGCTATATCAATCTTTTTTTTTTTTGCATGGTTACTGAATTGAGTTTTTGTAAATGGGTTAAACAAAGGTAAGAACTTACTACTGGTGAGGTTTTACATGTAACTTTACCGTGCAAGGAATGAGAGGGAGGGATATGGTGGAGGTAGATAAGAATGTTTCTTTCTCTCTCTTAGGTATGAGAAATTCTCCGCTACTACCCCAGACCCAAACATTTATACTTACCCTACATATCTTCAAAAACTTCCACACCACTTATATTATCACCATCATTACCCGGAGTGTTTTTGTTGGAGCTGTCGTCCAACGAAGTGTCCTCTAGGTTGATGATAGATAATACTATCAGATACTTGAGCAATTCTTTGCTCCTTTTCAAGTATTATTTGTGCTTGTGCATCGCGCTCTAACCATTCCCCTTTCATTATAGAGTTAAAGTTTTCTTCCACTAGGTTCATAATGGTGTTTGCAGTGAGTGTAACGTTCTTTTTTACAAATATAGTCCTTTACTAGTACCCATATCAACTCTATGAAGCTGAGATTGGGATGGTATGACCAGACGTAGAATAGAATGTCACTTTGCTAGTAGTGTATCTAGAATACATATTTTAAATAATGTTTTGTGCAGTCTAGTAAGTGAATATAATTCTGGTTTGAGCATAGTGTTACTAAAGGAAATATTGGGTTTATTTTTACTATTTTACACAAAGATATTAGTGCTCCCTTAATAAAAGATCTAGGCCTACAATCAGTAATTGATAAAAAAATAAAAATTATCTTTTATACATTTTTTTTAATAAAACAAGCTTAACCCAGCCTTTTGAAAAATTAATAAAATAATCAACAAATCTTAAACTAACCTCCAAAGTCTTCTAAATTCAATTAAAATAGAATTTTAGAAGGATTATTAATACAATCAGAGAATAGTTATTTCTATGCAAAGTTGTCATGTGTGTATTCCGCTAGAGACTTTTAGTTAATTATCTAATTCCGGCACCTTTGCTCAGTCGGTATTGTGTCTGTCTACTGAGCAAAAGGTACCCGGTTCTAATCCTGGCATGGCTAAAAAATTTAGCAACAAAAGAGTTTAATAGGTGAAACTTTTTTGTGTCCTACAGAATAAATAACAGTGGTATGATTTGTTTGTAAAAATCTCTTCTCTCAAAGGAACCCTAACTAAACGTTTTCTAACCAACAATTAAATTTTGAAAGAGAATTTGAAAGAAAATAACACTACCATCCAACCTACAAATTAAATTTGACACATAAAAGGGAAATGTGTTAAAATAATTTGCTTTGGTAATAGAATTAATTAATTTGAGAGTGGAATAAAATACCATACCACGTTCACACCATGTCAGTTGTCCCTTATTTTCATAATTTAGGCCTACAATGTGACAACTTAGGAAATAACAGCTAGACTATAAATATTATTATTAGCACCGCGTCTTACTACCCGTTCGGGTTATACGCACTTACGCTAATGTGTAATGGTAGGGTGATTGTGAGATGAAATGGAGGACCTACAGTTTAACGTGGAATCCGAACCACGGTGGAGGCCTGGCACTCCTAACATTCACAAGTTGTGATTAATACACGTATTGTCAGAGGTGAAGTAAGGGTTTGGCAATCAGATAAATCTGTGCCGGGACCGAGGATTGAACCCCGGACCCTCAGCACAGAAGTCCGACACCTTACCCCTAGACCACCAGGTCACCTAGACTATAAATAAATGTAGCTTATAGGACTACAGCCTACCATCTCAACTTTAAACAGCTAACATTGACCCGCTTCGGTGGCCGCACGGTCTAACGCGCTACTCTCTTGTTAGACTAGACTGCCAAAGACGGGGAGATCAGGGTCTGATCTCAGTCAGGTGCACTGAAGGTGGTTTTTCCTCACTGGTTTTCCACTCTACTTCCACACAAATAGGGGTGCACTTCCTCTCATTTAAACCCTATTAGTGCAATTAGTACATAGGTGTGTAACCCAAACAGGTAGTAAGATGCCATACTTTAAAAAAAAATAGGTAATATTAATTTTCTCATACAAGGAAGGTTGGGTTAGGTTGGTTGTCATTCACATCATATAAACGATTATTTTAAACAAACTACTTATAATTATTTAGTTAAATAGCCTAAACTATTTGTAGCATTTGCTACAAGTGAAGATCTACCAAAAAACCCAAAACATCAACTTACCCCTTCTAACTGATGCTATGAGCGCGGAACCAGCGCGCGGCTTGATCCCTCCGAACACAACAACACACCATGAGCAACTAAAAATTAAAATGGCCCGGCCTTAGCGTCGAAGCGTGTGCTCAAGCAAAGAGCTTAAGAAGACTAGAGATGACTCTCGTCCCAAAACTTCAACAAAAAAATGTTCCAGAAAAGTGTGGGTACTTCGGTCGTGTGTGGATCCCCTCCCCTTGTTTAATTTCTTAGCATTACCCCCCCTTCCCTTGTGCTCCCTTCGGTCTACGTTTTGTGAGTTGTGCTGAATCGTATATAAGACTGGTTATAATAAATGGAGTTCACTCTTGGACATGCTCTTTTGAGGTAGTAAGGCGAGGCTAAGGCTTCAGGCATCTTTGACGTAATGTAAGCACTAATTCTCTTTCGGCATAATAATGTATTGTTCTTCAAAAATTCAATTTCGGCTAATGTTAGTTTATATTTAGCGTAATCTTTGATATCTAAAATGTCCACTTATGGGCGTGAGTTAGGTTGTGTAGGAAGAAGCGATGGCTTTGGATTGTTATTCATACTGTATAAGGATAATATTTGTTTTTGACTTAAAACATTTTATTTATCTACAAATTTTGAGTAGCCATTAACATTTGTTTACCTTAACAATTATCAAGTCTTGGGCCTTGGTAACGTTAGGTATGTTTAGTTGACCATGTCTTTTCGGTAAACCTGAGATTAACCTACTAAGATGGTAGTAAAGCCGCGGTCACACTAGGCTGGTTACTTGCTGCTGCTTGCTGCTGGCTGGTAGAAGCAACAGCAAGCAGCGGCTGGTCAGTGGGTCACACTTCGCTGCCAAAAGTGACTGCTGCTAGCGGCTGTCTCATCAGTTTGGTGCTCTGTTTTATGGAAAAAATTTCGTCCGTTGGTCCACGGCGTGAATATTTAAGACGATTGTTGAGGATAGGAGTGAGGGAACTTTGCTTGCAAATGCTGCAACGCAAGGAGAGACGCTGGTGGGTTAGACCCTGGATAGGACGAAGGGAGCAGTTGGGGGCATCGACAAGACTTTTAGAAGAACTTAAAGAAGAGGACCCAGCATCATACAGGAATGTTTTAAGATTGTCTGTATCCAAGTTTGAAGAGTTGCTGGAATTAGTTACACCCATAATACGGAAACAAGATACTAAGTTACGACCGGCAATTTCTTGCAAAATTAAACTCGAGATTGCTCTAAGGTACCTTGCAACTGGGGATAGTTTCAAATCCCTAGCGTACTTGTTCAGAGTTCCACACAATTCAATTTCAGTGTTTTTGCCTGATGTGTTGAGTGCTATATACGAAGCTCTTCAACCATTCATTAAGGTAAGATCATATATCTGCATAATACATAATAAAGTTAAGAAGAATATAGGTTAGTACAAAAATTCATTATTACAATCATTTAATTAAGATAACATGAAGAATAGAGTACGATATGCTCTATTGAAATAAAGTCTACAAATACAAAAGTAGGCTTATTATTTTGTTTCTTGATATTGACTGAATGTTCATTTTTAAATTTGAATTATTTTTTTTAAATAAATGAATATAAGGAAGGTGTGAATAAAACCTCAAACAATATTATATCTGCCTTTCCTATGGGTTTTTGCAAATGGTTAAAAGTGCTTGCGATAGGACATCGAGTCCTGGCGTAATTTCTTCTTCACTGAAGCAAGTTTCAATGTCTGATGGTGATGCTTGTGAAGAGTTTACGAATTCTGACGTACTTTGTTGCCGATTAGGATTGCTGGATCTAGTGTCACTGCCTTGAAGAGATGGTGATGATGCTTGTGGAATGGTTAGCATATCCAAACAGGATAGTCTTTCCAAAGTTATCAGATTTTGAATGTCTTGTAAAAAAATAAAGTTTCTTAACGGCAGCTCACGGAGTTGGCTAGATATATGCTTCCCAAATCTTTCATACTGGTCTTCATTCTCCCCGATAGTCATTTGTGCTACATCTTGTAATTTATTAACAGCATATTCAAACCTAGTTGGACACTTTTTACCTGGTCCATGTTTAAAAGATTTCATTGGACGATTTGGTGGTAGCATTTTTACTGGCGAGCGTTTTCTTGAGGTAGATGGAGTTTGCAAGGAAAACAATGATAGCTTATTTGACTTTAACTCGGATGTACGTGATGTTTCTGGACTGTTTGCGAAGGTTTCATGTTATTTTTCAGGATATTGAGTATTATCTTCGTCTTCTGTCTCTTTTGCTGGAATTAAAGATGACTGCTCCGTCCATATCAAAATAAACATGATTGACCTTTTTTACAATTTGACTTACAGACAAAAGATTAGCCCTTAACTCATGAACTCATGAAGTAAAACATCGTTTACCTTGACTTCTAAAGACCGCTTTGAAACTAACTCTTGAAACCACCCTTTTTATCACAGAAATAATAATCGAGGAGTTACAAGAAAATTAACAGTGTATTTTATTTGACACAAATATAGTAGATGTATAATGACAATATACCAAAATAATAACTTGAGTTATGACGAGCATTGTCTAAGACATCGATATGTATCATATCACATCGTTTGATAAGCGAGTCGACTTGAAATGTTAGAGCCAGAGACTTAGTACAAAGCATAATGTTTCAATAATGGACTTGACCGTCCTAATTAGAAATGACAATATTAATATAATATTTGTTTTATACAAACTCAACTGTAATGACCAAGTTACGAACATTATAATTACTCAACAAGATATTTCATTAAAGGTGAAATTGTCAAGAACGTTTATATCAGAAACATTATTATTATTTGACCTCATATTTCACTGAGGTAAATTTGACTAAAATGTTTATCTCAGAAATACTATAATAATTATGATATTTCATAAAAGGTAAAATTGACAAGAATGTTCATACCAGATACATTATTATTATTATTATTATTATTATTATTATTATTATTATTATTATTATTATTATCATCATTATTATTATTATTATTCAGCCTCATATTACATTAAGGGTGAAATCGACCAAAATGTTTATGCCAGAAACATTATTACTATTCAACATAATAATCCACTAATCCAAATTTTTAAACCAAACCCTTGGTATCAAACGTAATTTACCATAAATACGAAAATTAGCCAAAATGCCCAAAGTCAGGAAACTTGATATTAAACGTAACAATTCACTAACACCAATTTGACTATCGTGCTTAAAGTGGAAGACCTCAATACTAAGCAACGACAAATTAAAAATGTCTTACATTGATCAGCGTGCGCGTGGAAGAGGACTTTAACATTGAATAAAGCTCCCCAACAATAAATAAATTGAATAGAGTGTTCAAAGCAAAACATTATAGGCGAATAGGGAGAATCAAACAATATATAGAGTCTACGGACCTAAAGATATCAATATTCGGCAAGGATACTACGCAACAAATATTATATATATATATATATATATATATATATATATATATATAAATAATTTTGACTGGAGCGTTCAAAGACCAATATATAAATATCAAACTTGCTCGTCACTATAACGATAACTCCCAGGCATTTACATAAAGAAAATAACTTAAACTACCAAAAGGTTCGCCCACTGCATAAGGCAAATAGAACAAAGCTAGATGTAAGTGCCATGTCTAACTAATAATCCCGAAGAGTCAGAAAGAACAATACAAAATTGAGGTGGTCAGTATCCCAAATAACCGCTTAATGCACAAGGCCAACAATCAAGCATGCGTATCTCATATATATAAAAAGGGTAATATACCCGCGATCAAGCTTAATTTCCCCAAAACATGTTTCCCAACAATAACCCAAACAAACATGATCAGAGCGGCGGTAAAACGTGACCCAAGGTCAAACGCCTAGAGGCAAAAAGAGAAAACAAGTTCACAAATGAACAAAAGCAAGTTCCCATAGCAATAAATCTAAAATTAAAACGTGGTCACAGATTAACCACGTTGATACCCGACAAACTCTCTCCATGATAGTAAATTTAAATTTGTAAGCCCGAATCAACAATTTTGACAATAACCCCCCATATTTATCCGAAAGAGAATTTTGACGCACTTAAATAACCCTTGTTTAGTCACCGCTCTCACCTTCTGCAAATCTATGGCCCAATGAGTGGCGATGCTAGCTAAACATCCCAACATATAGTGAGTAAACGAACTGACATGTCCCCAAGAGGGGGTTGGGGGAGCAAGGGAAAGAGAGGAGAAAGCGGTGTGGGAGGGACGGCGCAGGGGGATCTACCGGTCACCCACGGAACTAGGAGAAGCCTTAAGAACAGCCCTGGCGGAGGAAACGAGAATCAAGCGCGCGGAGTTCTTTTCTGGAAGTGGCTTTCTTCCCGAGGGGAGAGTAGAAACATACCTCGGTTCAGTTTATGGAGTTTTGTCTTAGAGAGAGGTCAGTGCACACGCGCGCGAGAGTTAGATTCCAACAGGGCGGATGGTGTTATCCCATTTGTTTGAACTTGTTACATGTAACTCTTTACATTGGTAAGTCAATATCACCAATACTATCAGTAGGCCTAACCATTTCTTGATTGTTGGCGGTGGTAATGGTTAAGGATCCAGATTCTCTCTCATTCTTGTTTAGTCATATGGGCTGAGCAACCAGAGTCTAAATACCAATATCACTTTTTATTGACGTCTGAACGGAAAAAGATGTTAACAAAGCCTCATTATGTTTGTCAGATATCTTATCTGCGCAGTTCTTAGCATAATGCCCACGATCTACGATGATAACAGCGTGGGCCCGTCCTCTTAATATTATCACTTTTGACAAAAGGATTTTTAGGCTGCTGTACATTATTTACCCCTTTACTTCTAAAACCTTTTCTGGTACCATCGGAATCATACATGACATGGGTTTTTAGCGTGTCATCATTCTTTATGTCCTACAACAGTTTCATCTTTATTGAATCATCTGTGACTGCTGGTCCAGAGCTCTCAATACCCATTATCATGGGTTTGTACTCATCGGGCAACCCTGTTAGCAAAATCGTTGCTACTCATTCAGCACTTACAGTTAAGCCAATATTAGATAACTTATGGGCGGTTGTTATTATTTTATTAACATGATCCTCTACCGATGAGTTATTTTTTAATTTTATGGTAGTAAGGATACGCAAAAGACGTCCTATTGATACTATGTCTTGTAAAGCACTAGCTAGGTTTTTTCCAAGCTTACTTAAAGTAGTTTTTGTTGACTGCACATTCACATAATTTAGGGGTTCTACAAATATAATTATTTTAGTCTAGCTTTTAATCCTTTCTGCACGTCTTTATCGGTACCTGTTACGCATTCCCATAGTTCTTCCTGCTCCAGATACGTCTGCACGGTGTCATAATTTTCCTTTAAGGTTCTCGATTGGCGGTAGTTGACTAGACATTTCGGAGAAAGTTTGTAGACTATCATGAAGAAAAACAAACGCTATTTTAACGTTCGGGGCCCATCACCTGTTGGAAACTAGACGGTTTACAGTTGAATAAACGTATTAACACATATGAACTATTCTATTTAAAATGATTATACTCATCACAATAACACATAAAACATGGCTACTCATAATATTTAAGTTTGTTGAAGTCGTGTTTACTTTCCATGGCAACTCTCCTCTTAGCAACAAAAATACATAGCACTATCATGAACTAGCATTATAAATTTACTTCAACATAATCTGGATCGTCATCATGATTCTCTTATGGTATTTCAGCCAAATTGTTATTTTGTTCATTGGTTTTTTTCGGTACCACTTCAAGTTTTCAATTTCACCTCACGTATTTCCGTAGTGTTTTTCCAACAGCTTTTGCACGTCCTGAATTTTGGTAGCATTGATTCTCATTCCTGGTAATACTTCAGTAGGCTTGATCTGTGATATTCGCTTACCTTGTTTCATAAATCTAAAGGCCTGAGCTGTGTCGGATAGATATGACATTTCACCCTGTACTGTTACTGAACGAGGGTTAATTTGTTTTTTTAGAACAAGTCTTCTTATCCGTGATATTTTAAAATGAAGATCCTTTTGTTTTGTTTTCACATTTCGTTTGGCCTGTGTCCTCCAATTGAAGTTACTTCAGTCTACTCCGGATTGTTTTATCATATTATGGGCTGCAAAAGCTTCATGGTATTCTCTAAGGTCAACAAAGTTTTTTTATTGATGCTCCTTTCAATTAATCCAAAGATATAGTCCCTGGGCATAAAGGAATGTCCAGTTAAAGGAAAGATAACTTCCATTCTTTGAATGTGTTCAGGACTGCGGTATAATAACAACAAACACATCTCCAAAACAATAAGTATTTTTGTTTTGGCCACCGCATCCGTTGGCGACCAGGCGAACAGTATGTGCATCTTCTAACTCATCACCTAGAAGTTTAGTTTGAAGATCCTCGTATACTGCTGACGAAACTTCGTTAGAAGATTTAATCATCTCGTGCTTACACCATGTATAAACTGACACGTTTTTATTTTGTATAGCATCCTTACCACTAGAGATGCCAAATACAATAGTTAAATTGTAGCAATACAATTGACGTGAGTAGTAACAAATCTGGTCAGGTAATTTAGGGAGGGGCAGATCTTTTTGTATGTCGAAAGACATTATGTAAATGCCCTTTTGTTGTTCTTTTAAAAGATTAACGAAAGTTTTGGCCATTGTTTTGTGAAGCGTTAGTTCATTTCTTAAAGCTTTCTGGTTTTCTTAACTTTTTTACCTTTTATTTATTTCGGTTGGTTCAAGACATTTTGAAAAAACTTCAGTCACTGGTATTTTGAAGCTCAAATTGAATTTCGATACAAAACTATTTTTAAAAAACCTTCTGTAGCTTTAAAATCATCTGAGACAGAATTTTTGTATGTACGCCACATTGTGGCAATGCTTAGGTCCGAGTCGAGGTAAATTCTACAGCTTTTTTTCCCTAGAGTAATGCGACTCTAATCCTTTGAACTGTTTGATAAAATGTTTTACATATTCAAGTTTCCCTCTATACTTTTCTTCTTTTCTGTAGACCCCTCGTGTTTCCACAGGGATATCAGCTCCTTACTTTTTGAAGCGTATAAAACCACCTTCCACACGATGTTTTTGTAAATCCAAGAATATGGAGGAATGTAGCCCTGCATACTTGGTTTATGTTTCCGGCTTGATTCTTCACAAAATATTGAACAATGATTCCCTTCTTACCTCGTTCTCCAGTCCTAGGTCGAGATCGTCATGGAATTATACTACAATATTTTATTATGCGTCTTGGCTGGCCTTATTTCTCACAGCACTGGATGCAGAGTGAAATTATTTTATATCCACCATTTTAAGCAGACTGCCATTAATCTTACTACCTCTATGACCGCAGGTGGGGTATGTTGGCATTACCTTAGGACTGTATCTGCAAAAAAAAAAAAAAAAGAAAAAAAGAACAACTTGTTAAACATTTCTAACTAGAATTGATAGAATAAATTTAAAAAAAATCTCGCAGCATTTATTAACACTATTGAATAATATTTTACAGCGTTGGATCAATTTTGTTATGATAAACCTACTTTTTATTGTTTCAAGGCTATGTTCTTTTAAATTATTGTAGGCCTAGGTCTCTGAATATGGTTAGCATGTTCTATTCGAAATACAAAGTGGAATAATTAACACACTATAAAATAAACTTTAAAAATTTATTATTGAGTTACAAAACCAAAATAAAAGAAAAAAACGAAAGCTAGTAAAAAGTATTAGGCTACTAACCTTGTTGTGCCTCATATTTCGACGTTTGCGTCTTTCCTCTGCACTTGAACAGCCCCCACTCAAACCACCCTCTCTGCTGCCAGGGCCGCTCCACAGATCATGTTCTTGTTGCCGTCCATGACGAGTTCACTCTTTGATCGGTGCCAATGAGAACTCATGGACAAGGGTGTGCAAGTTGTCGTCCTGCCTCCCTTACGTGTTCTTGGCTTTTTGACTGTCTTTAGCATCTTATGATCTACGTCCTGTGATGGAACCTGTGGTGAAGGTGAAGAAAGGTGTTGGCGTCGGGGTCATGAGAAGACCACCGGATGAGGTGTTGAAGAATTCCGAGCTCGAGAAGCGACCGGTCCCGTGAAGGAAGAAGTTGATGGTGAGCGTTGGGGGATTCGCTGTCAGCAGCAGCCTTGTGCTGCCCGTTTTGGCAGAGGGAGTCGAAGGTTTCCGTTCGCGGGGTCTGAAGGACCCTTCGGTCAGGAAGGAGCTCGTGCCAGGTGGCAAGTGGCCCACCACAAGCCCGAAGGTAGGAGCTTTAGCGGCAGCTGCCCTTTCGAGGGAAAACAAACCTGCGGATGAAGCCGAAGCCATCGGGGCCACTCCAACCCCGGAGTCGAGCGTGCCGCTGGCCTAAGCTAGAGAGAGTCGCCTTCGGGGGACGAATCAACCGTTTCTAGGGCCAACAAAGCTTGCGTGACCTCCCAAGTTTCCGGGGAGGTTAGCGCAAAAAGCAGCCGAACCGGC
Organism: Timema podura; assembly: GCA_033556935.1. Lineage (NCBI taxonomy): Eukaryota > Metazoa > Arthropoda > Insecta > Phasmatodea > Timematidae > Timema > Timema podura. The sequence continues at coordinate 77,694,200 of JAVRXN010000008.1, read as the reverse complement.
TAAGTCAGTGGGGCCCCTCCAACTACCGGAGGTGAGCTTGTCAATGGCGGCTGCCACAAGGAGTCACTGGCCCTTTTCGGGGCTTATGACGATTCGGCCCTTTCCAGAGCCAACATGACGGCCAGCGTGACCTCACCAATTACCAGCGAGGTGTGCGCAGATGGCCAGGGTGAAGTCAGCGGGGTCACTCCAACTACAGGAGGTGTGCGTGCCACTTACGGACCCACCGGGGCATCCAGTAGTGCATCCTTGGGCCTCAGCTAGTTGGTCAGTGCCGGCCCCCTACAAAGCGTCAGCAGCAATGCCAATGCGGACGAAAACAGTGGGGCCCAGCCAACTACAGGAGGTGGGCGTGCTGCTGATGGCCATAAAGAACTTGAGGCCCTTTTCAGGGCCGACAGCCCACAAACCAAGAAGGGTAGTGAAATCTCTCGCCAACACGATGGGTGGAAACCTAACGGTGCCAATGGAAGCCCTGATGTGGGGAAGTCTAGCCCTCGTTCACCGGTAAAGACCACTGCAAGCGGCACCAACGCGAGCAATATAGCAAGAGCCTCAAAAACTTCCTCAACTCCGACACCTCCCACCAATAGGTGTTATTAGGTAAGAAACGCCCGGCTGAATTCTCTTCAGACTTGGAAGACCGGGTCACACGATTCGCGCGTCTTGACAGCTCGTGCGATTCCGTGGACGTTGAAGGACTGTCTTCAGGACTAGAGGACCAGAACTCCCGTTGATGCGTGATGAGTCGAACCAGGGGTCCAATGATGAGTCTGAGTGTTTTCAGATCGTAAGACTCCGCCAAAGGTGTAAGGCTGGCAACACCAGAAAGCTACCGGGGGGCAACTCTAACTATTTAGGTGGTAGCTCTGGTGATAAGAGCGAAGGCAACGGTGGCCCGGGCCAGAGTGTGGCAGCGTTGGGTAAAGGTGGGAAGCGGCGAAAACCAAAGGGTATCAACACAAGCCGTGCCTCAACCCAGCCTGGTACTAGTGGTTCTAGGGCGGCCACAAATCGAAGGGGAAGATCCCTCCCATCATCTTGTGTGATGTGGAAGACTACTCCAGGGCAGCGAGGGCCATCTATCCAAGGTTAGAAATCCTGTGAAGGTGGTCAGGCAGCCGGGGGATCGAGTGCGCCTCCAGTGCGGGTCAGATGAAGCTTACCACGTCCTCCAGAAGTTCTTGCCGAGCTTGGTGATCCAGCATTGGTCCTACGAGCTGGGACAGGAACGACTGGTCAGGGTGGTGGTGAAGGGATTCCAGACACGGACAAAACCTGGCGACATCCAAGAAGAGCTGGTGGAGATTGGTTTCCCTGTGAAATCCATCACCCAGATGGATCCCAGTGGAAACGGGATCAGAAGACCGGTGAAAGGCAACGGTTGTCTAACTTTGTTGTCTCTATAACTCCCGGCGAGCATACTGCAAGGCTGTACTCCATATCAGTTCTGTATGGGTTCCACGTCAGGGTGGAGAAGTTCAAGTCTCCCGGAGGCCCGGTCCAGTGCAAGAACTGTTTCCGATTTGGGTATGTGTGGAGGGATTGCCACGCTAACCCTAAGTGTGGATTCTGTGGTGGTGACCACAAGAGGAGCGGGAGCCCGGATGAAAGACGATCTGCCCCGAAGTGCCTGCACTGCTCAGTAGCCCACTCCTCGGCGTGGCGGAGCTGTCCCACGTACCTGTCCTTGCGGGCGGCGGGGACTGTGCGGGCCTCCAAGGGTCAAGAAGGTAGGGTCTGAACAAAGGCCAGAAATCCTCGGGGCACGTTGCGGTACGGAGAGTGACCGTGACTCCAGCTCCAACACCAAAGCCACTGGTGCAATCTTTCTCCAGTGTGCTGTCAGGGAGACCAACCCCTCCACCTCAGGCCCAGGCACCTGCCAAAGCCACCTTACCAGAACCGGTGGCATCCAGTTCAACCCTCCCGGTCGAGGACCCATCCAAGACCGCTCCTCTCCCATTTCAAACCTTCATCTCCCTCATCCCGCACCCTGCACCTATTTCCCCATCCCTTTGCACCCTTCCAACCCTTTCCTACCACTCCCCACTCCTAACCCTCGCCCCTGCCACCCCCACACCTACCCCAGAGAATGACATTGCAAAGCTCAAAAATTGCATTGAGCTACTCAAGAGTATTCCGGGACTGAATCTATCAGACTTTTCATCGAGTCTCTTGAGGAAGGTCCAGGAATCTCCGAGGAGTAACCGTAGCCACCTGGTCATGGAGCACATCGACCTCTACCGGGTCTTTCATGTTAGTACACCCGAATTTAGGACCACCAGTGCTGAAGAAGCTCACAGTCGCACTCTGGAACGCCAACGGAGTCGCCGGGAAGAAGGCTGAGCTTGAAAGTTTCCTGGCGAAGCATCGTGTCAATGTAACGCTGTTGGGAGAAACCCACTTGCGCTCCACAATGAGGTTCTCTTTAGCAGAGTTCATCTGCCATGGGAAAGACCGAGACGGGGATGTGGGAAGGGGTGGGATGGCGGTCCTAAAACGAAGGGGCCTTGACCATCACGTCATCTCGCATCCTCCCCTCCAACATATGGAAGCAATGGCTATCCAACTGGTGACCTCCATCAGCCCAGTGCGAATCATTTCCATCTACTTCACTCCCTAACGCCGGTTCGACCGGGCTACGAGGGCTGACATGGAGGTGCTGCTTCGAGATACCACGCCTGTTTTAATCGGTGGTGACTTCAACGCTAAGCCCCCTTCATAGGGCTCTGGTATTATGTGCGCTCGTTGTGGATTTCTCTGAGACGTCATAGACTACACGGCTTGGTGACTTCCGGCCCCCCCAACCCCACCCACTTCCCTCACAATCCCTTGGTTTCCCAGACGTCCTCGACTTCGTTGTCTCCAGAGGGATCAAAAGGCAGTCGGTGCTGAAGTTTCTAGCTGAGCTAGACTCGGATCACAATCCCGTTCTTGTGAACCTGGGACGTGCAGTGTCCTTCATAGACCCCCAGAAAAACCCGACCTTAAGCGCACTAACTGAAACAGGTTCACGAATGTGTTGAGAGAAATGTTGGGACCCACCCCTACCTTTCGAACAGCAGCAGAAATCGATCGTGATGCGGAGTTTATAACTTCCTCCATCAAATGGTCGCTCGAAGGCTCAACGCCAAGGCACCGTCCTAAGAGGGCGCCACAGTCTTAATTTGGCCGATTCTATCCTCAGGCATGTCCGAGATAAAAATCGGCTGAGGAGGACTTGACAAATTTCGAGGGACCTGGATTGACAAGGTCATGCTGGAGCCGCAAAGTCCATGTGGTTCTAGAGATGGTTCAAGAACACCGGAACAGTGTCTGGGAGGACACGATTGAGAGCCTGTGCGTGCAGGACAGGTTCCTGTGGCGCATACATTGGTGTGGTCTCGTACAGACCCTTGGATGAACCTGAACCCATGGAGGCGACAGAAATGTCGCGGGCGTTAGTCGCTATAAGACTAAACAAGGCCCCCGGACGCGATGGTATCAACAACGTGGTCCTCAGAAAGCTGCCCTTGGAGGTGATTAACTTCCTCGTGGAGTTATTCAACCTCTAGAAGCACGCCAACGTCCTCTGCTTTCATAAACCGGGTAAGGACCCGGCCCTAGCTTTGTCTTACCGACCGATTAGCTTGCACGACTGTTTGGGTAAGTTGTTCGAGAAACCTATATTGACGAGACTGACCTGACATGTTCGCGAGGCGGAAATCTTGGTGGACGAGCATTTCGGCTTTCGAGTGGTACACGCTACTTCTCACCAACTCGTCCGTATTGTAAATGAAACCCTATCGTGTGAGTGTTGTGCATGTATTAAAACAACTTGATAGCGGTAAAAGTGGAAATTACTGCCAGTGGCTCTTATAAAACATTAGCGAAGGATTCCTCGTACCATTTCTCTTCATTTCAACAGATTAATCCTGGTTCAATTTATCAGGATATGTAATTGCTCAGAATACGCGGCACTGGGCTATACAAAACTCATACGAGCACCATCAGAAACCGCTCCACGATTTAAAAATTGGCATTTGGTGTGCAGTTTCTGGTAACCGGATCATCATGCAAATATTCTTTGAGGAGATTGTTAATACAGCCATCTATTTACGGCTGTACAAAAAATTTGCAACCCGGTTGACTCCGGAAGAACTTTCTTCTTCCTTCTTCCAACAAGATAGAGTGACTTCCTATATTTATGATCGGTCTCTCGCTCGAATCCAATGATATTTTATGGAGGTAAGAACAATCAGTAAGGACTTGTGGCCACCCCACCCTTCAAACTTATCTCCATGCGACTTTTACCTCTGGAGCTCGCTAAAAGTGAAAGTTTACCAGAACAAAATACAGTCTTTGGAAGACTTGAAGAATAACATACGACAAGAGATTGCCAGCATCCCAGTTGAAGAACTGAAGACAGATTTTCTTAACATGATACACCGCACGCAACTGTGTATAGCGGCTGATGGCGACCATTTCAAACAGAGACTTTGAAATCACAGTGCAACATTTCAAAATCTAAATGTTATAATGAATAATTGTAAACAAGGAAACAATAAATGTAAGTGTACTTTTAATATTACCATTTATTTATTTTTAAAATGTTAAAATGTGTATTGATACTATTTAATACATTTTTATTTCTTGGGGCCGGTTTTATTTGGTCCAACCTGTATATGCAGTATCAATTGGATAAACTAGACATTGGGACCTGCACCACTACAACTCAAGAAACAACTAAAACTTCTCCCTGACACCACACCACCTTAGCCTGTATCAAAAAAGCCATCGTACAGAGGAGCAACCTATTTCAACATTCTCCCGGACTATCTTACGAGACTCCCTGAAAAACAAACTTCTGGAACACCCGTTCTACACTCGGGTAAAGTTCCTGGAATGGAGGAATGACCAGCGAAGACAAACCACAGTATTAGGAAGACATCTCTTTAGAATACAACTATGTAGCCTATTTCTACAACCTGCAAAATTCTGTAGTAATTTATGCATTAGCCTTATATCTAATTTTTATAAATGAAATGTACTATGGCAATTATTCGGATCTCCATGATATTAGATCACGTTGTAATAAAATGAAAAAAAAAACCCTCTCAACACATTTTTCTTTCTACATTTTGATATGACTTTAATTACCTCTGTTTAAAGCCGCTATGGTCAAGGTTATTATAGTTAGATAGATAAATATTTTATTTTGGTAGATTCCACCTTAAGAGATTTTATTTTTCTTAAATAGGGCTCGGTACTCGGTAGTGAATTCCACAGATTATTAATGCAAGTTTCGGAAAGCTAATTTTGAGAACCGGTGTTGTGGTTTACCTTCTTATGAAATTCAAAGAAATATCCCATAACAACTCACAAAATAGTATTTTTGTGTATATTAAGTACTTTTAAATTATATTGTGTGAAACTTATTCATCATGGGTAAAGCTAAAAAAGGAAAAAAAGGCACTAAAGAAGATGAAATGTAAGTATATTAGGTTACAATCTGTGAGGAGGACCACATTGGATTTATAACTATGTACCTAAATTGTGCAAAGGACATTAAAATTAAATTATTCTTTTGTTATTTGTACTTTGAGTTTAAGACATAAGGGCTATAAAAATACAAACAATATTAAAATATGCTGGTCATTAAAATTAAACAATATGCTACATTTAATTAAGGTTAAGTCTGAGGAAGGATGAAATTAAAACTGAAATAGAACTACCACTATCCTCATCAACTCATATGCCTAATCTAAGAATACATTATTATGTACATAAGTTAATTTTATAAAAGAGGAAATGAGTTAAGGAGATGGGAATTAAATACTGGATTAAAGGGGATAGGCCTACCTATTAACAGTTTATATTTTGTCATTTGGCTCTTGATTAGGACTTAATTCGAATTCTCTTCTCATGCACTGTCACCTTGATATGTACCCTTGCCAGTTGCATAAGTAATCACGTGATCAAGTGTAGATCCATCCGAATTAGGGTATCACAGATACTGATCCACCCCTCACATGCTCTTGAATCTAAGGATAGAATCAATATGCTATCGACGCTTTCTTGCTGCTGTGTTTGACCCACAACTTTTTTATAATTAGCTTTTCATTTTCTAGAGATTGTCTGCTGGCCATTTTAAACTATACCAGATGCCAAATCAGACTCGTTTTATAATATTATCGGCAAAAGTAGCTAACTATTTCTTGGCATGTATTAATTTTTGTAAAACATTGACAACACGTTTGATGCAAACAATAAATTGGTTCCAATATTAAAAGCTGTAGGCGATTTATTTTCATTACATAGGTCTGATAGATGGTGTTTGACATATTTTCTAAAGTTATTAATAGGTGGTAGCACTCTGGTCCCAAGGATGTAGCAAGGCTCTTTGCTGTTTGAAGTGGCTAATGCAGTCTTCGATAGGATATGTGTGGAGTGTGAATTAGTCAAGTCTCTTATTCATGAATCCTTCCAAGTGTCCTTGAGACACAAACTATATAACCCCTACTAAAATAAATAGATTTATCAAGTAATATGAAATATACAGCCCATAACATAATTAATACTAAAGATTGATTCTAGTTAGTTTTAACTAAGAAAAATCTATGATAGCCTAAGACTTGTAATTTATTAACAAAGTACCTATGCAGATAGCACAAATGTATAGTAAAACTTGTTACAAACAAAAATGAATAATTAGGCATATAGCTTGTATAAAAAATAAAGTTATGTAGGTATAAGAAGATCTACTTCATTTTAGAGCTAAATTCTCAATGAAACTTTTCGTTATAGTAACATTCCAGCTTTGATTTTGTTTCTAATCATGAATCCTAAAAAACTAAGGGCTCATCTCTCTATAAGTTCCAACAATTTACAGTTGGGCTATCAATTTTGTCCTGGCCCGATATCTTAGCTTGGTTGTAAGCATGTCTGCCTAGTTAGATAAGAGACCTGAATTTGATTTTTGATACGATCAAAAAATTGTCATTCCATGGTGACATTTGGGCAATCAGTCGGATCAGAAATCGCAAGTTTAATACAGTGACTTAGCATAAGTTACCCCAGTTAAAAATAAAATTGTTTGGTTATATATCTCGTAAAGTTTTTAAACACAGCTATAAAAAGTTTTAATCTTTTTATTTACTTTTTTGCAGTGATGATGACATTGATATTGAAGCTACAGCTATGACTGATGAAGTGTCTGCTTCTAAGGATAAAGATAAAAAGAGCAAGTCAAAGTAAGTTCTACCATTTTTTAAGCAATCACACAGTTTTATACCCAGCCACAAAGGCCCTACAGTGTGTTTATAGAGCTAATAGGCCTATATAACTTTGGATTCTAATTGAGCATACTGGTGCCCATTTTATAGTTTGGGCTAGCTCAAAGAATTATTGGTATTTGGTCAATGCCTATCAGAGCGAATTCCTGTACCAAGGGTTCTTAATTTATTTGTACTAACACTCGGTAGATATTCTTCAACAATGATTTTGGAAGAAATAAATAGCTTGGGAAGTTTACTTTGCATTGTTTTGTGGAACAGTGGGTTCAAACCCCTTACCAATCTTCTACCCCCATTTTGTAAACTACCATCTTCTCCAATGGTGAATGTTTAAGAAATTATTTAAATGTCTCCTTTCTCTTTTTCTATGAACTAGGCATAATTAGTTCAAGTAGGTACAAGAACTAATATCTAACATACAAATGAGTTCACATATTTTCAGAATAATACAAAAACATCAATGATCATTAGCTACTTTCTAAATGTTGATACACTATTCACTGTAACTTTGTTCATCCATAAAAGTTAAAGAGTTGCTTGGAAACAGTTTCATTTTTAATAGTCTCACAAATCCAAATTTTTGTTTCAACAAGTGATCTAAATTTACTTTTGAGTGACACACTACATTTGTGAGGAGTAAATAGGCCTCACAGTGAATTGATCTAAGTAACAGCTTAACTTTCAGTAAATGCTAAGGATACAATGAATTGACTATAACATTAGTTTAATAAACTTAAAGTAATCTGGTAAAAATAAACATTACGAAAATACAAACACTTTTTTATTTGCTGTCAACATTGGTATTATCTTACTCTGTATTATTTGTATGATGTCTATGAAAAGTGACAATTGCAGGTCACATGGCTATCTATATTAGCCCCATGGCTTCTTTGGTGCTGACTGACAGTTCACGCTGACTTCTGACAGTCAACATTTAGGTATATACCTAAATTTTGACTGTCAGAAGTGATTGCTGCTAAACACATGTTTTATTGCAGATCATATGATTCGGCGTAGGGATACATAAATTTGGTCTGTGTAGCTTTTCAAAGCCATCACCTGTCAGCTGTGAGCTGTCAGTCAGCACCAAAGAAGCCATGGGGCTACTGTATGTATATGAAAATAGTTTCTTTAAACCTGTCATCCGCCTCGTGTGGCGTAGTTGGCTAACGCGCTAGTCGTGTTGAGCTCGACGCCGAGGACGGGGAGATCGAGGTTTGAATCTCAGTCGGGTGAACTGGGGATGGTTTTTCCTAAATGGTTTTCCACTCTCCCTCCACGCAAATGCGGGTTCACTTCCTTTAAATTCAACCATCCCAATTCCTAATCCATTAGCGTAATTAGTACTTAAGCATATAACATGAACAGGTAGTAAGACACGGTGCTAAAATTATTATTATTATATTATTATTATTATTATTATTATTATTATTATTATTATTATTATTATTATTATTATTATTATTATTATTTAAACCTGTCAATAACGATACTTCTTAACAGACTAAAGTTGGATTCATTCATCTAAAATATTTGTTATAGGCCTACTTGCACTGTATAGCGTGAATTACACCTGATATAGTTTTAATTACTGTCAAATTTTAACAAAAACCAAATGTTATGTGAATCTAGAAAATGAAATGAAATAAGGGATCATGTAGAGGGAAAGAGAGGGGAAGGAGTAGAGTTTCAAGAAATTGCCGTTTTTTCGAGTTTCTCTTACTTTTTGTTAAATTTTCAGGGTTTCTATAAGTTAGCAAAAAAAACCTTGTTTTCTTATCATTAAATATACTATCTTAATTTTGTTCCTAGTACTGAAAATTCCTCTTTGATCGAAGTGAAAAAAAAATTATCACTGTATGAGAGGTTCATATTTCCACAATAATCTATCAGTTAAAATTTTGATTGAAAATTCAATGGTCATGTTTAATTTTGCTTTATTTGAACATGCAAAGTAGAGCTAGAGTTACAGTAAATATAATTTTTATTTGAGCTTCACACTCTTCAACATTCTGGAAAATTAATCTACTTGACAAATAGAAAAATAATATTAAATTTTTTCAAAGAAATATCATTTATATATATATATTATTTATAATTTTTGCAGATAATAAATAACCTTTTAGAAAAACAAGAGCATCTACTGATTTATCAGATAAGCATGAACAAAGTTTAGTACACATATTACTACTAAATAAAATGTCCTTTTGGAATATCTTGTTTTTGATTTTATTGTAGGAAGTACTTAATTAAGATGATGAAGTCTATTTATTTTTTGACATGTTCTTTAAACATTGTAAATTCTTGCTTTAGTGATTGATTTTGATTCTTTTGTTTTTCGGGAGCTTTCGGTACATTATTTATGGTGTCACGGATTTCATCTTGTAGTGACAATGGTGTTTATTTGTTTGCATAAATTCAAGCATGGCGGAATTTTTTTTAAAGATCTTTATTCAGAAAACCTAAAACCACAGTTGTCAGAAATGGTTTGCGTTTTTTTAATTCATTTAATAACCGTGGCTTTCTGTTTCGGGTGGACCACAATCTTAAACTCTAGGAGGGAGTATGGAGTTAAAATCAAATTCATTGAGCCTATATTCAAATCAGAATCCAATTCTGCTATTCAAATAAGGCAGGCAAACAAAAACAATGAACAACACAGTCAAAAAAATGATCCTTGTTACTATCTTAGTTCAAAATTGTAAGAACATTGGACCCACCTTCCCTCATACTTTTGATAACATTATTATTATTATTAGCACCGCGTCTTACTACCCGTTCGGGTTATATGCACTTACGCTAATGTGTAATGGTAGGGTGATTGTGAGATGAAATGGAGGACCTACAGTTTAACGTGGAATTCGAACCACGTGGAGGCCTGGCATTCCTCACATTCACAAGTTGTGATTTTGATAACACTGTGGTTCAACAAACACAGTATAATTTTTTTTCAATGATGTGGTTTAAACATAAGTATTGTGTTTGTTCTATAAAATACTGTTATTTTCCAAATTAATAACTTTACATTTTACACCCAATCCTTACATCAGGGATTTTAATAACCAAGGCCTGGATTTTGATGGCCTAAAAATGGTTAAAAAATGACTTGTATAATGACATTAAATACTTTTAATAAAATGACCTGAAAGTTACAAAAATTCACTCAAAATAATTAACAAAAACTTGCAATGAATGCACAAAATTAAATCAAACATGCACCATACAAGTGTAAACTAAAATAGATCCTAATGCAAGGAAAATCCGCTATCAACTAAAGTTGCATTTCGGTAAAAATTAACACCGAGCTAAAAATTTCTGCTTCAAAAGCAATAGTTACCCCTCCCATCGCAATCTTACCAACTTAGTAGGGCCTAATAGGATTTATTAGCAAGTTTGGTTTTCTACCCTACCTGGTTACAAAGTTCATTTAAAGGGTCTACATTATATTCCTAGTCCAACCAACACGTGAGAGGAAAACCAAATATTTGGGTATTAAGGCATCAGTAATATTAATATTTAGGCACATATTCAATGCCTAAAATTACCAAACAATGACACAAAGCAATAAAAAATAATTTAGAAAATTCCAAAATGACTTAATGTCGCTACTCCCTAACCAGTGGACCCACATATCAGGATGGCTTAGTGGGATGGGTAGGCAGTGGCAAATAACTGTGGAGTTTGTTTTATCTTGTTTATTGAAATAAACTAATTACTCTACTAGTGTATAATGTGATTTAGGCTTTAGAACTAATTAAAAGAGTTTAGAAAAAGGTCCTCATTCTATCAATGTCCCTAATGAGCAGTCCGTGCCATGACCTATCCTAGGTGTTATAACTCTAGATGGTGTTGGAACACTCGCCCGCTCGCTATGGTTTATCTTCGTACTGAACAGGGACTCATGCTGTAGAATATTCGCCCCACATTTTGTGGTAACTTGGTAGCTGAGTATGTAAAACTTGTCAAAGTAGCCCCCCCTATCAGCTGCAGTTCTTCTGCTGCCCCCCCCCCCCTCTTTGGTACAATATTAATCAAGCTCTATAAAAATAATTTCTTTTTTCAATCGGGAGATAATGAACAGAGTTTATATACAGATGAGCATTGTCTGTGGTGTATTAAAAAACAAATTGCTTGTCATCAAAATTTGAGCCCTACTAATAATTTACAGGACATAACCATATAGAAAGGTTCCCTTGGACCCTAAATTGTCCTTTTATTCACTCGAGTGTAAGGACAGGCAGAACCAAACTAGAGTACCCCAAACCATGCCAACCTTGCTAATCACTCAGTCACAAGAAATAATAGGGTTCTATAAACCTGCGCTTGAACTTTTAAATCACTTTATACATTAATAACGGCTCTTCATAGTTATAATCCTATAAGTGTAACCACAGTGATTGGGTAAAAAAGGTGTAGCTATTTACAGGTAATTTATATATCACCGGTTTAGGTTAGGCTGTTAATCAAAAATTACAAAAAATCACTAAATTTCTTCTTGCAAATATTTTTACAGACATAGTTTTAAGTAAACCTAACTATATTTTGTCACTATAGCTGACATACTGGATATGTTTACACAAGTTTTTTTCATGTAAATATTAACTTCACATTTAGTTATCCAATAGGAATTTCAGGGAAAATGTTATTCCACTATGTGAGAATATTGGATGATTGTTATGTTAGACTAAACTGGTTTTATCATTTTATTTGAATCCCGTCTCTCTTTTTTCTCCCTCCGCCACTAGGAAAAGGGGTGAAAGTGAAGAAGTAGATATAGATAGCGCCAATGAAAGTGAAATTGAATTGTCCTCTAAAAAGAAGAAAGGTAAAAAGAAAAAGAAAGCTGAAGAGGACGAAGATGACGATATAGATGAATTAGCTAAACAATTGGAAGACTTGCCCCTTGATAAGGGAAGAAAAACAAAAAAACAGGAAAGGTATGTTGAAAATAATTATTTGATTAAAGCTAGTGACTAATTATTACATTTTTGTTCACTTGGTCTCTGGTGTCAGGTTCATAATAGACTGGATTGTAGGTTCAAATCCTACCTGATGCAATAGGGGTGGTTTATTTATTACCTTTGATTCACCACTGTAGTTTTCCCATCCTCTCTCCATGCTGAGGAAGGTGCATTTCCTATAACTTACCTTTCCATCTCTAGTCTATAGATTAAGTTGTTAAATTGTGAATAAGAAAATTGTAATAGATATATGTAGACCAGTATTGTGACATGTTTATAATGATTTAGGTTAAAGATTAGGGGATGGAAGGAGGGCCAGGCTTTCAATTTACATTTTTTGGTGGGGGCTAAACACTTAAGTGTATTGCTGGGGGCGTTACACTGTAAACTCTACAGCACATCTGTGAAAGGGTGTGATACTGTAGCGTAAGAAGAAGAAAGAAAGTAAAATAACATTTCTCTCTCTCTTCAGGGAATGAGCTAAACTTCATTTCTACTAAAGAAAAACATATATTTACTACTACAATCAATATCACCTCTAAGGGAACTGCCGGTATTATTTAGAAAAGGTTTATCTTCGCTCTCTCTCTCTCTCTGTTGCCAAATCTCCTCGCTTTCAGTTATGTCGGAAGGTGGTGTGTTGGGGTAAGAAGGAACTAGGTACTGGCAACATTGACAAACCAGCATTGAATAATTTGTCTTAGTTTTAAGGGGAGATATCCAACTGTAAACAAGAGAATAACAACTCTGTTTGCCAATAGCAACCATACAGTTCCCTCAGATATGATATTCAGTGTATACCTACACCTCTTCCATGCTACCACAATGCAGAAAAAACTAAATTGAAATAACATATTATTTACTGAACAGACAATAGAGACCACAGACTTAGTACTGTTTCTCCAAAATAACAGTCATCTCTAAAATCATCAGTAGTAGGTACCAATAAGTTATTACTTTGGAAATCAGGTTTGGAATAAAGCACACTTTTTTTTTTTTTTTTAGCATTTTAGTCTCTTAAGGTTTTTTGTTTCTAAAAGATTGTTAAAATTACCTTGTCTCTGTTTATGAAATGTTTTGATAGCCAGGTGTGATATTGGTATCAAAGTCAATGTAACATAAGGATGATATAATGTCATGTTTTAAATGGAAGACTTCTTGATGCAAGTAATGTTGACAATAAGTTAACTTGATGTTACAGTTGTTTGGGGAGAGCTTACATGCTATGTTACATTAAGTGAAGTGTAACATGTGTTCCTAACAACCAATCATGTTGCCAGTAACACCAACACACACATTTCTTCACCCAGCGGAACTCTACAGTAGAGTTTGCAAATAACAAAGCATTGTAGTCTCTTCTTACACTTTATTTTATAACTCCACTAAGCTTTTATTACAAGTACTTTAAGTCTAAGTTGCCTTAACTGCTCATGCCTAATTTACATTGTAAATAGTTCAGGTATAATTAACCTTACCTGCAAGTACTTCAAGCTTAATTAGTCTTAAATGCTCATTTGTGGAAAACATTTTAATTTAATTTAATTTAATTTTTAGCACCGCGTCTTACTAACCGTTCGGGTTATACGCTTAAGTACTAATTACACTAGTGGATTAGGAATTGGGAAGGTTGAATTTAGAGGAAGTGAACCCGCATTTGCGTGGGGGAGAGTGGAAAACCATTTAGGAAAAACCACCCCCAGTTCACCCGACCGAGATTCGAACCTCGATCTCCCCGTTCTCTGTGGTCTGGCTCAACACTACTGGCACGTTAGCCAACTACGCCACAGAGGCGGGTGCATTTGTGGAAAACAATTTGTTTTCTTACAGTCCATATAAATTGGTTGTTGGTCTCATGTTTATATTAAACACTAATTAAATGAATCTTGGTAGCACATTATATTTATTCACATAATGTGAAAGTTGCACTATGTTGATACAAAGTTGATTGAGATTCTGGCATGATATGGGTGTTAAATTCACTATACCAATGACAAACATGTTATAACATCAAGGACCCACTTCAGTGGCCTCATAGTCTAAGGTGCTATTCTCGCAGTAGACTAGACTGCCGATGATGGGGAGGTTGAGGTTTGAATCTCGGTCAGGTGTACTGAGGGTCTTTTTCCAAATTTCCACTTTCCCTACACGCAAATGCAGATAAACTTTATATAAATATAACCTTCCTTACCCCTAAAGCCATTGTTGTAATTATTACATAAGTGTATAACCCAAACGGGTAGTAAGACGCAGTGCTAAATGAATATGTGTGTAGGCTTATATAATTATATAAATAAACTAAACCTTTAGTTTTGTAAATCCTCTGATAGCTGCTTAAGTTCCTAAGGCTATTGTCAAAGTTTTTTAAACTTCATACTAAAAGGACTAAATAATTATGTTTTACAGGCATTATGTTGTTTACATTGTTTACAGGAATGCAGTATATTCACCCATTCCCTTGCGCATGTGTAGCACAGCAATCTGCTTAGATCCGGCAGCCATTTTTCTTCTCGTATACTCTTATTCGACAAATATTTTGCCACTCATTTTCTCATTTATTGCTTTATTCATGGTCATAGTATGGCATTGAACTGATAGCCCCATATTTTAACTTCAATATGAAGTATTCAAACTGGCTACAAGTACAGTGGTTCATTGATAGATGGCATTATAGTAACTTATTGCAATAAAATGTTGATTCACGCCCATGCCAGAGAACGTTGGCCAAACAAAGACGTTCAATGGAATGGTTTAAGTGCTGAAATAAGAAAAAAAGAAAGTTTGTTCTTTTCTCAGAAAACTTTACTTTTTTTTTTACACATAATAGTATTTATACTGATAAATTAATACTACCAGACGTTATTGTGTAAGAGTTCTAGAACTTGAACCCAACCCTCATCTGTGGTTGCATAGTCAAAAGCGTCACTCTCACAAACAACTGACTGACTTGCTAGTGATGGTGAGGTTAAAGGTTCAAACCCCGGCCAAGTGTGGTTTTTCCTAAATGATTTTCCTCGATACCTCCAGACAGCAACTGATACATTTCCATTAAGGTCTACCTTTCTGCCTTCTTCATTTTTACCCAATTAATGTAAATTTGTATATTCCCTTCACAAGTAGGCAAAAAGCCAACTACCGAGTCGAAGATGGCTACATTATCTGATAGCTTGTGATATTGATATAATCACATACTTGTAGCTGACGATTTCCGCACGTCCATCATAGGCTCTGCCTTAAAATATGAGTGAAGAATGACCCTGGACACGGGACGATTCCTGGATAGCTCAGTGGTTAGAGCATTGACGTACTAAGCCAAAGGTCCCGGGTTTGATTCCCGTATCCAGGTGTCATTTTTCAATTTTCAGTAGTAAGATATGTTGAAAAAACCTTGAACCCAGAGAGTACAATTCCTGCCACTAGTGTTGGGTGTATAGTGCAGGGTATTTTGTGCTGAATCATGTTTTTAAAGTGCACACAAAATATATTCTTGTTATTGTTATTATTAAGTCAGGATGTATAGGCTATATAAATTTAGTGCATGAAATTATATTAATTTTTATTTAAAAATTATACCTAAGGTAATTGCTAACATTTGTATTTTTAGAAAAGCAAAATTGTTGATGACTCCAGTGATGAGGACGATACTCTGGTGAAAGCACCATCCAAAGACAAGAAGAAGGGCGGTATTGATCACTCGACCGCGGGCGTTAGTGACCAAGACGATGAACTGACGAAGATCAAGTCGAAACAGACAAAGACCTCCAGGGTAAAACCCAAGGGTTTTGCACTTCTTAACATTGAAGGGGATAGCTCAGATTCAGAAAGTGATCAAAGTACAAAGGGCTTAGACTCTGAAGAGGAAATTGACATTGTTCAAAAAACTAGCAAAAAGGGGGGTAAGAAAGAGATTATATCAGATAGTTTGAAGGAAGATAGTGATGTGATTAGTGCCGACAGGACTAAAGAGGAGAAAGCCGGTAAGAAAGGAAAGAAAAGTAAGAAGAAGAAACAGGAGGACGAGGAAGATATCGATAAGGTGTTGGCAGAGCTGGCCCAAGAATATGGCGACGTGACGAAAGAAGAGGTGCCTGTGACAGAGAAAGTAGAACAAATTAACTATGATGATGTCGTCACAAAAAAAGAAAAAAAGAAGAAGAAGAAAGCAAAGGCAGAGGCGGAACCTGGCGAGCCCAAGACCACTGAGGAGGATAAAGAAGAATCTAAAGATGCAATAGAAGGAGAAGAGTTGGCCGGGACTATGAAAAGTGCCGCACAGAAGAAGAAAGAGAAGAAAGAAAGAGAGAAACAAAAGAAGTTGACACAGAAATCTAAGGTTGGTAACAACATAGTTATATTGTTTGTCAAAGTTGGGCTGGTAAGTGAGCCTTTGAGATTTTGGATATATTGAAGATTTTTAAAATTCAAACATGAATATGCATAATTATATATTTCCTTTATGATATTGAATATATATTAAATTATTAACATCAGCCTGATCAATGAGATTATTAAAGATTGATTAAAAATATATTCATTTTCATGAAGTTTGAATTAAAATATTTTTATATGAGGGACATCACTGACTATTTATTATTTTTTATATATATATTGTTCACACTTTGTTGTAAATAACAATTTATTATTAATTCATCTTTTGATTTAAATGTTTTATGTTTATAGTAGGCTTTTAAATAATTAATTTTGTTTTAAATGCCTCTTTTTCTAAGCTCAAATAAGAAGCCTCCCCTGGTTCAGTTTTTGCCCACAAATTTTTGTAAGATTGCTTATTGGTCTTCCTTTATTTTATATAGGATAGGAGGAAAAAAATGAAAAGTTGAAGTTTATTGTTTATAGATGTATGAAAAATAGAAATTAGAATTTACAAAAATGGAAATATAATTCAAAACTACTTAAAGAAAATTAATTAAAGATTATAAACAAGAATTGGAGGAAATATTATGTTGGCACAGTTAAAATAGTATGGAACAATTTAAAACATATGAAAATACAAAGCTATAGTCCGTTCCACTCTTAGATTGCAGTAAGGCTCTTATGCACACTTACCATCTCTTTCTAACCCGTTAGTTTACCTGTTAGCCCTTTCCTTTTTTTTACTAAGCAGAGTTGCCATTTTGTAGCTTAGAAATGAATATCATTTACATGGAAGAAGAATGCTTTATCATATAACATTCACTGATTCATCTAGTGAAAGCATTATAAACTACCAAATAAAATTTTAAAATCATTTATTTTTCACATAATATGAAAATTAACTTAGTGTTGCAGTTTTAAAAGTTTCCAAATATATCACATCATAAGTCTCGTTAAAATTCTGTGGGAAAGCCAATGATTTTACGGTAGCTGTAGTAATAGTCATGAACAACCTCTGCAAAGTATAGAATGGATATTTTTTATACTAGGCTAATTTTTTTTTAAACATATACCTCTTGAAATATTTAAAGTAAGACATGAAAAGTTTGTCTTGTCAGAAACTTTATTTCTTTTGATTTTACATGGTTAGGCTACATTATGTGAAAGGAATTATAAGAACAGCTCACATTTATTTTTGAAAAAAAAAAAAAAATCAAATATGTTTAGAACAACGAATTTATGTCAATTTTTGTAAACTTTGATCACCTGCAACTTCTTTTCGGGTAAGGTTAAAGGGCTGAAAATCTATATTATTTTATATCTTTATATTGCCAATAACATAGCAAAATTTCATCAAAATTGAAGGGGGTCAGTTTTGCAGCTTTGTCGAGTTGACACGGAATGACCTTTTACTGTTTCTACATTTTTACACCTAATTATTTTTTTAAGTGGTCAAACTAATCTCCACTATGTCATCCATTTATGTTATCAAAATTATCTCTTCACTCATCCTAATGAAAATGATGTTTAGTAAAATAAGTCAAACTAAAGAATATCTTTCCGACTTGTTAATTCATCTTTTAGAATTATTCACACTGTTAAAAAAATGCTATTGTTAAATTAGGTACTTTTACTTCTGTTAATGGTAAAGGTGAAAAACAAAAAATTAGGTTGTCATATTTTTCATTCGTGGTTACTTATAACCAATTGTATCCTAACTCAACATAGTTTAAACCTAAATAAACCAAACGGTCGCTTCTTGATACTAATGCCAGTCAGTTAATCCTATATCGTTAGATAAGTTAAATTTATTCTACCGCCAACTAAACTATATAGCGTTTGGGTCAATAATTATTTTGCGGGGCCGTAGCCTTATGCTATATTGTCACCATTCAATAAAACTCAATACTAATATGCAAATGATGTCAAATTTGATCACCTTTTCTGATGAAGAATATTAATTTTGGTAAAACAGATCTTCATACTGTCTGAGAAGTTTTCACTGTTATAAATGATAACCCAAAGGTAATCTACAATTTTCATCTAGATAAACTTGTTAATTTCTCAGCCATCTTTTTAACATTCTCCAAATCACTTATGAATGCCTGGCAATTTTAATGAATATATAGGTGCAATAAACCCTCAATTATTGAGATACATTAATATTGTTTATTTTAATATGAAGGAAATTAAAAAATGTGATAGAGAATCATTGTTTGTTAATATGGTTATGACAGGAGCCCATTAAGAAGGAAGAATCCTTGGAAGGAGACGAGGAAAAGGCGAGTTTAGGGGCTACACCTGAAGATAAAGAGAAGCCGACCCCTGAGACAGCAGAGCTCAAGGTCGACGCTGCTGATAATGACGAGGAGGAACCTGACGGTGAGTATTGTTTAGTCATTCATGCAGAGTACCACAACAAAACTTAACATGCTAGACAGGACATCTTTAAACACTCATTAAACCCTAAACATAATTGGAGAAAGTACAATTAAATTAACAGAACTAACGAAGCTTAGAAGATTGAAATCATCTTTAGGCTACGAATATAACTGAATCAAATATAATTATTCATAAATTGAAAAAAATAAGAGCTGGATACAAGAATCTAATCTGGGACCCTTGGCTTAGCAACCAGTACTTTCATGTATAATTTAATTCTACTTAGCAGAATAAAGCAACCCCCATCGCCAGTGGCTATGGTATCAATGATAGCGCAATTTTAGATCATGAATTCCACACGTCTTTTAAAGACTCTGCCTTAAAATATGGGTGAAGAATATTCCTGAGCATTGGACGAATCCTGGATTGCCTGGTGGTAGAGCATTGGCGTGCTAAGCCAAGGAATTCTGGTATGATTTCTGTGTCCAGGTGTCATTTTTCAATTTACGAATTTCATAAAGAGTCGGGTCGAACCCACTATTAATACAAATTTGAATCAATTTCTGAATATTTATTTTACCTATAAATCTTGAACCTTGGAAAAAAATGATGAACATTAGAATAGACAGAAATATAATGGAATAATAGAAAATAAAAATTAGTAACTGTTAATTTTTTTATATATATTTTAAGCCATTCATTATAACATTCATACATTCAGCTAAGTGTTAAGTTAGTCATATAATTTTATGTTGGGTATTAACCAATAAGGCATATTAAAACTTAAAAACTAATTACAATTCAAAATTGGAAATAAAATATATTTTAACCATTCGAGTTTCAAATTTGATACTTTATCAAATCTCATATATATTCTGTCAGAAACAAACCAAATCACTAGTAGGTAGCGTAGATAAAGGCAGGTAAGCTATCCGAGAGGATTTAAAATTTTTTTTAAAGCCAATTAAAAAGTTCACTTTGGATTAGGAATAGCAAAGACCTGAATACAAATTTTGAAGATACACTCTTACATTTCTCTATTTTGTTCATTAAATTAATTTTGTGAGTTTTATGATCTGCCGTAAAACCTGTTTGAATAAAAGATTGAAATATATTTTTTTATTGACTATTGTGTTTTGGGAAATTTCCATATATCCGAATTGAATATTTTATAATGAATTTATAGTGAAAATGTTTCAACTCAGAATAAAATATTTTATGTTAACATTTTTTAGTTATTTTTTTTATTACATATTGATGCTATACCTCAATTTTATCTTTTGTGGTGCTGACTGACAGCTCACAGCTGACTTCTGATAGCTTTGAAAAGTAACTATGTATCCTTCCGCCGAACCATATGATCTGCAAAAACATGTATTTATCAGCTGTCACTTCTGACAGCCAAAATTGAGGTCTATACAAGAAACATTTATGATGGTTTTATTTATTTTTTATTTATATATATTAATTTTTTATTTATTGTTGACCTTGATATGTTGATGTTAGGGCTAGTATTAATTATTTATTTTTTCCATGATATTATTTTTTTTAAATTTAGTATTTAATCCCATATTGGTTTTTATTATTATAAATAAATAATTTTTAAATTTTTATTTATTTTACTAATAATTATTTGTTGATAGTTTTATTAATAACATTATAAATGTGATAATATATTACTGTTTATAAAATTTTAAAATATTATATTTTATTTAAAAAAAATTTAAATTTTGCATTTAATCCCATATTAGTTTTTATAATTATAAATAAATAATTTTTAATAGTTTTTTACAAATAGTATTATTAATAACATTATAAATGTGAAAAATCTAAATGTACTAGTATTCCTATAGAAAAATATATAGACTTATGGTGATCGTTAGTACTAAACCAAATATTAATGCAAGATTCTTTGATGATTGAATAGTTTGGCTGAAGAATTATAAGTAGGCCTAACCGATATTTTGGAAGCCAGTCATATCAATTGAAAAGTGGGCCTTTACAATGCTTTAATTATTTAAATATTGTATAGTTATGTGGAAAAACAACTTTTACTCACAGATTTAATTCCTTTTTTGAGCACTTCATAAAGGTCTAAGCATATTTGTATTAAGTCCCTTAACCTAGTGGTAGCCTACTGTTTAAAAACTAAAACCTTTGTGGCTATGTAGGACCTTCTTGCAACTAAATGTCAACGCCGATTAGTAGTGTAATAATTAAAAATTAAACATTTTGTGCTATTGTATGAGTACTATATAACAATTCAAACTTTTGTTTATAAAATTAAAAATAATATTCTTACCTCTAGAGAAATTCTCGAATAAAACATATTCACTATTCTCGCCTTTACAATCTGTTATATTATTTTGTTTTAATATGTAGGCCTATTTATGATAACTTTAAATAATTTAACAAACAAAAATCAATATCCAAGAAAATATGTTTAGGCCTATAAAATAAATGACAATGACAAATCAAAAGCTATCCTAACCAACAAAAATCTATTTTAAATTCACTACTTTTAAACAGCTATAGCAAAGTCTCTAATAATAATACAATAACTTATAACTTGAAATCTTAGCATGGTATTTTATTTATCAACACTGGAGAAACACTCGCAAGTGTTTTTTATTACACTTCACAGATGTATTTGGAATAATATAAACATCATAAAACTCGAGGTTTAGCCTAGAGGCCAACACAACACAATCTTGGGGTTAAAATATTTATTTAATAGTCTTGATACACTTAAATTTTCGAATAATGTATATCGATCACTCAGAAACACTCGCTTTTCTTTTTATCACATGCTTTTATTTTATATTTAATAAATAATTATTCTAAGATCACTAAAAAAACGTTTATTTTCCAAGGATAATATGTTCACACCGAAATAATATTCTCAAAAGAACACACAGACTAAGTAGACGAATTAATATTAAAAAAAGACACTGTATTATTCAAAGTTGTAATAAAATTATCAACAATAGCAAAGATACGCCTGTAAATACTCAACTACAATTTTACAAGTATTAAATATTTTTTTCGCTTCAAAACTTTTACTCGCGCACGTGGTTTTATTAACTGTATTTTATACGAGAATTCACTGTTATAATGTCTATTTAAAATTGTTAGATTTTGGTTATGAAAATAACCGTTTGGTTGGTTGTTAAATTTTGAAGTTTTCTTTTGCTGTTTAATTCAAATTAATTATTAAAAGCAAGAGAACGTTAAAAGTGGCCTTAAATGCTGAAAACAAATATGGCCACTGGATAGAAAAGCTATCCTGCCGGTGATGACGTAGGGAACTTATTTCAGTTTTTACGGCGAATCGTATCCATACACGGTGTTTACAAAATTTAAACTTAATATTATTTCAAAAACATTTTGTATCTTTTTTACTCTTTATTATCACAAACCATTTATTTATGTTAAAGATATGCGAGGCCAGTTATAAAAATACGAATAACTGAATATAATACTATTAAATGTAAAATTTCACGCTCTATCTAAACTGTAATGGCCACAAGAATTAAAAGAAATACTAGAATGAATTAACTAGACTTTTTTTTCTTAAATTAGATTATGTAAAAGAAAATTATACTCTAATCCTTGGGGAAGCATTGTTAAAAGTGATTGATAATATTTTTAGTGATAATAATAGTGACACTTACCAAATAATTATTATTTACAAATATGTTGACAAAAGTTACTTTCAGACAATGTTGGCATTACTGATACCATCTGCTCGCTTCTGCTAGCTGTCATGTAAAACCACAAAAGTGGAAATCCAACTGTAGGTTCTATAAAAAGTTAAATCATTCAAAAGTTTGACTTTTATAATTGAATTTTGAGTTTTATTTTATTGAAACTAAATCTGAGATCCATTCGGAATTAACATTTTTTAGCGTCAAACAGATCAAATTTGCCATGTTTTCAAAATATATTTCAGAAGATGATGATGATAAGAAAAAGAAGAAAAAGAAAAAAGGAGCCAAGGTGGAAGACGCAGGCAAGGAGAAGAAAGGTCCCGGCAAGAAGACAATAGCGGCCATGCAGGAAGCCCTGAAGAAAATCCGCGATGATGAAGAGAAAGCGGCACGAGAGGAGGAAGAGCAGTTACGCCGTCTTGAGGAGGAGGAGAAGGCGCGCCAGGAGCAGGTGAGCAAATGAAAACCAGCTCAGTTAATATTCAATGCAGGTATAGTCAAGTGGCCATGTAGTGTTGTTCGTTACTTACTTACCTACTCTATGGCACTATGAACTCAAAAGTTCATTGCCGGACTTGAAAAAATATGCCACCTATCCCTATTTTGAGTTAGTTCTATCCAGTCCACCTACTTCACCATATCTCTTTCAGGTCTTTTCTAATGTTATCTTCCCATCTGCGTCTAGGTTTATCAATGGTCTCTTCCCATCGGGTTTGCCAGTCAGTTCCCTGGATAAGATTCTAGAATCTCCCATTCGAATTGCTCATTATAATTATTAAAAAAAAAGGGCAGACACTACCAAACATAATGCAGACTATAATTATTTTGATAAAATGTGTAAATTTGTTTATAATAGACTCCAGTATGTGGAATATTATTTCCTACACATCTATTTAAGTTATACAAATTTTTTCTTTATTGATTTTTGTTTAGCGGTTCATTCAAATAACTTCCTGTAATTTGTTCTAATGTATTTGTTAAATGTGTCCCAAACTGAAATTAAATCCTGGTTTCTTTTGCTAAGCTTGTCACTGATGTACCACCTAAGATATAAATTTTCTCATCCATCCCAAAAATATCTCCCATTTGATTGAAACTATCATAATGTTTGTAGAATTCTGGATATAAATAACTTGGCTAGCTCAATTGGAAGAGCATCGACACATTCAAAGGTTCATATTCATATACCTGCACCTGTAGAGGACATATTTTTCAAATGTATTACTCATGCTAAAATCTAATTGCCCTTAATTGTTTAGCTGAAACTGGAGCAAGAACGCAAGGAGCGCAAAAAACAGAAAGAGAAGGAACGCAAGGAACGGATGAAAGCAGAAGGTAAACTGTTGACCCAGAAGCAGAAGACGGACCGGGCCCGGGCCCAAGCTCTGTTGGATGCGCTGAAGGCGCAAGGGCTGGACATGCCGAACGTGGGCGAGAAGAAGGCCCCCAGGCCCGGCACCCGTGTCCGCCCCAATAAGGCCAAGCAGCAGACTAGTGTTGAGGGTAAGTAAGAACATCATGCAAGGGCTACGTGGGCATTAATGTGTTGGATACAGTTCCAAGTGACCAGGATTTGATCACCTGTCAGGGGAGCTGGTTTTCCAATTGCTATATCCTCATTTGAAAGTATGTGTCTTCCCTTAATATACCTTCCTTATCCTGTTAAATCAACTAAGTAAGCTACTTATTCTGATTAAGTTTAAAACATATAAAAAATAAATCATTTATTTATATATGTATGAAATAAAGTACACTAATTAAAATATAAATGTAACTAAATAAATATGATAGAATTATAGAAAAACAAAATACAAATAAAAGTAAATACAGTTTTACTACTTTCTGAAGAAGATGCCATGAAGGTATTGAGTGTTTTTACTTTTTTTTTTCCTTAATTTTTTCTACAATTTGATCATGTTTATTTAATTACTTATCATAAAAATAAATATGGACCAGTCTCTTGGTCTGGTGTTCGGCGTTTCTGGCTACTAATCTAGAAGTCCTGAATTCGATTCCCTGCAATACCATAGGTCTTCTTCCCGAAAGGGGAATTGTTCCTATTGTCATTATGGTCTGGTTAATTAGGCTTAAGTTATGTTTAAGACTTCTACTGGCATCTCATCATAATCATTATTGATCATATTATCTCATTGAGGTATGTAACCATTTCTACATGGTTCCTTAATCTCAGAAGTTGGTTACTTAACAGCCAACACCAGTAGTCTCTAGCCGACAGACCTTGGTGGTATTAGGGATGGAAATGTGTGTGTATATGTGTATTTATATATACATACAAAGCAGGATTTTTTAATTTGGCACAACAAAATATCTTAAAAAACACACTTAAAGAAAACAAATTTTCATTCAAAGTTGCTTGGTTTTGAGACGCTGACAAAATGACATAGTTTATTTTTGATTTCATGGGTATCTTCAAGGTCAACTATTGTTTTTCAAATGGGACCCTGTCTTTTTTATTGCAGAGTCATATTCTTATAAAAAAAATGCTTTTCCACTTCATAACAGAAGCAATTAAAGCCAATCAATAAACTTAGGTAATTTCCACTATTTTCTTTTGACATTTACCAATTGTATCAGTAAATAATAACACAATGAAAATCACCTAGTCAACAAACCCACCCTTACATTTTTTCCTGCCAATACTTTCATGACCAAGTTTCTTGTTTGCTTTTTAAATGTTAAAAATAAATTGAAAACGAATTTGCCAACACATATATGGGATGACATCCTCTGAGCTCTTTGTTTTAACATTTTGGTTGACAACAGCATTAGTGCAAGCTGCAACTACTCCCCGATGACCATTTTGCCAATTTGGTCTAAAAACACGCTCCATTCATGCAATAGAGGAAGGAAATCATATAAAATAAAAACTAGAGTTGAACCGAATCCACTCTTTACAAATCCAAATCTCCAATTGATCTTTTAATCTCAATCTCGAATTGAATCCAAATCTCGGAACAAAACTATTAATAAGAGTAAATATAAATATAATAACAAAATAGAAAATACAAATTGAAACTAAATGTTAACATTCTTTCTTATAATCCAATCATTATAACATTCAAAAATTCAGTTAAGTGATAAATTACTGGTCTGGGCCTGTTGAAGTTCATCCTATAAATTATAATAAATGGTTCTGAACCATCAATAAGCGTTATTAGAGCTTATTGGTAAAACAAATAAACATAAAACAAATTTCACTTAAAAAATCAGACAAAAATCAACTTTTTTAAGGGAGTGAGTCTTGAATTCAAAATGTTCTCAAATCCTCAAATATCCTTAAGATTTGAAGTGTCAAAGGATTCGAGGTCCTATCCTTAATAAAAAATGCACACAACTATGGTTAAAACCACTAAGGTGTTAGTTTTAATTGTTAAGTCATCACTTATGAGACTATAATAAGCTGGTAAAAATAGTGAATTAATAAACTAAAAAGCAATTACCATTATCCTATTTTCCCTATAAACAGCTTCTAAGCCATTCAATTCACAAAAAAAAAAAAAAAATTGGGGAAGACTCTCGAATTATCTTTGCGTATTCAGTTAAAGAACTTCATCTCCCAAACTGCTCATCTTTATACCTTGTTTACACCCCTGAATATGATTGTCATTAAATACCCAATCACTCCTTCCCCCAAGTTTAAACAGGGGTCATGCCACTGAACAGCAGTCTAATCCATGCGTGTGTATTGTTTGCAGAGCAAAAACCGGCATCACAGGAACAGCAAGTAGAAGTGAAAATTGTGGACTCCGTGCAGACAAATGCCCAACAGCTACCTGCAGAGGAAACAATAGACGTGAAAGATAGTTGGGATGCAGAATCCTCAGGGGGCGAGGATGAGGGTATGTAACTTCAATGCTTTGAGCAATATAATGGTCAAGTCGAAACCAATTCCTTGAAACTAAAGTGGTATTCTAAGCTCGATGTTATCTGTTATGCTCTCCTATTTTATTCTCTATTTACCTTTATTAACCAAATATCGACAACATACAGTTATCCTACCTGCTTGCGGCCTTGGATTAGGTAGAGCACATTTGGGCCTTATGTTCTGTCACTGACTAATCAGTTACCATTTCTGAGAGACTGGTTTGAATCCCAATTTTCTCAAAGTTTTCTTTTCATATGCTATAAACTAGGTGAGATATTTCGAGCTCTCAAGTGCTAACAATGCTACTTGC
Source organism: Timema podura (assembly GCA_033556935.1). NCBI lineage: Eukaryota > Metazoa > Arthropoda > Insecta > Phasmatodea > Timematidae > Timema > Timema podura. The sequence continues at coordinate 77,667,306 of JAVRXN010000008.1, read as the reverse complement.
GGGCTAAGCACTTTAAAATACTTATAAGTGGCCTAATGTGATTTTATTGAAAAGTTGGGTATTTATTCTTATAACTCACTACATTTTACTTGTTGAAATAACCATAATTGCTTTTACTAAATATTCCTAGGGCTGTGCAGAATTCCGTACTTCGGGCAATTGGTTGTTCTCGAAACTCGGGCGGGAAAAAATATATTCTGGGAATAAACATAAAAAAGTTACAATTAAGTACCATCTCTCAATTTCAAGCTTATATTTAATTTTTATGAAAATAATATTAATTGATTAAATTTAAGTTTACCTTTATCTTCCATTAAGTAGGTGGATACCTGAAACTTCAGTCTGTCGTTAATAACATAACTACACTACATGATATAATTGGGTTAAATGTCTATCCCTGAATAAATTTAATGCAGAAAAACATATTTTTAGCACAAAATAATAATTAAAGTGGCTTTTAGCTATCAAAATATGCGAGAAGTTTAAAAATGAGGTGGCCCAATGGCTAAATAATTTTATAATAATGGAAATTAATAAAAATAAAGAATAAGGAAAAATAAACTACTAAGAGTAAATTTGATGAAGAAAGTCCACCTAGGGAAAGAGGAAAATGTGTGAATAATCCACTGCACAAAGGTGACATCTTCCTTTCTTCTGTCTTCTATAGTAGAAGTTTTACACACATTTTAACACAAATAGAATAATATTTCGGCACTAAAGACAGAATAAAGAAAGAAGATGTCACCTTTGTGCATTGGATTCTTCCCACAGTTTTCCTCTTTCCCTAGGTGGGCTTTCTTATTAAATTTACTCTTATTACTTGGAATGGCTTTTGTATTCTAGATAATAATAGTTGGGTAAACCATTGATCTATGGGGTGAACTAATATTCTTAGAATTCAACAGCACTTTTTGTGAGAGATTTAGTAACTAAAATTTAAGAGGAAACCAGGCACACTGGCTCAGTTGAGAAATGTTTTTGGTATTCTTATGTACAAAACTGTGGCTCACTTTAATTTAATCAGATTCGCTAGAATATTTTGATGTTTCACTGTGTAAGCATTTATTAAAATTAATGCCATGAGTTTTTTACTGAAGAACTTTTTTTAGACAATCTTAAAATCTAACTTTAATGTATATTTGGAAGAAGTTACAGGAAAAGTTGATAGAAAACATATAAAAGGAATAAACACAATATGGCTTTTACAATGCAAAGGAGAATACGTTCACACTTTACATTGCTGCCACCCGCCTTCATTGGCGTAATTAGCTAGCACCAGTTTCTTGTTGAGCTAGGCTGCCGAGGACGGGGAGATCGAGGCTTGAATCTCTCTGGTGAACTGGGGGTGGTTTTTCCTAAATGGTTTCCCACTCTTCCTCCACACAAATATGGGTTTCACTTTTCTAAATTCAACCTTCCCATTTCCTAACCCATTAGCGTAATTAGTACTTGAGTGTATTACACGAACAGGTATTAAGACACTGTGCTAAGTATTATTATTACATTGCTGCCACTGGACAATGCCTCTTGAAGAAAATCGATTGTCACCGCCCAATCCCCCGACATAAGTTTAATTCTATCGGAACTCATCTCATTCCTTACAAAGTGATCATAATTTTATAGTGTAGCTTATATTAGGGGGTGACTTATTTTCAGGTCGATACAGTAAATAAGGTCTACTAGGGATTAGTATGTATGTATGAAATTTATAATATTTCGATTATAACACCAATGAGATGAAATAAGTCTGACACATAATGCAAATAATTTTTTTTGGATATGCCACAAATAATAGCATCACAGCTTTCAAAAAACACACACAATTTTAGGAATATTGTATTTACCTACATTATTACATTATTAACCTTTCTCCTGTGGTGATGGACAGACCGGTCAGAAACTGCGGAGCCAACAGCGGGCAAACCAGTAGAGAGACAGAAAAGTCAGGAGGAAGAGGAAGAGGAGAGTGATAAGGATGAAGATGAGGAAGAGGAGTCAGAGGAGGAGGATAGTAGCAGTGAGGAGAGTGAGGACAGTGAAGACGACCACAAAACGGATGCAGAAAGAAAGAGAGAGAAGGCATTGTCCAGGATACATGTGAGTAAGGAGTATGGTGCTGCCAATCCGTATTTGGTCGAAATTGGTTTCTAATTCTTAATTTAACCATGTGTAGTCTCTTCAGTACTAATAGAAGTTGAAAGCATTAAAATGTGTTGTTTATTAAATGTATTAACTTAATATTCAACATTAACAACACATTTTATTGCTTATTTATCCGTATAGATTAATGATTGTCATTTAATTTAAGCCTAAAGATCTCTAATTGAAACAAGAAACTTTAAATAATTACTGATAGGTAATAACAAATTTCAGCATCAAACACAGAATCATTTATTTTTGACACAATTAAATCCAATATAAACCTATTTTATTGCAATCCTGAATTATGTATTATAAGGTTGGTAACTCAATCCCAACTAGATAAACGAGGTTTTTTTCCTTCACTAATTGTTGCCCATTCCTTATTCATACGATTCTAGTGAATTATCTTCAGATTCATACTCGTAATTCTATGTCCTTGATGTAGTAAGTTGTAGATAGCTTAGACTATCACTAAGACATAACACCCAAAACTTTATTGTTGAAAATAGGAATGTAAAAGCTTCAAAAACTTCAACTTCCCTTAGGAAAAAAAAATTGACTTTGACAACTACAAAGATTCTCCAATAAAAATGTTGTAAAATATACATTTATGATCAATTGTTGCTAAACCATGTTTTTAAGTAGATGACTAAAATGTAAATATTCACATGCCAAAAATTTGCAGATATTCACTTGATTTAGGGTCGGTCTTATGGCTATGGGCTAAATATTGCTATCCGGAGGTTAAATTAGCAACCAGTTAAAGGTTATCAGCCACTTTAATATTTTACGCTTTTTATGAACTGAATTTATCTGCTGGATAGCTTTCTATAGGATAAATATATTTTTATCTAGAAAAGCAATGTTGGTACTGTTTTTACTGGTGCGTGCATGTGTATAAGCTCAGACGCTACCGCTACAACCTAGCGAGTGGTTACAACGCTAAACATTTGTTAAATAATGGCGTGTAAATGAGTGCAAGTCAACAGATGGTGTCACGTGTGCGCAGAAGCAAAGATGTCGTGTAAGTACTAATTTCGGTGTCTGCCAAAATATGGTCAATGGTTGGGTACAACGTTTACAAAATTTCATATATTGTGCTCACATTTTGATAATTTGTTCTTATATAAATATAACTTGTAATGATCCTGCTTTGTTGCATAGCTTTTGGTGTAATTAAATTAAGTTTGTGTCAAATCTATTAGTCGCACTGTACTGTTGTGTATTCATTTCCGTACACGTGCGAGCAGGCTACGGGTTAGGAACATTTGGTTTGCTTGTTTCTAGCTCTAGTAATTATTAAAGAAAAAAACCTCGCCGTGTGAGTGCGAGAAAGAGAGCAATATTTTTCATTTGCAAACTGTATTTATTTTGATTTATTTTTAAAAGGTAGTTTTGCTTGTGCTCGCAAGAGTTCAGCAGCTCTCGGTATCAAAATTGATGTTATAGCCATGAAACTGGTGGGGGGTATGAATAATTTGCAGCACTTGTTAACGAGGTGTTCTGAGAGAAAGACACGATGAAGAAACGCGAGTGTTATTGGGGCAATTTCTTGAATGTAGCATCTTAATATGTGCAAATAAAACTTGTAATATGTATTAATATATACATTATTTAATTAACAACATCATCAGGAGGTTCGCGTGGAAGGAGAATCGCGACAAATGGCTTTCCCAATCGCGGGGCACGATAAAAAACACTCACGGTAAACTCGGGAATTTAAGAGGTGCTCACCGACGGCTTGATAAAAAACACTCACGGTAAACTCGGGAATTTAAGAGGTGCTCACCGACGGCTTGATAAAAAACACTCACGGTAAACTCGGGAATTTAAGAGGTGCTCACCGACGGCTTGATAAAATACTCACGGTATACTCGGTATTTTAAAAGGTGCTCACCGACGGCTTGATAAAAAACACTCACGGTAAACTCGGGAATTTAAGAGGTGCTCACCGACGGCTTGATAAAATACTCGCGGAGAACACGGGGAACTAATAGGTGCTACCAACCAATTCAAGGGCAGATGCAGCAGCGGGGCAGATGCAGCAATGGAGCAGCTGTGACACACAAAGGCATTCCTGTAGGTACTTCATCAACAATGCAGAATAGCAACAGAGCATCGAAGTAACCGATCAACGGATGTTGGCGAATCACCGAGGGACAGGTCGACTGAATAGCGTAGATATGTTTTGCTACATGGTATTATTTCATTATTTAATCAATTAATGTTATTGATAACAGCAGTGAGGCAACAGAGCAGCGGATGCTGGACCATCGCCGTGGAACAGATCAACAGAATAGAAGGGGATGAATAAAATGTTTGTGTCACATTTCAGTATTTTAATTAATTAATGTCATTGTGGATAGCAGCGAAGTATTTCATCAACGGATGCTGGACAATCACCGAGGGACAGATCAACAGAAGAGCAGTAGTTATATATATTTTGTTTGTTACATTTAGTTATTTTAACTAATTGATTGATGGGTTCATTGTAGTAAGGGAATTCTTTATAACATTTAATGAAGTAAGTAGAACTTAAAAGGTGTTTAAATTTAGAAATTAATATATTTAAGAAATTCAACAACTCTTTTAGTTGATGATGTTAGAATCAGAAGAGGATTTAATTGGGGAAGAGTGTAGTAGTGGGATAGGTCAGTTTCCATTTTGTTCGGAAGATAAAGACATCATGAACAGACCATATAACCAAGAAGGATTAGAGGAGAGTGACGAGGATTGGGAAAATGAAATGTATGAGAGTAGATTAAACAAACTAAAGGTGGGAAATGCAAACAGTAGAAACTTACATGAAGGGTGCATTTCTGTGACAGAACAGGTAGAAGAAGGGGAGTCAGGAAATAATAGTGAGGATCAGATATTAGATGAAAATAGCTCAAAGGGACATTCAAAATTAAAGGATGGGGGTGATGAAATTTCGATATTAAAAAAAACTACTGTAGACATAGAGGATAGTAAAAGAGATTCTGATCCAGCTCAGGTAGAAAAGAATTTAATAGGGGAAGGGAACAAAAAAATTGAACAACTTATCATGACTATGATGAGTCAGATGGAAGATAATAATAAAAAATTGAGAGCTCAAATAGAAAACAATAATAAACAAATAGAAAACAATAATAAAGAAATAAAAAACAATATTAAAGAATTAGGAATAAAATTAGAGTGTAAACTAGATAACCTGGAAATATCGCACCAGGCACTTAATGTTAAGGTAATGGATCTAGATAAGAGTTTGATCACTGTAAAACAAAATCAAAACGAGTTGGAACAAAAACAAGATAATTTAAGAAAAATTCATTTTGATTTAATAGGGGGAGTTGACAAAGTGAATGAAAAAATAGAAGGGCTAGAAAAGAAATTGATAGAGACAGTCAAAAGCACGGAAAATAAGGTAGAAGGCATTGAGCTCAAAATTGTTCAAATAAAAAGTAGTGTCAAAATAGTTCAGTCTAACTTGGAAAGAGAAGTCAGTAAGGTTAGGTTAGAACTGGAGGGTCAACTGGATGTGAACAGGGATTATATTACGTCTCAAGTAGAAGATGTACTAACTCAAAAAGGCGAAAGCATAGAGGAAAAGGTCAAAAAGTTAAAAAATAGCTATATGAAAAATCTTGAGAAATTACAAAACAAAGTGGAGGACTTAGAATGCAAATTTAACGAAGTCAAAAATAAAGAGAAAGTTGATAGTCATGTTTGTCATAATAGTGTCTTGTTTAGAGGAATGAATGAGGAGATGTTATCTTCAATTCCCAAATTCAAGGGGCAGAAAGGAAATATTTCGGCAATCCAATATATTCGAAAAGTGGAGCGTACTTTGGAAGGAGAACGATTTAGTGAAGCTAATAAGATTGCTATTTTGTTATCAGGATTAAGAGAGGAAGCTAGGTCCTGGGCAAATTCTGTAGAAGGAGAATGGGATACATTTTTGGAAGCAAAGAAGGCTTTGTTGGGAAAATTTTGGTCACAGGTAAAACAAGATAGTTTTTTGCAGCAGATTTTCAATGGTAAATATAGTGTTCGAGCAGGAACTATGTGTGAATATCTTCACAAATATAAGGTACAAGCAAAGTATTTGAAATACCCGATAGAGGAAGATAGGCTCATGGGGCATTTAATATATCATTTTCCTCAAAATGTACAGGATGCTCTTATTGGCGCGAATTTACAGGACCTTCAAGACATGGAGCGGGTGTTAAATGCATTTGATGATAGATGTCAAAGAACTAGAGAGTGGGAATATTTAGGGGATGTGCAGGAACATGATTCAACACAAAATGGGCACGTACCTTCAAATTTAGAAAGAAGTGAAGGGAGAGAAAGTAAACCAAATTGGTCAGGTTTCCAGAAATTTAAGGGTCAATACCATCCACAGGGACAAGGTAGAACAAATTATCAGTTTCAGAGAGAAAGCAGAACACCACCTCCATCACAACACTGGGAGAGAGGGCAAGGAAATAGGAGCAGGGGAAACCAAGATAGTGGTCCACGATTCAACCAGGGACAGTATAGGCAACATGATCACAATCAGGGACCGAAGGGATATAATCAGTATTATCACCCACCAAGGTACAGAGAACAAAGAGACATGGGAACCCAAAATACTAATCAGGGACAGAGGCAAGATGATGGACGAGTTCGAGCGAGAACTGTAATGGCAGAGGTGTATCAGCCTAAACATTTGGATGAAATTAAACCTTATTTTGAGAAAGTGACAAAGATAGAGGGAAAGTAGGGATGTATGGCTGGAGTAGGAATAGGTTTTGTGTCCTCATGATGATAAAACTTTTATTAGGATTGTACTATGAGCTTAGTAAATTGTGCTTTAAACTTAGTGTGTATAAGAAAAATCTGTTAAGATCTTCTTGTAATGTGAATTTAACTTAGGGTATAATTCTACCGAAATATGGATAGTGTATATTTTGAATGCTATTCAAGAGAACTACCAATTTAGTCTGAAATGTCAAAGATATTATATTTTGTGTTTTGTCAAGAGTTTCATGCTAATTATGTGCAGTGCAATGTGTATGTTTTTTTTATGTTGTTTATTATATTATATTATCATGTGAAAATAGTGTACATGAACTCTAAACAATAATTCTCTTTTGTATCACTAGTCTAGTGTATTACATCAATTAAAGTGAGACTCTAAAACCTTTCTGCCATAGAACATTAAAATCAGAAAAGGAAATGGCAAAGCAAAATGAACATTATTAGAACTGTTAAGTGAGAGATTTTGAAGTAAATGATAAACATTTTAAATTATATCAGATGATTGATGCCTGCCGCTACTCTATGTAATCAATACATTGGTTTTCTAGTTTTTATTAAATATATAAGCTTTAGTGGTGTCATAATATGTGCAAAGGGCTCAATGTAAAAACAAGCTGACCGAATTACTTCCTGACTTATTTTTCTTCTAAAAATAACTCAGAAAGTAGGGGAGTACTGTAATGATCCTGCTTTGTTGCATAGCTTTTGGTGTAATTAAATTAAGTTTGTGTCAAATCTATTAGTCGCACTGTACTGTTGTGTATTCATTTCCGTACACGTGCGAGCAGGCTACGGGTTAGGAACATTTGGTTTGCTTGTTTCTAGCTCTAGTAATTATTAAAGAAAAAAACCTCGCCGTGTGAGTGCGAGAAAGAGAGCAATATTTTTCATTTGCAAACTGTATTTATTTTGATTTATTTTTAAAAGGTAGTTTTGCTTGTGCTCGCAAGAGTTCAGCAGCTCTCGGTATCAAAATTGATGTTATAGCCATGAAACTGGTGGGGGGTATGAATAATTTGCAGCACTTGTTAACGAGGTGTTCTGAGAGAAAGACACGATGAAGAAACGCGAGTGTTATTGGGGCAATTTCTTGAATGTAGCATCTTAATATGTGCAAATAAAACTTGTAATATGTATTAATATATACATTATTTAATTAACAACATCATCAGGAGGTTCGCGTGGAAGGAGAATCGCGACAAACTCTACAAATAGCTTGTCAGTTTATATAAAAGTGTGAATTAAATGTTCTAACTTTATATAGTTAGAGCCCACGCCGGTGCTTACTAAACACGTGAACCAAGATTTTAACCTAAAAACAGATTTTGATAGGCGAAACCTCATGAAAAATAACGCGTCACTATGGTAACAACCATTTTAACTTTCAGATAAAAGTTATCAGGTACTTAAACCTACCGATAAAAATGTGATGGATAAATACATTTTATCTGGCAGTCACAAGACACACTTTTAACTTATCCACCAGATACAAATATTTATCTACCAGATTAATATTAATCCAGGAGTCATAAGACCAGCCCTTATTGGATTAAGCCAAAGTATGTTAACCATATTTTTCTATAAAATATTTTTCAAGAAATATTTAAGGTCTTAGCTATATAACTATGAGTGATGGGACTCTTGAATCCTTGAGGATATTCGAGGATTCAAGAAAATATCAGATTTGAGACTCAAATCCTAAAAGTTTGTTTTTTTTCAGTTGAATTTTGTTTTAAAGCACTAATACTACCTATTGGTGGTTCAGGACCAACATAATTATATGGCAAACTCAACAACCAGACCCAAAACCAGTAATTTAACACACAACTGATTGAAGGATTGTTATAACAGGGCGTCCAGTAGGGGTGGTCGGGCAGCAAATATTTGTATCAGGCAAGCATTACAAAATTACACTTGGGCACGGGCAGATTCGGGCGGGCATTTAATTTTACAAACAACTTTGTCACAGGCCTATTAAATTTCAAAATAAACATCACTAGGCCTATTTTAAAGATTCGCGTTCTTTTCTGTAGAAATACTACTACAGCTTGCCTGCAAGATTAGTTGAGGCATAGATTCATCAACCATTTCTTTGTTTGACATATTAGCTTCTTTTTCACTCACATTTGTATAAATGTAAAATAACACTATTAATATTCGCAAACAAAATTATTTAGTTAAAAGACAAATATTGTAAGTTTTAAACACGTCTACATGAAAGACCGACTTTATTTGATGCGCAAGGTTCCATCTTCACATTGTGTGGTTTGCCATATTCCTGAAACATAACGTATATTTATGACTTGCCCTGTACATCAGTTGGCACGGGTAAATTACATTCTTAATTAGATTACACACTTTTCTTTAGTTAAATGTATTACACTCAAACAATGTTCCTTGGTATAGGCAGCTGTTTAATTTTTTTCTAAATATAAATATGTTGATGTAGGGATGAACAAAATATGTCTTCCCAGTTATCTCGTAGACAAAATTCATGTTGTTAGGGCTAGCTTATGTGGGTCAGACCTGGATTGAACTCATAGAAAAATCAAGAAAGTAGCATCGGGAGTGAATCAAATACAAGTGTTGCTGGCTTATTGAAGAACATGTATTCAGTGCCATTGAAGGAAAAAAGTTTTAAAACATGTGAAGCGCAATACATTTTTTTTAAAATGTAGTTTAATTGAATGTTGAAGTGTTACTGATTAATTAGTCTGCGTTGGACGTCATTTAAAGTGATATGAATTAATCAGTCCATGTTGGGCATCGATTTAAGTGATACGGTTTATTTCTTTTGTGAGATAATTTGTATTTATAGCCCCGTGATTGAGCGCCAATTATTACGGCACCCCACATTTGCTTGGGGTGCCGGTTAAAGTGATACTGTTTAGTTAGCTTATAATTGCCCCGTGATCGAGCACTACTTAAAGTGGTACGGTATTTCGATCTAATTACTTCTAAGTTTTATTTTAGTTGAATAAATAAAACTTTTAGTGTTGCACACGATTTATTAAAGTGATTTTATCTTCACCTCTAAAGATATAATTTTAGATGATACAGCTTAGTTGAACCACATATCGATCCTATGTGACATTACACATTCCATGCTTTGTGAAACGCGTGCTATGTAGATTTATGTGACTATTCTCTCTCTCTCTCTCTTACCAGCACTGTTATTACAACGTTCTGTAGATTTATGTTGCCGGCAATGTCAATTTTTGTATTACTGCCGTATATTCATACGCACAAACAGCTTATATATGACCTACTCCTTGCCTCTTGGACCTCTCATGACCAGTGTCAAAACCAACTAATAGAAAGAGTTCTGGCGACAGGTGTCGTGAAGGCTAGCTTCTTATTGGGTTGAGGGAGCTAGCGGCACTTGCTTTTTGGTTAAACACTACGGAGTTAATTTTTGAAAGAAAAAATTAGTTTTAATGGTGCAATCCTTCTACATTATTTCTGAAAAGCATGTGATTCTCCATGGATGAAGTATTGAAAGGATATTTTACATACAATACTTTAAAGAAAAATGCACTTCATCCATGAATTTTTAAATATATGAGAGGGGTCCAAATCAGTATTATTACAATGTTATTTAGTATTTATTATTTAATAAATAGTATTTATTTTCTTTATAGCACAATTTATAATTTATTAACTAAATAACTGCAAATAAATATTTAAAAAATTGAAAGGTTACAGTATGCATGAAACTTGGAACATACATAAATCAAAAACGTGTTTACTTGAACCAAAATGGCCGTTTTCTATTTAGTGTTCATTTGATGCATACTTTTCTATTTGCATCCTAACAAATCTGGCTAGTAATAATAAATTAAAGAAATGTAAAGAAAACTAATTTAAATTAATTTTTCACAAGCATAGGGCTTAAAAATCTCAATGTGGAAATGTTGAATTTGTTATGTTGTTGGAATTGACAGAGAAAATTAAATAGTATAAATCTTGATTTCGCTATGTTGTATACTTGTAACCTGTGAGAAACGTTATTGTAGTTTTGTTGAAAGCAAACATAATAATTTACGAATTAATAAAAGAATAATACTTACCTTTGTTTAATATTAGTTGAATTGAAATAATAATTCAACTATGATTATCAGTTAAACACTATTTTTTTCAAAGTTTGAACTACAGGTTAGTACTAACATGTAATTATATAGGTACTTACCAAGTTCTTGAGATGCACGATGGAAATATGGGCATAAAAATTACTCACCAGACATTCCAAGATTTTTAGATGCCCAATTAATTGCCCGAAATTTTGGGTGCCTGACGACCCTTAGTGTCCAGCAACTTGAAGAACCTGGAAAATATAGAAAAGTCAGGGCATTTGCTTGGTCAGGGAAAAGTCAGGTAATTTAATCAAATCTCTGGAATTTTTACATATTCACAAAAATAAATACTCAAATTTATTTACAATAGTCAAAATAATATATATATTCCAGTCAATACGCACCACAATCTCTCTTAACACATTTGAGCATACTAATTTAGTTCTCAAAGTCAACATGGGATTTTTCGTGTCATCTTTCCATCTCTCTTCCACACATTTTTAGCTTTTAAACTGTATTTGTACAAGACGATATTTTACTGTTTCAATATGATGTCATTGAAATCTAACTTTGATCGCTCTACCCAATAACCCGTCACTTTAGGCTGAAACCTTTTATAGAGTGTCACAATTTCAGAATGTGTATGTTTCTAAAAATATTATTTCATCAAGTTGTGATCTTAAAATAATGTTTGTAATCTAGTGACTGGAAAAGTTGGAAATTGGCTATGGAAAACCTGGATAAATCAGGGAATTTAAAAATATATTTTGACTGGACACTCTGTATAGTGAATAGATTATAAGAAATATTTTTTAACATTCCTTTACTATTTCAATTTTTTTATTATTCATTTGTATTTATATTTTCTCTGAGGTTCATAATTTATTCCAAGATTCAAATTTAATATTCAGGATTCAAAAGTAAATTGAAGATTCAAATTTGTAATAAAGTAGATTTGACCCAACTCTAATAAATATGCACAAAAAAAGTATTTTCCAAAATGAAACCTATAAAAAAGATTCAAACATTTATTTGGCTCTGGGAATATTTTAAATAATTTTATTCATCTACACTTTGGATCATAAAAGTGGGCTTCTCACACCTCTAATTAAACATCTATAGTGGACAATATCAATTAAAACATAAAAATTGTAATTTCCATTTAAAATTTGTGTGATTGTGTGATGAATACAACAAAACTTCTAGTCTCCATTTTAGTGACTATTTTTTACTGTTTAATAGTAGACCTATAGTTTTTAATACATTACTTTGATGATGTAATGTTTGTTTGTAAGAAACGGCGCCAAGAGAATGAGAAGAATAAGACTCTGGATGAACTTCGAGCCGCAGTTGTGTGTGTGCTGGGACATGTAGATACGGGTGAGTGTTAACATTCCTTTATACTGTAACTGTACTGTTTGTTTTTATCATAGTTCACAATAACAATGTCTACGTCACCCATTTAGTCCACATAAGTCGCCACTTGTCCCCGCGCACGACACACTGTGCTGACCCGTGCTATGCAAATGCTGGATTCGCTGATCCTCTCTCGGGTACTCTGGCCCACACACTGGACACACTGGCCCACTCCCAGGCGCGTCGGTCCACTCACTCAGCTAACCTTAACTCGGACTGAGGATCCTCGGGCTATCGCTGACCGTGTATATATATAAGGAAACAATCAGAGTCTGGAAATCTCAATTTCCAGAATACACTACTTGGTTTAAAGAAAGTAGACCCAGAGTCTTTCATACGCGCAACTTATCTTCCAAGAAAGCTCTCCCCTGCCCCACTATCAGCCCCTTGGCAGTCAGGCTCACCCAGATACCTGTTAGACAAGGATGAAGTGAGAGAAGAGGGAGGACAATAAAAGTTGCAGGTGTAGCGGTCCGCAAGGTAGAGCACTAATCTAATCTTGTTACAATACTCTAATCAGTGGTCACATAAACTATTGTGTCAGGCTCACTAAAGACTGGTTTGCAGGTGTTGAGGAGGTAGAGTACATGTCTCATCCGGGTGTATTGGAGTTGGTTTTTCGTATATGATACATCACTATTTTTTATAGAAATGGGTGGAATTCTATATTTCTTGAATCTGAATCTGAATCCTAAAATTTTCTTTCAAATCTTTAATCCTATATTTCTTGAATCTAAATCTAAAATTTTCTTTCAAATCTTGGATCTTATAGTTCCTGAATTTAAATCTTAATTTTATTTCATACCTCAAATCCAAATTTTGAGTCCTCGAATCTTTAAAAATGTACAGTTTAAGTTAAAGTGAATATATTTAAAATCAAATTTAAATCACGTTGTTTAATGCTTGATGTCACTAACAAATGTATTTTATTTGTTATGTTTTTTATGTCATAAACAACAAGGATAACACTTTTGGTTGTTGTTGTAAATTAATTATATCGCCTGGTGTCCTAACAACATGTCTCGCATGTGATAGTGATGGACTCTAACAGAGCTACACAATGTGTGTCTGGGACATGTTGCTTGTTATTCAGTTAAACTTTTCATGTCTAGATGGCAGAACAATCCGAGGAGACGCGGCAGTAGGCCTAAAGTCATTTGGCCTAAAAGTCATTTGGCCTAAAATTCAGTTGGCCTAAAAGTCATTTAGCCTAAAAGTCATTTGGCCTAAAAGTCATTTAGCCTAAAAGTCATTTGGCCTAAAAGTCAGTTAGCCTAAAAGTCATTTGGCCTAAAAGTCATTTGGCCTAAAGTCATTTAGCCTAAAAGTCATTTGGCCTAAAAGTCATTTGGCCTAAAAGTCATTTAGCCTAAAAGTCAGTTGGCCTAAAGTCAGTTGGCCTAAAGTCATTTGGCCTAAAGTGAATTCTGAATAGAAAAAATTCGATGTTGTTAATTTCGTTAGGAGTCACAAAAGTCATTTGGCCTAAAAGTCACTTAGCCTAAAAGTCATTTGGCCTAAAAGTCAGTTGGCCTAAAGTCATTTGGCCTAAAATTATTTAGCCTAAAATAAAATGTTATAACCTTCGGGTATCTTCGTAAAATAAGAACTGTTGGTTTTTTTCATCTGATTATAGATAGCACAAGTGATGGTAGATGGTGTTAAGATATTTCTAAAAACATAGACTTTATTTAAACACAAACTTAATCTACTAACTTACTCTATGGCATTAAAAACTCGAAAGTTCATTGCCGCACTCACGAAAGTACGCCACCTATCCCTATCTTGAGCTACTTCTATCCAATCTATCTCATTACACCCTATGTTTTCTTAGGTCTATCAAAATGTCATCCTACCATCTGTGTCTAGGTCTTCCCAGAGGTATTTTCCCATTGGTTTTGCCATTCAATACCTTGAACGCGGTCCTAGATACTCCCATTCACGCTGTATGACCTGCCCACCGTAACCTGCGGAATTTTATTACCCCATCAATGTTTGGTGATGAGTACAGGATGTGCAGCTCATCATTATGTAGCCTCCTCCACTTCCCACTATCTTCATCCATTTTTGGACCCAATATCTTCCTAAGCACCGTGTTTTCGAACACTATAAATTAATTTTTGTTATTCAAGGTAAGAGACCACGTTTCACATTCATAAAGAACAACCGGTAAAATTGTTGTTTTGTATATTCTAAGTTTTACATTTCTTAATAGCAGGCGAGACGCCAACAAATTACTGACCGAGTAATAACAAGCATTTCCCGACTGTATTCTTTTCTTAATTTCTAATATTGTTATCGCTAGTTATAACTGATTCTAAATATTTGAACTCACTAACCCTATCAAATGGTATGTTGTTTGCCGTAATATCTAAACTAATGACCTCAATCTGTGTTCTCTGTGTGACCATATACTTAGTCTTGTCACACTTGAATATCGACATTAGTTCTTATTCATTAATATGAATTATATGATCAACACAATTCAACCGTAAAATATCTTCTAGAAGCAAAAAAAAAAATCAACACACTAAGTACAGTGGTTCACGAATTGTGCTCCGTGGATCCCAAGGAATCCAAGGAATCCGTGGACAATACCCAGGGGATCCGTGGATTAATTTCTGTAATGGCTTCTTTGAATTCTAATTAACTAAAAAATATGATATTTTGACTAAAAAAAATTACGAAACTTCTTTAATTGGCTAAAAAATATGTTTATTTCATTATGACCGTCATAATAATATGTAGCCAAGAAACCCCTTGTTGAATATCTCTATTTCTAATTGAGCCATCGCAGTTTACACTGTCGATACAATATTTTCTTGCATATTGCTGAACTAGGCCCAAAATCATACATGTTAGTTTTTGCAGTGAAATTGTTATTTCCCTCATTCTTCTTCAAGAATATCCTCAAGTGTTTAAATGGGCAGTACTTAAACTTTTACAGTTTCCAACAACTTAAGTGTGCGAAGCTGAATTTTCATGCTATGTGGCAACAAAATCTAAATATCATTGCGGAATGAATGTCACACTACAACCACTCCCAACTCTAAAGAACTGTGTAAGACGAAGAAGCAACACCATTAATCACACTAGTAACCTGTAAAGTAATATTGAATGTACGGTATATAATTTTAAAGTATACTTTTTGTGTTAGCCTACATTTTTAATTTTGGGTACCAATCATCCGGACATTCTATATTTATGTGAGCAAGGATGTGATGGATGTTTTACAAGGCCTAAAGGGGTCTGCGAGCAAAAACTTTTTGGAACCACTTCACTAAAGCAATGTAAACTCGCATACATGCAAAAAAAAATAAAAAAAATTGAGCTATCTTAAATTGAACTAACAACGACGAATGAAACAAGTTCCGCGTACCTACACCAATGTCAGAATTCCCTTAGTTATTTATATCTATATTCTATTCTATACTACTTATAAAAACTTATAAAAAAAAGTGTCAGTCTGTAGTCATGAAACTCTGTATGTATGTATGTATGTATGTATGTATTTATGTATGTATGTCTGTTGCCTAGGATCTTTGGAATCGCTCAACTTATTTCGATTGAGTTATTTTTAATTTGTAGGATATTTATACAGGTAGGTTTTTTTGGACATGCGGCAGTGGACCTCTAATTATAAGACCTAAAGTCACAAATCCTAAACTAAATTTCTTAACTTCATAACACCTAACTTTATAAGACCTAACTTCATAGCACCTAATTTTATAGCTCCTAACTTTACTAGACCTAAAAGCACTGGACCTAAAATTCATTTTCCATAGATAACTTTAAAATATCTTTAACTGTTCAAACAGGCAGTGGACCTAAAGGCTCAAGACCTAATTTTATAAGACTTAATTTCACAAGACCTAACTTCACTGAACCTAATTTTATAAGACCTAACCCCACAAGATCTAGTCCCACAAGCCAACAAGCACAAGACCTAACCTCACAAGACCTAAATTCATAAGACCTAAATTTATATGGCATGCCAGTATAAGTCCTAAAACAACATTCTTTTTAGCTCAATGATAGGAACACAGACAAAGGCGTCAGTTTTGTCTTGACTAATTTTATGATGAATGGGAGGTCGTAGTTTAAATCCTGATGGGTGTATTTCTCTCGTCATATAAAACATACCTTTATAGATAAAGTGGTTTTAATAAACACGGCCAAACTGCTTGGAATGTGGAATAATGTCAAGCTCATCTAATCTAGTTTTCCACTGACAAGGAAGTTGGGATTAGAATCTCGGCCGAGCGTACCGAGGTATTTTTCCTAGAGGATTCCTCACTTTCTTTTCAAGCAAATGTGGGAACATTTCCCCTAAATTCTTCCTTTCTCGGTCACTTTAAAATAGTGAAATTAAATGCGGATATTTCGAATGAGAAGTAAGATGAAAATCTCTGATAGGCAGGATTGCCTCAATGTTAATAATCTCGACTGACGTGGACAGCTTTTATTTAGGAAGTTAATATTCGTCTATACTTTTCAGGTATGATAGGAGTGTTCTCCCACCTATTTGTCTACTCAATATCTCTCCACGTATTTCACCGTATTTAAAATAAAAAGATATTAAAAATGTATTGTGGGGACATAATTATTATTAACTAAAATAAAATTTAACTGTGAAATAATCGTGGCCCAAATTTTTGTCACTCGTATCACGTATTTACTAGCACGCTCAGGCTATCCACATTTTTTCAAAATGGTGTAAGAAAGATAAATGTACAATTTAGAGGATATGTACTCTTATTTGCGTGGAGGAAAACTCAGAAACCATTTATTAAAACTCACTCTCACTTGACTGGAATTTAACTGGGTCTCACCATCATAAAAAATTCAGTCTACTCTCTGAATCATTCGATCACCGATGCGGGCTAAAGTGCAGTTATTGAGGGAACAAAGCAAATATCATTATTGGATGCTTGTATTTTATCAGCTTAATCTCATGGCATATGGCATTAGCAAACTTCACTTATTTGTTGAGTTAATTAATGAGTAATTCTTATTAAAACACATATTATATACTATTATATTTTAACCGTCGAAAGTCTTGAGAGCCGCAACAATCACATACATAGGTAGCCTATATAAATACTATTTATAAAATGTGAGTTTTTTATTTTATTGAAAGCCAAAGTATGTTAACATTAGGGCCTAATATAATAATTACCCTAATTAATCACTTTGGAAAATTCAAAATGACCTCCAAAATACCTAAAGCTACTATCACACGACACTTGCTTGTACTAGAAATCAAGTGTGCTAGCTAGCGCCTAGATATCTGTATACTAGCTAGTACAATAGAAACGGGACTAGAGTATTCACACGCTGCTAGTTTGGTACTAGGTTCTAGTGCAAATATTTATGGAACATGAACTATTAATTTTGGGTGAAGCAGCTGAATTAATTATTAATAATGATATTGAAAATTATGAGAGGGAGCGTAGGAAAAGAATATGGACATGGAACTGGCTGGAAAGATGAAATAATGATCGCGGGATACTGAAAATGATACATTCGGAGGTTAGGTAGGATAGATTCAGGGTGACTCTAACGTTTAGTATCTCCCCAAATTTGTATTCATTTATTTACGATGTGGTCAGAGGCACCTAAGATTATGGGTGTCCAAGTACAGTATCCTTAACACACACATGTTCTTTTTCAGGCCTACGCACACTTTATATTCTAAAAAAGCAACCACCCAAGTTGGCATGCTATCAAGTTTATTTAGATTAAATTTGGGTCTGGAACACAGTTTGTCATTTTTAGACGACATGTTTTTAATTAAATATATATTTAATATATTGTCATATTGTGGAAATTTGGTATTATATAAACAAGGATATTTAGAATAATTTTCTGCCAACAACAAAATAACATCCGATGACCATGTCGGCGCCATTTCTATTATTTCTCCACACAAACTCACAACAAAGTCTCAGTGCGCTTTGATTGGTCGAATTACACAGACTAGTGTCAGAACTAGTACGAAAATAGCGCCTGTTCTATCCTCAAAACTAGTATGGTAGCCAGTACCAAGTGGCAGAACCAGTATACTTTTTCTGATTCACACGACGCTAGATGATGACGTGCTAGCTAGCGCTAGCTAGCACACTGGATTTCAAGTACGAGCTAGTGTCGTGTGATACGGGCTTTACAACGTTATGTGGAAATCCGAGATGGCCGCCACCAAAATCAAAAATGGCTACTCCTCTACCTTATAAGCAGAGCTGGAGCCCATTGATCTCTATATAACTGAATGTACATCTGCAGCTAAAATTTATGAGCTGTCATTTGTAGAGCACTGTAAAAGAGAGAAGGAAACATTCGGGTATCTTTTTCTCTCTTATACACATACAAGACAATGTGGCATTTCAACATAATTCGCTAATTTTAATGAATTTATGAGATATATCAATGTATGATTAGTTAAACGAAATAAATGGGTTAATAAAAGGTTTGAAGGGCATAACTAATTTCAACACTCATGACTTGTTTCTTTAAATAAGTTGATTTAGGCTAAAATAGTAATATTTCCTACACGCCTTTACGCTAAATGATCGTTTGAACGTAAGACTTCTACACAAAGTTTGTCATTCGAACAAAAGTAGCCTGGTTTTTAGCGACCTTATTTCATTATAGTTATCTAACATTAAACATAATATGGCTTCTGAAAAGGCAATACACGCTAAAAGCCAACTTAATAATATTATAATATATTAATACTTCGTATAAGCCTCTAACCTAAATGATAATTTGAATACAAAACTACTACACAAAGTTTGTCATCCAAACGAATGTAATTAAGTTTGAAGCTATATTTTTTCATGCAGACCCCGTCACGAGGTGCACTAAGTTGGAGTACCACTTTCAAAGTTTGAATTTTTTTTTTCCATGCCAACGTTTTGTCCTAGTTTTATATTGTTTTGTACCACAAACAAAAAGTTATGTACCCCCACCTATTTTACACCTATGCATATTTCTACATTTTGTAAGGAAATTAGCCTAGTAAAAATGAAAAACCATTCGAATTAAAACAATTTTATATAAATAAATTATACATCTGATCCAACACAAAATAATCATAGCTCTTTAAAATTAACATTTATAGCCCATTTTTGTAATTCATATAATGATATTTGTTTTTAATTAATCACTTGTCTCATGTTTGGTGGTGTCATGTGGCTCAAGTAATGGTGACACTTTGTGCGATTGATTTGATTGTTTTCAAACGCAAAGTTTACCAAAACAAGGAGTAATATAAGAAAGAAAAACTCTCAGCTCTTTGGTGACATCTAGTCTTGCACAATATCTACCCTTCATAGCCGCCAGAGCTGAAAATACAGTTTCACACATGTAGATTGCTCTCTTAAAAATACAGTCAACATAAATTTATTTTTCTGTAACTTGTTTAGATCGAGTTAATAACAAATAATTGAATGTCATAACAATTTCTTGCGCTTCCCTTTAGCAACAATCGCGCTCGCCCTTGAGGATTGCACCCCACACTTTGATAACCACTGCTTTAGACCTTGGTAAATAGTTACACCAAAGAAGACTACATATATTTAGAAACGATAGTATATACTATTTAACTAAATAGGACACACGCTGCCCTCTATTAACATCTCAATACATCATAGCGAATGTTTCCGAACAAAACTTAGACATAGAACATTTATTCAAAGTCATTTGGCCTAAAAGTCAGTTGGCCTAAAAGTCATTTGGCCTAAAAGTCAGTTGGCCTAAAAGTCATTTGGCCTAAAAGTCATTTGGCCTAAAAGTCATTTGGCCTAAAAGTCAGTTGGCCTAAAGTCATTTGGCCTAAAATGTATTTCGAATAAAAAAAATTGATGTAGTTAAGTTCAACAAAAGTCATTTGGCCTAAAAGTCATTTGGCCTAAAAGCCAGTTGGCCTAAAAGTCATTTGGCCTAAAAGTCATTTGGCCTAAAGTCAGTTGGCCTAAAGTCATTTGGCCTAAAAGTCATTTGGCCTAAAAGTCATTTGGCCTAAAGTCATTTGGCCTAAAGTTTAGGCCAAATGACTTTAGGCCAAATGACTTTTAGGCCAACTGACGGGTACTCCAATCCGACCCTGGATGTGTTTAGTTATCTTATTCACTTTCAGTTAGATTAGTTGATTTTTTTTTTACTTTTTCCTTTGAAATATAAAAGATTTCAATACTTACACATTAGCTGTTTGAACAAGCTGGTATTTAATGGCGTTGCAAAAGAACACATTTAGATGAAACAAAAATAGAAAATTATATGTGTGAAAGTAGTGATGAAAGTGTAATTAATAGTCATTACTTATTTTAGTTTTGAGAATTCTAATGGTAATTTAGTAAATTCACATAGTTATTCAAATGATGATGATATTGATGAAATCTCACTTCCAAGTAAATCAAAAAATGGTGCTGTTATGTCTTACATTCTAGTGCTTAGTAGTAATAAGGAAGATTATTGGGAATGGTTTAGTTTTTTTACATCCATTACTGTTTCCAGCCTATGGTCTGGGTAAGTTTTTTTTATTCAAGCCATATATTTTCCACTACCGGCTTGAAAGCTCTGTCATAGCTTCATATGCCTTATCTAACTTAAGACTAGGACAGGCACAACATCCAGTCCCCCGCCGTTAATACATCACTATGAAAGGGTAAATCCACATTTCAACAAAGATAAATTTTTTGGCCATGCCGGGAATCGAACGCGGGACCCTTAACTAAGTAGACAGACATGCTACCAACTGAGCTAAAGTGTCAAACGGGAATGGATTAGTGAACAGAATTAACTTAAAGTGTTCCCCTTTAACTGAAGTTTTAAATAATTTTATACAGTCTAGGAAAAAATCCTACTGCTAATGATATGTACACTTAAGTTCTTATGTGACATCTTTTTGTCCAAGCTGTCCATAGGGGGCATAAGAGTTTCCTAGTGCAAATTATAAGAAAGAAAAACTATGATCAAACTATTCAAAATATTACTTTTTGGAAAATACTACAGTTCACTGAATTGGATATGTATCTACAAATGTTCTGAAAGTACCTAAATAAATTTATGTAAATACATTTTTTTTTTAAATGTCATTAATCCAGATGCTTACATACAGGATGCGGCAGAGAAACTTACTTTTTTGAAAAATCCGCCAAACGGCAAGGGCTGAAAGTAGGGAGCTGGGAGGGAGTGCGTCCGAGAGGGTAGGTCTTCAATTTTTGTCCCCCCCCACAGCCAGTCCCGATCATGCTTTGGACGAGAGAGCATCGCGCGTTTGCCGTCGAGGCCTACTTTTGTAATGGCCGCTGGGTCATTCCACCTCAATTCAACCAAAAAAAAATATTTTTTGACACCCATGGTCTCAGATTTTGATGAAACTTGGTATGCTCAATCCCTTCATGGTGGTAAGTAACCACCATTCCCCGCCCCCCCCCCCCCCGCCCCTCTAGTTCATCTGGTTTTCATTTTACAGACCTTCAAACTTTCACCGAGTTCTCGATTTTAAACATTTTCGAGGCCTTCTACGCAAGATACACTTGATTACCAAAAAATTTCCATCTCACTCCCAAATCGAACTATCTCTTTGAAATTTTCCAGCCTTATCAATGAAAGCATGAGGATTTCAGAAAAAAATATGTTCAGACTCTAAATGCCTGTTTTAGACCATTAAAAAATTAATAAAATAATTTTGAACTAGTTTTTTTTACTGAAAACATGGTTTACTAAAAACCTCAATTATCAGAGTGAGGGAAAGGTATAACCTGTACGTATATTTTTTTAAATGAGCCTAGAACTATGTTCTATCATACTCAGGAATATAATTGATGGCTTTTTCATCCCTTTCGCAAAATATAAGCTTATGCACTCTTTTTTTAGCTGTTATTTTGAGAAAGTGGCTGACGATGACTATTTTTCAACTTTAAACAAAATCTAAGACTCCTATCATAAAATAGTACTGGAACAAACTTGTAGAGCTTACAATTTTACATTATTTTGGTTCTTGGTGATTTTTGTTAGAGAGCACCACTTTTTAGTATTTGTCTATTTAAAAGGCAGAAAAATAGGGCTATTAAAATAGTTCTAGTTTAATGGTGGGTACATGTGAGTAGTGAGTAGGCCCCTACTGTTACCATATATAATAAATTGTTTACTTACACAAGTTATTTGTTCTTCCAGTTGATTAAATCTCAGTTTATTTGCGTAACATAACCTCCAAATGTGTCATTTTTTCCTCCATTGACCTCATGCAGTTTATTGAGAAGTGGTAGGTTCTTCCAGATGTTGTTTGTGGGGTGTCAACAACAGCTAGCACATGAGGAACTGGTATAGCGCAGTTATCTTCATGCCTTGGCCAGGAGAACGATGGTGAAGGTCCGTTAGGATGAAGAAACTTTACAAAAATATCTCCTTCCTCTTTATTCACCGTAGACACCATTCCAAAATACCAGAAGTGGTCGTATTTACATGCAATGTAACACCCAAAGTACAAATCATCTGCTGCTACAAATGATGGGTGAGAGCTTTTCATGTTGAATGTGAGAGAGGGTTCCTTATCGGCGCTGATCTTTTTAGCCATAATAGTGCCTGCAGAATCTAGAGGCTTGAAGCTGTGGAAACTTCTAGTACCACGAAGTGTCTGTAAGTCTTTGAAACGGTTTTCAAGAGTAGAACAGGTTGAATCTACTGTGTCTTTGTCAATAAAGTGGAAACTGATTTTGGTGATGTTTGTTTTACAAAAATCGAAAAATGCTTCTGTTGTTGTGATCTGCTTCTCGAGGGGTCTCTGGAGACTCTCCTTTCGAGCTAAACATTTAGCTGTCCCACCAATCCCATCACATTCTGATTTACCGTGGCTTGTTGCAAAAAATGACCATTGTGCCTTTAGCTGGAAGTCTTCCTCATGCAGACACAGGTTGAGAAAGTTTGTACTTATTTTTGTACTGTGCAGCACACACATCACTAAAATAATGTATTTCCCTGATGTGTGGAAAGTTTTCTTTCAGAAAATTCACAACTATTTCTTGTGTTTTATAAACCATGTTCACGTCATGCTTGAGGTCATCTGATATGACACAGTGTGATGAAACAATCTTTTCTCCTTCAGAGTTCCTACAATGTACTACAACAGGATGAATAGTACATGAATCAGAAGTCCAATGATACCCTTGGGCCTCATCCTGGATTGTAAAAGAGTAGTTCTCACTGAAGTCCATCAAAATTATTGCTATTTCTGATGGTGCATTTTCTGTTAAATTCTTTAAGAATGAAGACTGTGACTTGGCTATGAAAGAGTGTGGAATCAGTTTTTCAATCTTGTTGGCTAAATCATCAATAAAATCATCAAGTGTTGATGAACTTTTTATCATCTGTGTCCTGTCAGTCGACACCCATTGAGAGAATTCAATGATATCATTTTCCTCGTAATCTTCAAATCTGGACAGTAAGTAGCTCACTAGATTTGTTTTGGGGGGGCATTCACTGCAGTGCCTGAGCATGCATTCCCTCTTTGCTTCCCAACACACTAACAACTTCATAACCTCCTTATAGCTGTCAATTTGTGCAGCATGAAGGAGCAGTATAACATTTTGATGGATTGTGCATACACATACTGAATGGGTGCCACTGGCACCGGCTAAAACACACCACTTTGGTCGCAAAGTGCAAAATTTGGAGAACCCCACCTTAACATCAGGAAACTCTGACTTAAAACTCAAATATAATTCATGAAGGTTACCCAAAACCAATCGCTTTCTCTTGTATTGTTTATTTCCTATGCTCACTACATCTTTCATTCCAGGCATAACCCTAGACTGCTCATCACTCTCATAAAAGTTTCTCACTAAATCGACAGTTTCAGGCTTAAGTTTTTTCCCACATCTAGTATATGGTTCAGCTAAAAATCCCTTTTCCTTAACAAGTCTCTGAGCTTGACGAACAGCATAGTCAGACACACCAAATGTTTCTTGTATTTTTTTCCGTGTCCATGTCAGTGAAGCAGGAATGGTTAGTAGTTGAATTTGCTTTTTCCTTGAAATGAATTTCAATTGATCTTTCATGATCTTGACAAGCTTGTCCATATCTGCTGCTTTCTTTTGTTGGAATCTCAACCTCTAGAACTTTTTCAATTTTGCCTCGTACATGTGCCTGGAATTTTTCTAACTTTTCCCTCCCATAAGCTGCCTTGCTATGTTCACCAAGGGAATGCAATGTTAACCTCAGTCAAAGATGAATTGAGCCTTTCTATTGTTTCTTTCTTCTCAAGACCAGACACTTCTTCAAGAGGTAAAAAAATATCCTCTGGTTCAGTGGGGTTATCTGCACTTTCTGCATCACTTTTAGTTTTAAATAATATAGCTCTACATTGTGAACACAGCTTTTGCCCTGGTTTTACTTTGAATCCCTTCATTGAGTTTTTATATTGCTGTACAGTCACCAAACGAAGTGACTTTTTCACAGGTCTCTTGTGCTTTCGGAGGGGATCACAACATACTTTTTGAAGATATTCAAACTTTCTCAAAAATACACTTTTATGGTGCAAACAAATAGTCTCCAAGTCTTCAGTAGCTTCTGTTCTAAACTTCAAAAGAATTCTGTTATCTTCAGTTAGATCTGCTACATGTTCAATACCTTTCTTTGATACATAGCTACATTTATGACACACTGTCGATGTTAATTCCCCAACACTACACTTAATATCTTCCATTTTCCCTATAACAATTACATACACTTAAATCATCTCTGTAAATCACTAGATTATAATATAATGAATAAAGATTTGAGTTTAGGCAGCACAACACAGTGGTCACCCTAGGAAGAGCTGAAGCAAAACTGAGAGTCTGCCAAGCCATTGCATGATTGTGACCTGTGGACTGGTGGTGACTCGTGCATGAGTCAACAGTGATGATTCATGCATGAGTCAACAGTAATTATTCATTCACACACACATAAAATGGACTGGTAGGTCAAAAATTGTACCTAACTTGTGTATTTAATATTATAATATGGTACCAGTACTCACTACTTGTTTACATGTACACATCATTAAATATAATTATTTTAAGAGCCTGTGTTTTCCGTCTTTTAAATTCCCAAGTTATAAAAAATTGGTGCTCCCTACAAAATATCACTAAGAACCAAAATAATATAAAATTTTAAGCTCTACAAGTTTGTTCCAGTACTATTTTATGATAGGAGTCTTAGATTTTGGGTAAAGTTGAAAAATAGTCATCGTCAACCATTTTCTCAAAATAGTAGAAAAAAAAAAGGTACATAAGCTTATATTTGGCCGAAGGAATAAAAAAGCCATCAATTATATTCCTGAGTATGATAGAACATAGTTCTAGGTTCATTTAAAAAAATATACGTACAGGTTATACCTTTCCCTCACTTTGATAATTTAGTTTTTAGTAAACCATGTTTTCAATAAAAAAAACTAGTTCAAAATTATTTTATTTATTTTTTAATGGTCTAAAACAGGCATTTAAAGTCTTAACATATTTTTTTCTGAAATCCTCATGTTTTCATTGATAAGACTGGAAAATTTTAAATACATAGTTTGATTTGTGAGTGAGATGGACATTTTTTGGTAATGAAGTGTATCTTGCGTAGAAGGCCTCGAAAATGTTTAAAATCGAGAACTCGGCGAAAGTTTAGAGGTCTGTAAAATGAAAACCAGATAAAATAGAGGAGGAAAAAAAATGGTGGTTACTTACCACCATGAAGGGATTGAGCATGCCAAGTTTCATAAAAATCTGAAACCATGGGTGTCATGGTCTGGTTGAACTGACATGGAATGACCCCGCTCCATTGTCGCCACTCAATGTGCCTTTCGAGCGCACTTCAATATTCCTCCTCGCAGTCCAATCCCCGGCCGAAATTCGATTCTTTCGTGGGTTACTCCATTTCAGGAGACTGGCAGCGTCGTTAAACGCAGATTAGGAGCTGTAAGAACGGCCAGGACTCCGGAAAATGTTGAGAGAGTGAGACAGTCATTTTTGCAGTCCCCCCGCCGTTCTGCTCGCAAACATGCGGCTGCTCTGAGGCT
The DNA here is from genome assembly GCA_033556935.1 of Timema podura. NCBI lineage: Eukaryota > Metazoa > Arthropoda > Insecta > Phasmatodea > Timematidae > Timema > Timema podura. Next base: position 77,640,843 of record JAVRXN010000008.1, on the reverse strand, counting down.
TTCTGACCGAACTGTGAGACGAATCCTTCACAACGAACTCAAATTTCATCCGTACAAACTGGCTGTTGTGCAGGAGTTGACTGACCGCGATTTAGTGGCCCACCAAACTGCTTGTGAAGCTCACCTTTAAACCCTTCCCCACGACGCGGTAACGTTCTTCAGCGACGAGGCTCACTTTCACCTTTCCGGCTGTGTCAACAAACAGAACATGCGCTACTGGAGTGCTGAAAATCCACGTCAACTTCACCAAACCCCTCTCCATTGTGAGCGTGTTACCATTTAGTGTGCAATTTCGTCGGTCGGGATCATTGGTCCTTATTTTTTTGAGGAAAATGAGCGCACTGGCACGATAAATGCAGCTCGATACAGGGAGATGATCGAAGAATTTTTCCTTCCACATCTGGAAGAAATGGGCGTCAGGGATGTGTGGTTTCAACAAGATGGAGCCACGGCCCACACAGCATGGGCCTCGATGGAATTGTTGAGGGAACACTTCCCAGGCCGCTTCATCTCTCTAAGAGGCGATCTCCCTTGGCCGGCGCGCTCTCCAGATTTGGCTCCATTCGACTTCTTCCTATGGGGTTATTTGAAGTCTATCGTTTACAACGATCGACCACAGACCCTAGCTCACCTGAATACAAACATTCAGAACGCCATCGCCGAAATACCGGTGGACATGTTTCAGAGGGTGGTGCGAAACTTCAGAAATTGACTCAATCAGTGCATAGACAATGGCGGCCGTCATTTTAAAGATGTAATTTTCAAAACTGCATGAAAAAAAAATTTTGTGAGGTGATTTGTAAGGGGAAAAAAGAATTATACCGATATCTGCAATAGTTTCGTTTTTATTAACCTTTCAAAAAAGTGAGTTTCTCTGCCGCACCCTGTATATTTTAAGAATTTATTTTTAAATTCTGATTATGACTTGATATAAAAGTGGCAGAAAAACTCTGGGAGGAAATAATGAAAGCCATGATGCTTGCTGATGACTTGATGGTATGGGGGGAGAAGGAAGAGGAAGTACAGGAACAGCCACAAGATTGGAAAGAGGAAGTGAAAGAGTGGAATGAAATTTAGCTTGGCAAAGTGTGATGTGATGGTAATCTCAAGGAACAGGGAAAGGCCTAGTAAAGTTATAAGGTTGGATGGAGTAGAGCTGAGAAAAGTGCAGAATGTAAAATAACTTTTAAGCGTGATTGAAGCAAAGGGTGAAAGTAGAGAGGATGTAATGAGAAGAGGACAGCAGGGAGAGTTGTTCTATAGGTGTGTAAGAGACCTGCTATGGAGAAGAGAAGTATTGTACAGGGTGTACTTTGTACTCATTACTACACATACAGCAGAAACATGGACATGGAATGTAAGAGAGACTAGGAAGTGAAAGTTATGGGAATGAAGTTTGTGAGGAACATGTTAGGTGTCACAAGGAGAAATAGGATTAGGAATAGAGCTCATGCAAGATTGAGGGTACAGGGAGTACATGAGATAGTAGAAGAAGCAAGACTGAGATGGTATGGACATTTAATGAGGATGGAAATGGAGAGGATGCCAAAGAAAATGATGTAAATAAAGTATGTAGGGAAAATACGGCAGGGAAGGCCAAGAAAGAGATGAGAGTAGCAAATAACAGAAAGTGTGCAAGTGAGAGGAAAAGTATGAAATCAATTAAAGAAGGAATAATGATGGGAGGATAGAGGAAGATGTAGGCATTTTAATAAACTGGGCCTGCCACAGTCAGGCAACAGTTGATGATACTAGTAACTGAATAAACAATATTATATTAAATTAAATGTTGAAAGGAGGATAAAAGAGCAAGTCTCCAAACTTACCAGAAAATTGTAGGCCTCAAAGTTAACAATTAAAACACAACAAAACCCATAATTATGAAATTTTCGGGGTACATCAGTCCCCTTCTTCAGCAGAAGAGAGTAAAACACAGACTGGACTATGGCAGCATGGCTAGAAGTTGGCTATATGGTTACTTGGATTCTGAGCTTGCCTGTTCAAACTTTTGTCTTTACTCTTGGTAGATGGATAAAATGTTATATTTATATTATATTTAGTTAAATTATTTGTTATAATTTTTTAGAAATTACTGACTGGTGTAAGTAGACCTACTTGTAAGAAAAGGAGAGAAGGTTAACGCTGCAACCAGGGGAGGTGCCTGTATTTGGTTATATATTGGTGAGAAAGTTCCCACCTACAAAGCTGGGAAGCAATGCAACTATTGGGGAGGGCTTGTATTACACTAGTACAGGGGTTGCCAGACTCTTGATTGCAAGCTAGTTGTAGCTCGCGGCAGCATTTTCAATAGCTCACGTGGGTGGAGCAGTAATATTAATTTATATTTGACTTACGAATTCCGCCGCCCCAAGTAACAAGTGGTGACTGAAGTTACTTAGGAATGTGGTCGGGTAGAGAAGGGAAGCTAGGTGGCAAAACATCAGTCTTGTCTCGTTAACGGCTCTGAGAATTTTTGGCTTACACTATCTTTGTGTATCCATGTTTTTGATTGTCGAATCGCAAATACTCTGATTGCTTTGTACTTGTTTCATAGTGGCTTGTTTCTGCATGTTTTTGATTCAAGTGTAGGCTATATACTTTTTGCTTTTAATTGAATTATAAACTTATAAGTTATAATGAATGCAAATAAAAAACAAAAAACATCACTTCCATACAGAATGGGAGGAGAAATGCTTTTTCATGGAAGTAAAGGGAAAAGTGTTTGCTTACTGTGCAGCGCAAGTGTATCTATAGGCAAAAAAGATAATATAGAACATTATAAAACAATTCATTCGGCGAAAGACAAAGATTTCTTATTAAATACGGCTTCAAGGAAAGGTAATACAGTTAAGATATCTGATAAGTGGACAAAAGTCAGTTTTTACTAAATATTCAGCTAAAAGTAAAGCTGCCACTCTTACATCTTACCGCATATTCCAAATCATTGTCAAAAAAAAAAAGTAACCTTATCAAGATGGTGAAATAATAAAAGAAGCATTTTTAGAAGCTCCAGATGCATTATTTGACAAATTTAAAAATAAAGATGACATAATATCTGCGATAAAATCTACCCATCTTTCTGTCAATACTGTGATGAGGCGAGTCGAGATTATGTCTGGTGATGTTACTTCACAGTTGAAAATTAAATGACTTGGGTAAATGTTGTTATTTCTCACTTCAACTTGACGAATCAACAGATGTGAGGGACACTTCTCAGTTAGCCGTGTTTGTAAGGTTGGTTTTCAGCGATTTTTCTGTAAAAGGAGAACTTTTGAAAATTATTCCCTTAAGAGGGCGCACTAACGGTGAGGATATTTTCCCCAAACTTAAAACATTTATTTATTCTGAGAATATTCCTGTACACAGGCTTGTCGATATCACAACATTTGGGGCTTCAGCTTTTACTGATGTCGAAAATGGGTTAATTGCTTTGTGTTGGAAATCTGAAATCTTTCCACAGCTTGTTTCTTATCACTATTCTTCACCAGCAAGCATTGTATGCAAAAATTTTAAAATTCAATGCGGTTAAGAAACTTGTCACAAAATGTTCATCCAAGTGAGGGCTCATGATTTCTTAAAGACGCTTGTTTAAAGCACTGACAGATGAGCTTAATTGCCAATATGGAGACCTCCTGCTCCATACTGAATTATGCTGGATGAGGGAAGGATGAGTCCTCTATCGTTTTAATGATCTGCTGCCAGCAATAGTCGTGTTTTTCAAAGAACGTGATGCACACTATCCTAAACTTTAAGATTTTGAGGGGCTGTGGGATTTTGCATTCCTGCTAGACGTTGCAGAAAAAGTCAAAGGACTAAATCTCCAACTTCAGGGTCAGGACAAGTGTGTAGGGGAGATTATATCTAATGTACATGTGTTTTCCAAGAAACTTGAACTCTTGGAGAAGAACCTCAGCCAAGGAGACTTCAAACATTTCCCCTCTTTGAAGGATAAGTTGGATAACGAAAGAAATCTCAAGTTCTACTTTGATGAAAATCATTGAAATACTCTGCAACTTGAGAGCAAAGTTTCAACAGCGGTTCAGTGATTTAAAAAAAGTTGAGCTTCTTGCACAGTTTGGTTCAGCTCCTTTTATGGAAAATGACATTGAAATCTTATCAATTTGTGTAACACAACATTTTCAGGAAGATGGACCTTCATTATAAATGGAGCTGATAACCACCCTGGTTGTTTCTACAGATACTCTCTCTCTCTCTCTGTCAAACAAATGGTGGCATATACAAGGGGAAAATGCAGTTAATACTAGAAGGGTAGAACGTACAGCAAAAGAAGATAGTTTCAACAGTGAATTTAGTTTATTGATTATGAAAGATGCAATCAGTTACACAATTATATGATGTAGTACATTAATTTCATCCTCTCTTATAGCATGCAGGAGTTATCAGTCCTCCAGGGACGACTGTTAGAATTTAAACAGTAATATATAGTGAAAATAGAAAATGGGGTAACACGAGTTACTCCTTAAACTTGAAAATGAGCCAAGGCTTGGTTTCTAGATGTTACGGCTCGTGACTCCTTAAAGAAGAGCTTTAGTTCTGTACACCACAAAATCAATCTCTCTCTACAGCAGGTTAATTATATAACTCAAGTCAAGTGAACCCGACTTAATTATCATTTTACAAAATAAACATTAGATAACTTCCCCAAGAAGTGGGAAAGAGTAAAGCTATACCTTCTTTAGTACTTAATCACCACTCATTACTAGTACGCCATTATTTAAGGAGTTATGGAGTCAGCCCATAACTGAAATTGATATGTGCTCCTTGTAGGAGCTGATAGTATCATATTCCAGTATTAGGGAAATTAGCCTACATGGCCAATTACTGCCCCAAACTATAGGACATTATAGGACATCAAGCTCAGGCCGGCTACATATTATTTACTAACACGACTCTAGCTGTCATGTAACTGAATTCAAATAAACTTAACACACAAAAATAGAATAATCAACACAAGGGGCTTCCACACAGGGTTGTCGTTTAACACACACAGCTACTCTACAATATAATCTGCTCGAAAACGAGCGAATAAGAGCCAAAGACCCAATTAGGTCGACCATGAAGCCATGAAAGTATCTAACCTCCCTAGCACTGCTACAAAGCTTAGACCATAGGAAGTATGGCCTCAAAGTATGGGGAGTCTGACTGCCCCATCAAATACACTAGTCAGAAGGCCATAGCGAAGAAGACTAACCAAGTTTAAATACAAATTCATACTATTGATAGCAAAGGATGGTCAATTTATAGTTTAAAACAATTAACTATGCATTAGTAAGAGCGTGAAAGACGAAGACGCCTAAGAGTCCATGAATGGAACAGTTCCTAGCTTGTGAATTTAAAGTAGATGTTATATTACTTTAACAGCCTTGTTTGCGACATGCTGGTGTGACGTAGTGGTCAACCATCTTCAGAGCGGTAGACAGGGCGAGTAGAGTCGAGCTCTGTTGATGTTCTCTGAGCAAATATTTGAAAATGAATACGATTGAGACATATTCTGGGAGGCAGATATTTTATACCTTCTTGAATAGATGGGCAGTTGGGGTAGAGGTGGGAGCGTAGACAGCTGTGGATGGTACTAGAAGTGTCCCACGCAGATGGCCGGGGGAGAGCGCAGGGCACCGACAAGCGTCAATTCATAGTTGACGACTTTTGGTCAAACGCATATGAGTGTGTGGTGATGGCCCACTTATCTTCATACCACCCGACTGCTGTTCCATTGGATTACCAGTAAGCACAGTACACATGGTGTTAGTAAAATGTAGTTAGTATATTTAAATAAGCTTGAATATATGTAAGGGCTAGAACTCCAGTTACATAACTTTCCAAAGTTACATAAATTGAAGAGTATTTTAAATTTAAGATATGTATGACCTCTTGTGCCGGAGGAAACATTTCTCTTTCGTGTTGCACTACGAGTGAAGGCTTTGTTCTGCTCTACCTATGTGTCTCATCATTTTCAACTATGAAAGTTGTGAAAAACAAATACAGAACCAGGCTCGATCACAGATGAATATCTGTATTCGAATGGGGGTTACAAGATACTCACATTAAACAAATTATGGATGTAAGTAAATGCCATTCTTCTCAGTAAGAGTAAGCTATACATCAAGTTTTTTTTATATTCGACTTTCATTTAGTTTTATAAATGAATAATCATTCTACTTTCTAGCGTTAAAATTCATTTTATTACAAAAATATACTTACATTTTTATATTATTTGAATTACAATAATAAAACCAAGCCACAGAATCCACTTCCGTTAGTAAACAGTTGTGTTATTGTCACTGTACAGGTATCAATAATGGCCAATAAACCTACATAAAATGACAAATTTTTTAATCTGGGTAACTTGCGAATCAATGTGCCATTTTAAAGTAGCTCCCATACCTAATGAGTTTGGCGATGCCTGCTATAATACTATAGCATGAGTCAAATTCTAAATTATTTGTTTGGGCGTGAAGTGTTACTGGTTCGTCAGGGTCATTGGGGCTGGGGTCAAAATGGTGACCATTTATTCATTGTCTGATTGTTCCTGTTGTGAGGCCAATGTATTCAACAATGCAGTAGTTGCTTTGTAGCTGGTATATTAGATTTTCTTTGGAGCAGTCATAGTGGCCTTCGGGTTTTGACTCATGCTATAGTATTAGAGCTATACGAGCCCTCCCCAATAGTTGCAATGCTTCACAGGTTGGAACTTGCTCACCAATATATAACCAAATACAGGCACCCCCCCTGATATCAACCTCACATAACCTTCTCTACTTTTCTTACAAGCAAGCCTACTCACACAATTTGGTATTTTCTAAACAATAATAACGGATAATTTAATTTAATAATAGTGTTAATATAATATGAACGTAAACATTCTATCCATCTACCAAGAGTAAAGACACAAGTTTGAACAAGCAAGTGCAGACCAAGCATAAACCTTTTTTTAAATGAAGAAACAGGCAACAACAGAACCTAAGTTACCATGATCTACTTATAACCATGCTGTCAGAGTCCATTCTGTGTTTTACTTTATTCTGCTTAAGAAGGTACTGATACCCTGAACATTTCATAATTATATGTTTTGTTGTGTTTTAATAGTTACCTTTGAGGCCTACAGATTTCTAGTAAGTGTACCCGCCTCGGTGGCGTAGTTGGCTAACGCGCTTAACGTGTCGAGCTCGACCGCCAAGGACGGGAGATCGAGGTTCGAATCTCGGTCGGGTGAACTGGGGGTGGTTTTTCCTAAATGGTTTTCCACTCTCCCTCCACGCAAATGCGGGTTCACTTCCTCTAAGTTCAACCCTCCCAATTCCTAATCCATTAGTGTAATTAGTACTTAAGCGTATAACCCAAACGGGTAGTAAGACGCGGTGCTAAATATTAATCTAGTAAGTGTGCAGGCCTTGCTCTTCTATTCTCCTTTCAACGTTTAATTTAACACAGCCCTTTTTTGGCGCCAATTTTTACTGTTATATTAAAGAAAATTTCAATGTTCTAAATGTTATATTTCCAAAAATACAAAACTTTGAAGCTTACACTACATATTGTAGAAAGTGTTTCCAATTTTAAATAGGACTTCTTGGAAATGCACAACAGCAAGCAAAGTAGGTCACATGGTGTTAATTCAATTTGTTATTCTGTTTGCTATCCACCCAACTACACAAGTCTATATAATTCTTTTTACCGATTGCTTAAAGTTGTTGTAGTTTTTGAGAATCTTGAATCTCTCTAATACCATAGGATTTGAGTATTTAAGCATCAAATCTCTAATTTTTTTCCATCCTATCTCCACACTGATGCGGGTGTATTTACTCTAAATAGCACAATTTGTCCCTCCCTATCTCTTGGATGATTTGGTAATAACCCTTGTGTTGAACGAAAACATTAGAAAAAAACTTTTTCCCTATCAGCTCGGTCTATTAAAACTGACTGGAGAGTGTAGATTGAACAAATTGTTTTCCACATGTCAACATATTCTTACACATGTAAAGATTGTCAAACTTGTATTTTTATTAAATGGTGTGACAGGGACAAAAGTCCACAACATTGAAAACTAACTCTTTGGTTGACCTTTCTATTTCTGCAGGTAAGACCAAGATTCTCGACAAATTGAGACGTACAAATGTTCAGGACGGGGAAGCTGGAGGTATCACACAGCAAATTGGAGCCACAAATGTTCCTATTGAAGCTATAAAAGAGCAAACTAAGATTGTGAAAGGGGTAAGTTGGATGAAAATATTAAAATAATATAAAATCATACAGTAGAATTTGACGTTGGCTGATTAAAAAAATTGGATAGTTCAAATCCATAATGATTCCCCATGAAATTTCTATTCAAATCAATGGTAAAAAAATACTGTGTTGACCCGAAAATACGCCACACACTTTTTCCTCAAAAACATCCTTTATAAAACTCTAGTGCGGCCTATAATCGCATCCTTAAATAATTTTTACAAATGTTATAACTTTGAGGACTGACTACATGTAGCTATAGCGATATACATCGAAAGAAATTATAATATCCATTGCTTTATAGTACTTTAAAAACATTAAAAAAAACATGAACCTTGACTCTTAAAATCAAAATTTAGCTTCAAACCAACATGGCTAAGAAAATGAAATACTTAAACCTTCTCTAGCTGTTACTACTATTTTTCACATATGGTTCTAGATATTTTTGGTTGGATTCCATTGATTACTTGAATAAAGACTTTTTATTATTTATGTTTTGCTATAAAAATAATATGATTTAATTTCAACTTTATTTTACATTCTTTAATATGAAAAATCAACGGACACAATTGTATCTTGGGCTTAAGGAAAAAACAGCCTTTTAATAGCCTAATCATCTCACTTTAGAAATATGAATGAAATTACTGTATTAATAAGTAACAAGAATATACACTTTCATATTAAAGAGCTAGATAAATAACACATTGTAGATCATGATTAAAAAGTATCTCCCAGCAACGACCAGGTAACTTTAGTAAAATGCCTCAATCTTCCACCATTCTTCCTCCAATTTCTTACATTCGTCACCTCTCACTTGCACACTTGCTGTTATCTGCTACTCCCATCTGTTCATTAGCTAAAAATCTTACACACCCACATACATATATTTTTCTTCCATCAAAAGGACCCAAGATTGGTTTATTTTTAATTTATGTTTCTGTTTCAGTTTTCCGAAGTGGAGTTGCGTATCCCTGGCCTACTGATCATTGACACTCCAGGCCACGAGTCTTTCAGCAACCTGAGAAGTCGAGGATCATCCCTCTGTGACATAGCCATTCTGGTTGTGGACATCATGCACGGATTAGAACCTCAGACTATCGAGTCCCTCAACCTGCTCAAGACCAAGAAGACCCCCTTCATTGTTGCACTCAACAAAATTGACAGGTGATGAGATACTTGGCCAAATTGGCATGAAGTAGAGTCATTATCAGGGCCCGAATTTTGATGACTTGAAAATAAAACAAAAACTTGAAATGAATGCACATGACTAAACCAAACATTCACTTTACAAAGGAAAACTATGAAATGTCTTTAGTAACTAAACTCTTGCATTCTACTAAATATAGCATTGGTTTAAAAATAACAGCCTTAGAAGTAATGGCTATCTCCTTCCAAAGCAACCCTCTCCAGCTTATTAGCGGTGTCTCACCAGAATGTATATTTTACAACCATACAAGCAAAGAGGATACAAAGTTCATTGTCTACATTATCTTTTCGTTCATACAACTGTATGTTAAATATCTTTGTAGTATTTATGCATCTATAAAATATTGATAGTGTTTAAAAATATACTTATTCAAAATTTATGCCTAAAAAATACCTAAAATTGCATAATGACAAAAAAATTATTTACAAACTATACATTTCTGCAACCAGAGGATCATGAACAGAGTTTATGTACACATGAGTATTGTCTGTGAGATATATATATTAAAAAAAAGACATGTCATAAAAATCTGGGCCTTGGTGAAATTACAACGCACTGAATACAGCAGATATTCCTTTCCTTAGTTTGGTAGCTTAGTTAAGAAAATTAGTATTAATAATTGGCCAGCCAGAATGTATCAGGATCCACATCGATATCCCTCTTATATTAGTTGTACAGGAGGAGAGCACACTTTTATATTTTGGTCATTTGACCATTGTACATTGCATATTGTGAGTCTTCTCTAAATATTTTATAAAACAACCTTCCACATCATTAGCTTGGAAACTTCGTCTTGGCTTCCAAATAAGTCAACAAATGTTAAATGTTTATTTAATTTTATATTGTCTTGTACCATGCCTAAAATTTCTTAACTCTCTGTTATAATTTGGTTTAATCGCACCTCAATATGGTAAGTTTCTTTTAAAATTTGTACACAAATTTACTTAATCCTTTTCAATTATATATAAATTATCACTTAATTTATTTTAAATTATAATTTCTTAAACATTATTACATCCGTTATTAAAATGATCATAATGTTCTTTAAAAATATTAGTGAATAAATGATCATAATGTTCTTTAAAAATATTAGTGAATAAAGCTACATAAATAAGCACAGTTTATTATTTTGTCAAGCATAAAACAATAAAAAAAAATTCAAACTTTAATTCAGCTTTGAAAATATTGCATAGATTTGATTATAATTGGCTTCAAATTGAAAAAGTGGACTTCATACACCCTTATTCAAAATAATATAACTCGGCCAAATATTCCATCTGAATTTGATAGCATTTTGCTATAAAATATTTGATTCAAATTTGATAAGAATTTGTGAGAAATTGCATAGTCTTCATTTAGAAAAAAGTAATCTTCCTCAAAATGAGAAGAGGTTTTTCTTAAAGCGTTAAGCAAAAATAAATAAATGTTTCTTTATAAATTATTTAATCCAGTAAATTTGTTACAAAGTTATACTATAATGTTTCATTTATGACAAATGAATCTGTTATTTGAACTAGGGCTCTTATTTTACATTTATTACTTTTCCATTGAAATATTATAAATTTTGCAGATGGACAATATAACATATTGGCCCTCTGCAAATTTTTTTTATTCTTTTCATCTTTCGATGCTAATCCATTTACTACTTATAAACATAAAAATGTTTTACAGACTTTTAAGTAGAGCCCTTGGCTAAATTTATAGAAATCATTGGGAATTATTTAAAAGAGCACTAAGCTTGGCTTATGAAGGTGCACCTAGCCAGGACACAAAGTATTAACCAAGGTTCTACTGCTATAGACAGCTTCTTCAAGCTATTATCTATTTTGTATTCTTATAAATTATTTTTTCTACTGGATTCTCAAGACCAGCAAATCTCCATAAAGTTAAAATGGGTTTATACTAGAGATGGGCCACTCGAATCCTCGAATCCACTGAATCCTGACAAGTATTCGAGATTCGAGGATTCAGTGTTTTACTGGAGTCGATGGTCGAATATTTCACCTCATAAACAAAGCATAATATTTTGAATTAAAAAAATTACTTGGTTAGGCCTACTTGAAAAGCACAACTTAATCCGTAATATTTATTCTGTCGTACAAAAGAGATTTTCATGAATAAAGTCATTATTTAAAAAAAATAAAAAAAAAATAGTTAGGTGTGGAAAATCTTACGTTTCTACTACCCTACCCTCCCACCAAATGTAAAAATATTCAAACGTAGTCCTGCCTTATAAAATGAGAATGAACATATTGGAGTCGAAAATATGTTCGTGTTTTAAATAAAATGTATTCTCAGAAATCGATATATCGCAAGAATCGAATATATTTCTTGTTTTCTATGCGAAGATAGATAATAGAAATATGTATAAAAAAAAACCTACTCAGGCATTATTGAGTTCACTATTTCCAATGTATGTTTAATTGTTAATCATGTTGTTTTAGTCTTTATTAAAAATATCCGCTTTTTTTTTTTTTTTTGCCATCTTATTATAATAAATTATAATCCTTCAATGATGATTAAAGTTGATCAAAGGATAACTAGGCCTAATCTGTTTATTTCTCATGCTTTTTTAGAAACTTAACTCATTATAACAACACTTTTAAAAATAACTAAAAGACACTCAAATTTTGATTGATTTAATTTTTAAACAATAATATGAGTATAGATTGTTTAATTTGGCTGTATTTTGACTAGTATTTTGCGAGGGGTGGTTGGGGTTGATTAAAATTGAAAGCATGATTGAAATAAATCTCAATTTACAAAACGTTTAGGCCTATATTGTGTAATGTAGGTCTATTTGTAAATCATTAAAATTTCTAACAATTTGCTAGGATTCGGATTCGAGATTCGAAAATAAAATGTTGATTCGGATTCGAGAAATAGTGGATTCGACCCATCTCTAGTTTATACTCTTTTATTTCTTAAATATATCCATATTTTATTTGTTAAGTTTTTCTAAAAAAATATGTTGTTAATTTTTTCAGGCTCTACGACTGGCAGACAATGAACCGAAAAGATGTTCGGGACATTTTGAAAGTTCAGGCACCCAACACCCAGCTGGAATTTGAACAAAGGACCAAGGAAGTTATTGTGCAGTTCGCCGAACAGGTACTTATTCCACATGACATATTCTGTAAACACTTGTTACCTCCATAGCTAAAGACACTTGACATATCATGAAACTCGTTTTAACAACCTTTTACTAGCATTAAAAAGACTATAAACTTATTTTTTAAAGTTTATTGTAGCATTTTAAATATATTTTACACACATGAAATAAAACAAAATGCTATCTTTTCATGAAATTGACTACTTGGCATTTTATTTGTGAAGAGTGGTCAATCATGTAGTTTGAATAAGAATTATTAATATATAAACTAAACATACTTTAATTATCATTATGTTATCATTATTTTCCTTTTTTGCCTGAAATTGCCAGATAAGAGCGTACCAACTGCACAATTATAATTTTTGTCTCAATAATCTTCTAATCAATCAAAGTTCCAAGACTTAAAAATGTATCTTCCTCAACCAAAGACCATTGGTAAAGAAGTAAAATATATGTTTGATTTGGCTTTTACGACAGTCCTATTGTGACCAAAGGTGTTTTTTTTTAAACTGACACATTAAAAAATTCTACAATGAACTTGAAGAATGCTTTTATATTAATTTTAACGTGCTAAGTAAAATTTCGTAAATATACTTCATGCTATATTTTGGTTTCTCCATTAATACAATATTTTAGCTTATGGTATGTTTTAAAAAAATCAAAATTTTGAATTGGAATTTGTTTTTAGAGCTATTCTGCTTATTCATGGCTTATTAAACTAACCTAACGACAGACCCTAGTCTAAACCAAAGGGACGCGACAGTTGGCCTAAAGGCATTTGGTCTAAAAATGAAACCAAAAGTCATTTGGCCTAAAATATAAAATTAAAACCTTCGGGTATCTTCGGAAAGTAAAAAAAGTGCTGTTAGTTGTTTTATCTGAATATAGATAGTACAACTGAAGTGAGATAGTTACAATATATCTAAAAATATTGACATATCTCCTACAAACAGCTTAACCCCAACAAACCTGTAATCTTAATTCTACACACAAAAACAATAGATCAGTAGCTACCCGCCTCGGTGGCGTAGTTGGCTAATGCGCTAGTCGTGTTGAGCTTGACTGTCGAGGACGGGGAGACCGAGGTTTGAATCTTGGTCGGGTGAACTGGGGGTGGCTTTTCCTAAATGGTTTTCCACTCTCCCTCCACGCAAATATGGGTTCACTTCCTCTAAATCCTACCTTCCCTATTCCCAATCCATTAGCGTAATTAGTACTTAAGCGTATAATCCGAACGGGTAGTAAGACGCGGTGCTAAATAAAAAAAAAATCAGTAATTTACAAAACACAATACCACCTTTTTTTGTAATACATTTCCTATATTATTTCCTTGTTAGTATATCTCATGGTCATAAAGTTAATAGGAACAAAGATATTAGCGAAAAACAATGAAAAAAAACCATTTTCAACACCGTTTACGCGCAGTAAAATTGTATGCGTACAATCGAATGATGGGGACGTTTGACAGCTTATTTATAAAGGCAAAATGAAATTGGAAACCAATATTCAACCCACCCACTTTAAATTTGTCTGAAGTGACGCCTGCTTTTCGTTTAGAGTTACTGGACTAAAGCAATGCTAACTCTTTATGAACATATTTTTTATCAATTGTATTTATAAAATTAAATTATATTATTATTATTATTATTATTATTATTATTATTATTATTATTATTATTATTATTATTATTATTATTATTATTATTATTATTATTATTATTATTATTATTATTATATAAAATTAGTACAGTTTTTTCCCCAAACATTGTAACTATTTTTATTATGGTGATATTATTAACAATATGGGTTATGTTCACACAAAAAGTCCCTTATTTAAAAGGTGTATACTAATTTCCCTCCTAGTTATTAGCAAAGCATTTTCACGATTTATTTCAACTAATATGCTATTATATAAATAAATAAACACACACACACGCAATAAAACCTGTTGTCCAAAACTACAAAGGGTTTTATGAAACTGTTGTTGGTCTTTTTTTAATTATTCATGAAACATAAAAATACAAAATGCGGAAGCGTTTACAGGATGATAACTTCCCTGGGCAATAAACACATACAATATAAGCAAGTGGACCTCCGAGAAGCCAATGGCTACTGCAGAGGCCTGCAAAGGCCAGAGGTAAGCTAGCAGCGAAGCAAAGATTTGTCTCGGACAGCGATAGAGTACATTTGTTAATAATAATAATAATATTTAGCACCGCGTCTTACTACCCGTTCGGGTTATACGCTTTAAGTACTAATTACTCTAATGAATTAGGAACTGGGAGGGTTGAACTTAGAGGAAGTGAACCCGCATTTGCGTGGAGGGAGAGTGGAAAACCATTTAGGAAAAACCACCCCCAGTTCACCCGACCGAGATTCGAACCTCGATCTCCCCGTCCTCGGCGGTCGAGCTCAACACGACTAGCGCGTTAGCCAACTACGCCACCGAGGTGGGTTAGTAGTACATTTGTTGAATGGTAAAGAATTTAAATTCATTAAGCAGGTATGGGAACCAATACTACTACTACTACTACTACTACTACTACTACTACTACTACTACTACTACTACTACTACTACTAATAATAATAATAATAATAATAATAATAATAATGATGATGATGATGATGATGATGATGACGACGACGACGACGACGACGACGACGACGACGACGACGACGACGACGACGACGACGACGACGACGACGACGATAAGAATAATTATAATAATAATAATGATAATAATGATAATGATAATAATAATTATAATAAACAAGGACAATAACAACCATAACAACAACATTACAATAACAACAACCATAATCATTAAAAAAAATGAAAATGGCTTTCTGAGAAATAGTGGTGATGGACTAAAATAGAGAAAAAACTTTTTGAGATGGTGTATAAAATAAAATTTTGGCAGATAAATAGAGATAGATCAAATCCCAGATAGTCAGAATAATATTAGACTCTAAATTTCTCAAAGTGTGTTGGTAAAATGGGATTGGGCGATGGGGGATTAAAAATCCACAAAACTAATAGAAACAACACTATATCTCAGTGCAGTGTGGTTAAAAATTGAAATTTAGGAGGCACCACTCCAAATAACTATAAAGTCTGAAGATTTAAAAATGAAAATCCGGGCGGGGGGGGTTAGAAAAAAAACTTTTTAGGTATAGTAGAACAATTTGTTTGATTAGCTGAGGTGCTTACTAGAGTGATTCTTTCAAATTAATTCATTTTTAAATAGTAAATTCAAACTATTTCTTTTGGTGTTCATTGCAACAATTCCTTAATGTAAAAGAGCCATTATTATTGTGCTGGCAGTTGTGCCATAAATGTAGTTTTTTTTTTAGCTATTTATATTTAGTGTTGTTTATTAGTTAGTAAATGTAAACTATTTATTTTGGTGTTCATTTCAACAATGTATCCTTGTAATCAAGCAAATATTGATGAAAAGACTGCAAATATTAAAAAAAATATATTTTGGTTCCTTCTTATAGGTAATAGTTAATTTGTGGCTTCATCAACACACAGACAAAGTTCTCGCCTCACACGTGTCTGAAATTGTGTTTTTGGTAGCTTAGATCAGCCTTTCTCAAACTGTGAGGCGCGAGGGGATTTCAGGTGAGGCACAGCATCGTAATAATTGTGAACCAAATTTTCACTTCCTCCGACTTGCTAAATTCTGATTGACTGTAAAAAATTAATATTTTTTTGACTTATGAAGCAATAAAATTAATTTTGATCTTTGCATCTACATACATTTGTATGAAAGTAATTTCTCAACAAGTATGATAATTTGAATTACACAAATCCACTGGCAGTTGAAAAAGGCCTTCCTTTTTGTGTTATATAAACAGAAGCTGACTTGAACCATCTCTGTGAAGAAAAAAATAACTCATTCTTCCAAATGACAAGTACATATTTTTCATGAATAATATTTACGTCATAAAATGTTAAAACAAACGTGATATTTTATGAATATTTTACAAAACTTTACTATTCTTAATAAACGTCTACAAAGTTTTTATCAGAAAATAAAGAAATCGATGAAATAATAAATGCCTCATTTTTGTATTTTAACGTAAAAAGTTATTTTTATTCTAAGAAAATAAAGAAATCGATGAAATAATAATGCCTCATTTTTGTATTTTAACGTAAAAAAGTTATTTTTATTCTAAGAAAGTGAGGCTTAACAATTATTTTTAATGTTCATGTAAGGCTCAAGTGCATAGAATTTGAGAAAACCTGGTTTAGATGATTTGCTAGAAATAAGTTAATTTATCCAACTTAAATGTGAGCGAAGCCGTGGGCAAACTCGAGTAAGTTAATATAATTGTAAAAAAAATGAATGGTTGATTAATTCATTTAACAAAATTAATAAACAAATATACACAGAAAGATTGGTACTTTGGCACTGAAAAAAGTTCAAAATTCAAAATAATACGAAATTATTAACATGGAGTGGCCACATTTATATGCTAATCACTCAAAACGGGTACAGGTACAAAACATTTCATCTGTGGTACAAAATGGTACAAAACTAATTTAAAGATTTGGCATTGAAAAAAGTTCAAAATTCAAAATAAAACAAAATTATTAAAATGTATATGCTAATTAATCAAAAAGGGAATGTGTGCAAAACTTTTTATTTGTGGTACAATAAAGTACAAAAACTAATACAAAACTTTGGCAATGCACAAAGTTCATCATACAAAAGTGGTACTACAGGTTAATGGACGTGCTGCTATACCTTGGGAAGTAGTAAATTGAGAGAATACAAATGTATTTTGAAACGGTAGTATATACTATTTAACTAAACATTAGACACCATCGCCATCTTGTAACATGCTACAAATCATAACGAATGTTTCTAGAGACAACATAAACACATTTTAAATAAATAGTCTAAAAATTAATTTTACAAAAAGTCATTTGGCCTAAAAAATTAGATTCACAAAAGTAATTTGGCCTACACTAGGGCCAAATGACAAGTACCCTAAACCAATGGTTCTCAAGGGGGGTGGGGAGTTGTGTGTCTACGAAAATATGGAGAAATTTATAGTTAATTTCAAAATAATAGCTCCAAAGAATATTCTTGTTTTATTAAATATTAAATTAGCGTTTCTACATCACTTTTTAATTACAAAAGATTACCTGTACTTTTGTCCATATATACATAACAAAATGTACCTCACAAATGAACAGACAATTTTCTTAGAGAGATAATCACAAAAGAGTAGTTTTATTTTGAGTACATCCTCTATTAAGGAGTTCCTTAGCCCAAAATACCTGGACTTAAAGGATGTTTAAAATTAAGGGTGGCTTGAAATATAGGGAATGCATCAAAAGGTACTGCCCTGAAGATTCACTGCGATGGACTATTAATTTTGATCACTTGACTTAATCTATGAATGTTAAAGTAAATGGATTATAACAGTAAATGTTGACCTAAGTTACTAATTCTATTTTCTATAGCAACAAAAGAACTAATGTGAATAAAACCAGGATTGAAAAACAAAATCATACCGATGTGGGAAAAATTAATCCTCTTACACATGCAATGTTTTCTAAGATTTATATTTGAGATTCTGGATTGAAGATTTACATGCTGGTAACTATTTATTTATGTCACTATTATCAGTAAATTGAATTTGACAATAAAGTTGTGTTTGTTTGAAGGGGCTGAATGCTGCCTTGTTCCATGAGAATCCAGATATTCGTAGCTACGTTTCTTTAGTGCCAACCAGTGCAATTACTGGAGAGGGAATGGGCAACTTGCTGGCGCTCATCGTCGAAAGCTGTCAGAATATGTTGGCCAAGAGACTGATGTACTCGGAAGAACTTCAGGTGAGTACACAAACTTTAGTAGTTTGTGTAAAGTCATTTCAGTTTTTAATTTACAATTAACATAATTATAACCTATTTCAGTGGCTGAATGGTCTGAGACGTCATTCTCGTGTTAGACTGACCTGCTAAAGGTGGGGAGATCTGTGTTCGAATCCTGGTCGGGTCTACTATGAGTGGTTTTTCCTAAATGGTTTAGCCACTCTCCTTCCACGCAAATTTGGGTAAATTACCTCTAAAATGCTTTTTCCTCATCCCTACCCCAATAGAGTAACTATCGTAGATATGTATAACCTGAACAGGTAGTAAGAAGCAGTGATAAAAAAAGATCATAACTAGAAGGGGTTGGTGAAGCTTCAAAACATTGATTTGGCATAAAAATATATATCAACTTTGTTTTGAAAAAATGTTTTTGCTTCAACAATTAAGCCATTAAAAACTCAATCTAGAATCATTTATTCTATTCTGAACTTTTATGTTCATAAAAATGTATAATCATATACATGTCCTCAAATTAACTTGATTATCAGCTTAGAATGAAATATTACAAACAAGTGAGCAATAAAACATTAATTTTTTAATGCATTTGGGGCGATATGGGTTCGCTTTGAATTAAAAAGGTGGACTTTGCATTACCCAAACAGCCACTAGCTGTTTTTTTTTTTAAAGATTATTTTGTGTGTATATTCGTCACTCTTGCATGTTAGCCATTGATTTGATTTTATCCTAGTATTACTTTCTTAACAGATACAGCCACAAAACTATGTTATTGATTATTTGGAGATAGAAAACAAATATCATGAAAAAATATGTGTTTTTATCTTTTTATGAGCTGAGTTGTTATATAATGCAATAAAAAAAATGTTATTTTAAAATGTTTCATTCCAGGCGACGGTGCTAGAGGTGAAAGCTATTCCCGGCCTGGGCACAACAATTGATGCAATTCTTATAAACGGGAGGCTTCGAGAAGGAGACACGATGATCCTAGCCGGTACTGATGGGCCAATTGTTAGCAGATCAGATCTTTGCTCATGCCTCAGCCAATGAAGGAACTTAGGGTTAAGGTAAATAATCTACTCAACTCAATGCTACAATGGTAAATCTAGAATAATTTTGTATATTTTAAATACCTGCATGTATTATATTTGGAAGAAGATATAGAAGAGGTGGATAGAAACATATAAAAGGAACGAACACACAATATGGCCTTTACAGTGAAAAGAAGAACGCAGTTCACACTTTACATTGCTGCCGTTGGACAAAGAGGTAATGTTACCTCTTAAAGAAAATCTTTCGTCACCACCCAATCCCCCGACCTAGGTTTCATTCTATCGGAACTCATCAGGGAGGAGTGTGAAACATGCAACTTAACTTTCTAAAAGAGGAAACCAAGG
Organism: Timema podura; assembly: GCA_033556935.1. Lineage (NCBI taxonomy): Eukaryota > Metazoa > Arthropoda > Insecta > Phasmatodea > Timematidae > Timema > Timema podura. The sequence continues at coordinate 77,621,040 of JAVRXN010000008.1, read as the reverse complement.
AACGCAAAACGCAACATAGCCCAAGTTTCTGTTTTACACTCTTTGGCTGAAGATAACATAATTATGTGTTTCAATTGTGAACTTGAGGCCTACAGTTTTCTGTAAATGTTTAGGCCTGCCCTTCAATCTCCTTCCAATTTTTTTTTAACTCAGAATATAAATATTACAACCTCCCAAATATTTACTCTTCCTCCTGAAACAGCCTGTATATTGATATAACTATATGCAGTCCACAAAGGTATAACATTTGTTATGTATTATCTAAGGCTGCGTTTATAGGCTGCACCAAGGTTGTTTAAAGGCTGTTTCAGGGAACATTGTGGTCTATTTTCGGGTCAATACGATACAAAGTTTCACCAATAAAAACTTTGGCATCTACAATACTCGATTATTGCCACTCTGAGCTGTTATTTTTTTATATCCATTACTCTTTCCAGCCTGTGGCCTGGGTCAATTTTTTATTCAAGCCATATATTTTCTACTACCTGCTTGCTAGGCCTGTCGTAGCTTCACATGCCTTATAATTTAAATTAAGACTAGAACAGGAACAACATCCAGTTCCCGGCCGTTATTTATCATTGTGAAAGGTTAAACCCCTATTTCACCAATTATAAATTTTCGGCCATGTCGAGAATCGAACCCAGGAGCCTTAGCTCACTAGGCAGACACGCTACCGACTAAACTAAAGTGTCGGACTCTGAGCTGTTATATACATTACAATTCACTATTAATATGGAAAAAATCTAAATTAAATGACTGAATAATAACTTGATTTATCAGATTAAAACAAAATATTACAAAAACACTTGTGCAATAAAACACTTTCCAAGTAATTTTAGTGCATAAAGTTATATAAATAACTACAATATTATATTTTTTTCAAGCCTAGAACAGCTAACAATAAATATTAAAACTTTGATTTGGTTTTGAGAATATTTCATAAATTTGATTAGAGTTTACTTTAAAGGAAAAAGTGGACTTCAAAAATGTAAGTTCTTACGTATGTTCATGCAACATTGTTGAAGTTAAGTGGTTTTGGTGATAGTAAACTATTTCAGTCCTCATATTTAGCACATTTGTTACGTATTATCTACGGTTATGGTTATAGGCTCTACAAAGGTTTTATAAAGGTTGAGTCGCTACCCTGCCCCACCCTTGGCCAACTCGGTCAGGATAACTTAGTGGATTGGGGTTGAGTAGTGATAAATAGCTGTTGGGTTCACTGATGGTTATGTATTGGAAATTAGCTGGAGTTAACTACAATATACAGAATGTGATATTGGTTGACAAGTTTTGTTTTATAGATATTTAATAAGGGTCACCAGTCACTGTACTATCTGTCTCAACATTCCTTGCGCTGACTTAGCGTAAATGTCCCATCTGTAACACTTAGAAGAGTTCGCATCGTGCCGGCTATATCTCGACTCAAAAATTACAGGTCTTTTAGTACTTGAGAGGCCCCCCCTTTTCCCCCACCGCAGGCAGTCCTTCCATCCACACCCGGGATATTCTCCCAAGATGACCATCAGTCAGGCAGTGGCTACTCTGACTCTCCTGTCCCATAATGGACAAAACTTGGGGTCTTTATGTTCTTCAATAGCAGGCAGGTCTGGGGAATGGGAGTCATGGAATCAGAGGCGTAAGCAATTTTGAGTGGAGTTAAGAGTCGGTAAAAATGTACCGACTCTGACTTCAAAATAAAAACTTATAATGTTATAACAATAAATGATAAATATATTGGTTTAGCTTTATACTTTTTTAAAATGTATTTTAGGTCCATTGTTTGTAATTTTGTTTGACAAATTTTTTTAAATAAAAATTCACAATGTCATAGAAGCTTCCCATGAAGTAATCTGTATCGGAGCATTTTACTGCAGTACAGTTTGTTATTAGTTATTACTAACTAATATACTTTAGCCATTTATTAAGGCGACGGTATTAGAGTCAGAGTCAGACTTTAGAAAAATAGAGGAGTTGGAGTGAAATGTTTGGTGGCTCTCCCCTTCTCTGATTTTGTCATAATTACTAATAGTTTGTTTGCAAGTGTGGACAATACAAGTAACAACAATTACAAATCGTGAGACTGTTGATGTAGTGCCTGCCAACAATGACTGGTTTGGTTATGTCATGTTTATACAACTTTTAGCAAGGCGAAATATTGCCAAGCTCTGACGTTTGTTATACGGGAAAAAAGTGCGGCTTATTTTCAGGTTACTAGAATTGTTATTAAAATATACTAACCTATTTTAGGCACATTGTGGTACTTAAAATGGCCTTAAACCTTATAGATTTATCTCTAGTTTGGTTTGATTTGAGTTATCTAATCAATAACATTAAATTTTAATTGATATCATAGAAACTTCACAGTAACCGATGTCTGTATTTTTAAAATCCATCTATATTAGAGATGGGTCGGTTCCATTTTTTTCAAATCTGATTCTTGAATGTTAATAGTTTTCATTATTATTGGTATTAAAAATAAAAATAAAGCTTTTTTAAATATCCTATATCTAGTAAATTTTTAAATCCTCAAACTCAAATATCCTCAAGAACTTCGGTTCAAGGATCTCATTCTTTAATTATCTTTTATTTGCAAGCATTTATTAGAAGATTTAAAAACACCTCGGAGCACACTTCTACCCCAACTTTTTTTAGTGGTTTTATGAAAATAGTAGTCTTACCTTTTTCATTTCTAAAAACACAATAATCCACAAATAAATTGAATTATTTTATTCTTACAGAACGCATATGTAGAATACAAGGAAATCAAAGCTGCTCAGGGTGTGAAAATAGCTGCGAAAGAATTGGAGAAAGCCATTGCTGGTGAGTAAAGAATAAGTTCATTAACACCTCTTGATTATAAGCAGCAACATCGATTTCTATCTACATTTAAATTTATTTTATAGTAATGGAAATTGATAAAAATAAAGAAAAAGTTAAAAAAAAAAATTAATAAGATAATCAATAAATTCAGTACTCAAACTAAAAATAGAAAACAATAATTTATTGGTATCTCAACAAAGAAAACTTTGAACAATAAATTTTATTCAAGAGGCAATCATTACTTCATTGTCCAGTGGCAGCAATCTAAAATGTGAAGTATGCTCCTCTTTTTAATGTAAAAGCCATAATATTTTCATTCCTTTTATTTAAAAAGTATATTTTATGAAAACTTGCATTAAAAACCATTGTAATAAATTGAAAGCTTACACCAGGAATTGCAATCTAAACTAAAAAGTCCATCAGGACCTGTAAAATACCGTATTGGCCTGAATACAAGATGATAGTTTTTATTAAAAATCAAAAGCAAAAAGGGGGGGGGGTTCGTCTTATATTTGCAGCCTAGCATCTTATCATATTAAATTTCAACTTACTTTTTGTGTAAAGCTGTTTGTATTGCATATTTCTAACTAAAGCTAATAAATCTAGCACAAAACATGTTTTTACACATGTAAGAAACTATAAAAATTTATTTTACCAAGGTATTTCACATGTAAATTATCGTCAAGGCATAGTTTCTTGTGCTATTAATTTCAAACTTAATTTTTGTGAAAAGCTGCATATAACATTTATTAAAGTTAGTAAATCATGCATGATAACATGTTTCCACACGAATACTAACTCACAAACTTTTATTTTATTGTGGTATTTCACATGTAAGAACGTAAACATTACATCAAAGTTATTTTTCATTTTGGTCATGGAAGTACAGCAGCGGTGTGGTATTCTGATATTATGTTTGAACGCGCTCTAAGAACTGATCTTGGTGAGCGCTTACTAAGCGCTCTCTAACATGATGGTGCGTGACATCAGCTGCCTGATGATTATATTGCTGTATACGTTTGTTTTTTGGGTGAAATAGTTACAGCAAACATAAATATAATATAGTTTAGTGCGGTTTTAATTACAGTATATTTTATCTTTTCCAATGGCGCCTGATAGTGTAGAAAAACGCGGCACATCGTCAAAACAGATAAACAAATGTGAAAATGGATAAAATAGGTTAAGGGTTTGTCTTACATTTGAGGCCTTATTATTTTTTACTCGGCCAAAGGAAAAATAGGGGGGTCATCTTATATCTGAGGCCGTCTTATACTCGGGCCAATACGGTACTTAGTGCTCTGTTAAAACTACTTGCAGCTCAGTTTTTAAAATGTATTATTTTTATTTTGGTTTTGTTCAAGGCTTGAATATGCAAGTAGCCCAGAAGCCAGACGAGGTGGATGTCTTGCGGGAAGAAGTGGCCCGCGAGTTGAAGCATGCACTCAGCAATATCAAGCTCCAGGACAGAGGTGTGTACGTCCAGGCTTCCACACTCGGCTCACTAGAGGCCCTGCTTGAGTTCCTGAGGACATCCAAGATACCGGTTAGTTCATTGCATAGACTTTTATTTTAGGTTATATCATATTTATAGCATCCAAACTACCTAACTATCATCGGTTATAGCTTTGCCGGGGCATTTAGCACTGACAATACCACCGCCAATAGCAACAACAATATTTAGGAAGCTGTAATACTTAATCTCATATCACATCATTCGTTTCAATCTGAACAATTTTAATTTAAATGATAAAAATAATACCAATGTGGTAAAGTCAAAGGTCCATAAGTAAGAGCGAGGTTGACTGAAAGAGCCGGTGGAATGGAGTAGAGATGATTCCCATATACTTTATGTAGAGTTGGATCGAATCCGAATCTCCAATTGACCTTTAAATCCCGAATCGAATCTTGTAAAAATTATGAACATAGGAGGAAATATGGTAAATATAATAGAATAATATGAAATACAAATAGTAACTAAATGTTAACATTCTTAATTATAATTAATTAACTATACCATTCATACATTCAGTTAAGGTTTTTTTTAGCACCGCATCTTACTACCCATTCAGGTTATATGCTTCAATTAAGTGTTAAATTACTGGTCTGAGGTCTGGTTGTTAAGTTCATCCTATTATTATAACTGGTTTTGAACCACCAAGAAGCAGTATTAATGCTCTAAAACAAATTTCACTTGAAATATTGATTTTTTTTTAATTTTAAGATTTGAGTGTCCCATCCCGATTTTCCTGTAACTCAACACACCTTCTTAGCTCTACCCTATGTTTAGTTCAATCTCATTCTTGCATACAGACTAAAGGGTTTTCTAGGATTCAGATTCAATATTTGAATTTGTAGACTAGATGAAGATATGGATTCAACTGATCTCTACTTGAAACTACTAAGAGTACACACTCACAAACAATTTAATAATGTAATAACTAATAAATAGTTAGTATAAGTGGCAGACACAAGGTAAAATGTAAGAAAGGATGGTTTCTTCTTTTCTTATACAGTTATAGTTGAATGTTCAACCATAAGTAGAGTACAGATTTTAGACCAACAAAATTGATTAAAATCTTTTTGCTATCTTGTCAAAATTCTCATCAAGTTAAATAATCACATTCTTACCCCCTCCCCCTTTTCTCCCTGAAACATAGGGTTGTATATACTGTATATATTTCTCCATTAAGAACAAATTATCTCCATTTTTAACCCCAATAAAATTACTTTGCATAATCTCTTGAAAAATTATTTTTTCTAATATAGGGGCTATCCATAAACTAAGCACACATATCATGACGAGGGGTGTGGCGGGGAGGGGGGTGTGTGTATCGTCGTCAGATAATGCATGATCGCACATTACATTTAAGCGTATTTATTTTGAAATAAAGAGTGCTACTAATATTTGCGCACTGACCACAAGCGCGAATTCACCTCAATGTGAGGATTTTAAAAGTGCAAATTTGCTTGGCTCTCATGCCTAAACTATTAACTTTAGATGCATGCACTCCAGGGCCTTTTTGTAGGAAATCTTATGATTTACAAAAAGGTTCCTCTTTATTCTTTTTCTGTCTTGCCTAGTTTTCTCAGAATAAGTGATTAAAGGTAAACATATTCAATTTTTTTTCAGGAAATTGTAATGATTTAAAAAAAATTTACAACTAATCGGGCTTATAAACATCCCAGATTTTAATTTTTACTATTTTATGTTATTTCATAAAGTTTCTTGCCTATATAAAGGCCCATTTTACTCAGGCAGCATTCTGTGTTAATAAACCTGACTGTTGTATATGTTTTTAGATTAAAAATTTTAATGAGGGGGTTAGAGGGTGATATTGTTATTTAATATTAGAAAGGGGGTTCACAAAATTGTGATAAGTGGGGCGAGGGAGTACAAAAAACTTTATGACATAATTTATGGACAGCACCATACTACTATCGAAAGTTAATGGAAAAATCACAATTTCTTCTGGAAAACACAGGAAACCTTGTATTATGAAAATAGTGTCAACTCTGACTTTAATCTGCCACATCTGGTCTGATCTTTGGTGTAGATGCTTTAAAGCGTTTACTAATTGTTTGGGGCTTGTCCTCATTTTATATCATCACAATTCTCAGCACTATATATCTCTATATTAAATTTATTTTTACTTCAAATTGATAAATTTACTTAATATAACCTTAATTATTAGAGCTATATTATTTTTGATAAAATTAATTTCACCATACACACAAATGATTGCTGTGAAGAGTGAAACAGAACGTAAGAGGTTGTGGGACATAAACAAAGAAAAAAAATTAATGCAAGGAAAGCAGTAAAGAGAATAAGGAGCAAATGGGATTAAAAGAAGGAGAAAGAATCAGAATGATTTTGAAGGAAATAGGAAACGATTTTGTAAGTGGTTAAAGAGAACAAAACAAGGAGAGCAAGAAAAAACCATTGGCATTCAGAATGAATGTGGTTTGATGATTTGGGATGAAAACAGTATAAGAAGAGCGATGGAGGAGAATTTCGAGAAATTGTTTGGTGAAAACATAGAGAAAACAGCAGAAAATAGGGACAATGCTATGATGAGTGAAATAATTAACGAGACTGAGGTGTTAAAAACTATTAAAGTGTTAAAGAGTGGTGAATCTGCGGCGTAGATGGAATCACAAGTGAAATGATTAAGTTGGGGACAGGATACTACTTGTCAGATTGTGTGAGTTGTTCAATATGTGTGTGCTGGTGTTTCGAATGTTCCTAATGACTGGAAGAATCCTTTCATTGCTCTTTTATACAAAGGCTATGGCAGTAAGAGTGAATGTAAGAATTATAGGGCAATTAGTTTTTTTTAAATATTCCAAACAAAGTTTTTGGGAGAGTTATAACTGAGATGGTGTTTTTAAAAACATGCGGACAAGTTTTAGGGTGTGTAGATGTGGTTTCATCAGGTAAGGTTGCATGGACCAGATATTTGCATTGCAACAAGTGAATAGGAAATATATGGCGGTAAAGAAGAAAGTGTATTGTGAATTCGTTGATCTGGAGAAAGCATACAATTGGACAAATGGGATTATGTTATGGAATGTTCTTAGAGAGTATGGAGTGGATGCATGGTTAGTAAATGCAACTATGGCTCTAGTTATATTTCTAACAGGGTGTTTGTTGGTTGTCGGGAGTTTTCATAAGTCATTCGTCCAGGGGTGCTACATGACGGTTGGGGAGCTAAAGCAGCCGTTGGTGCTAACTTACTAAGAAAGGGATGCTTAGGCAGCCGGCCAGGGGTGCTATTTTAGAGAGCAGGAAACTGAGGCAGCCGGCAAACTGTGCTACCTCATTATGATCAAGGGAATAGGAAGAGAATAGTTTCGTTCTATATTCCCGAGACTGAGGTTTAATGTTTTCAAAAATAATACAGGTAATAGTCCTCATCATCATCTTAATAGTACATCAGTCAAAAAAATCAATTTATCCAAGGATCTCCTTTCACTATCCTTGAAAGTTAATAATCAAAACATAAAAAAAGAACATGCAAGTATAAATTCTTACACTCTAAACTAAACACTTAACACTAGATGAAAATACAAGATATACTACATAACAGTTTGAAGAATGTAGGTATCTTAATATAATTATTATTTACAAAAATAATCTATATTTAACATAAGTTTTTCCTAAGCTCCAGTGGTGCTATCCCGGGTTGGGTTATTGAATTGCCTGCGGTGGCTCACTCAATATGAGTAAGCCTGGTCGGTCACCCGCAGATGACACGTAACACGGTACATGATGGATGTGTGTTAGAGTGGATGGAGCTTTGAGTGAAACTGCCATTCAGGTAAAAAGCTATGCTGAACAGACACTATAGCAATAATATATAACCTGCCTCGGTGGGTAGTAGTTATCTAACGCGCTAGTTTTGTGTTGAGCTAGACTGCTGAGGACGGGGAGATCGAGGTTCGAATCTCGCTCGGGTGAATTTTTTTTCCTAAATGGTTTTCAACTCTCTCTCCACGCACAATGCCAGTTCACTTCTTCTAAATAAAACCTTCCCAATTCCTAACCCATTAGAGTAATTAGTACTTAAGCATATAACCCGAATGGGCAGTAAGACGCAGTGCTAAATAAATAAAAGCAAAAAGATGGTTATGATTTATCATTATGGTGGAATCAAACCGGGGTTTTTAGTTTGTTTTACATATTATATTGGATTAAGCCTGCATTTCTTCATTTTTTAAATCTCTTGATGAAGAAATGCGGGTTTAATCCAATATGTGTAAGACAACTTAAATAATTAATATACATACATATATACAAGAGGCTAAGATTGGAGTGAAGGAAGAAGAATAGTGGAAGGGCTGGAAGAGATGGAGACATTTTAATAAATTGACCAGGTTGGAAACCATTCATGATGATGATGATGATGTATACGATGTGTGAATTATGATTGGTACATGGCTATAAACCGAGTCAAAGCTTATTTACAATATAGATTGTATAAATAATGTATATGAGTGTGTTTGAGTAAAATAGATTTGCATTGAACATGATGCTGACTGAATCACTGAGACTGCGAAGAAAAACATTTACCATTTTGACCTACTTTTGATAGATGGCGTTAGTGTAACTTGTCTGTCACCACCTTGGCACTTTGTGTGTAAGAAGAACTCCATGAATATTTGTTTGTTGAGAAAGAGGAAAAATGAACCGTCTCAACCCCGTAGTAAACTCTCAGTAACCCTTGTTTCTCTTGCCATGGGTGACTTGACTTCACTCTTAACTAGTGACCCCCATGTGCAAAATAACCCTAGTTCCTGAAATTAATTAATTTACAAATAATAACCCATATTGGTTATTGCATGGGCTCTTGTATTAGTTTGGATTGCTATCTATGAGATCAGGGTTTGAATTCATGCAAGGTTTACTTAATTCCCCCCCCCCCCCCTTCTTCCCTGAATCATATCCCACCTAACATACCTTTCTCATTCCTATTCTAATAGAGCAGTTAATTTATTCATATATTTCAAATGGGCAGTAAAAGTATTCTTTACATTTTTTTTTTCTTTCTGCTGACGTTGGCTGATTCGTAATCGACTTCTGAAGCTGGGGCACCATGTTGATGTGGTTACAACACCCCATTGAGATGATGTGGGAATTTCTCACCAGAAATTTGTTTTAATGTCCTCATATGAACAGACAATCACTGATAATGTGAACTGATTGGTCGCATGGTCTGAGGCATCATTCTCACAATGACTAGACTCTCAATGATGGGGAGATCGGACTCAATTCCAGTTAAGTGCACTGGGGGGTGGTTTTTACTAAATGTTTCCCACTCTCTTTCCATTAAAATGTGAGTACACTTTCTTTAGACGCAACCTTCCTCATCCCTAATCCATTAGCATAATTAGTGCATATGTGTATAACATGAACACAGTGCTTACAAAACTTATTGGTAAAAATTAGGGATAATTCGGGTCAACTATTTTTGTTATCAATTACAATCTCTATTTAATCATACAAATTAACCTAAAACTATTTGATTTCCGTTGTGTTTATTTTGATATAATATGAATATTCACAAAATTTGTCATCCAACTGGTAGTTAGACATAAAAGATTCGAAGAATTTTAAATTGAAGACCTAAAAGCATTTTTATGTTAAATATATTTATTTCATTGTATTCTTTTTTTTAAACTTTTCTAACTGAGAAATGAGGAACCGAAACAGGTTCCAGTCTTTAAAACCCCGCCTCACTCCACGAATGACACCTTCATACGGAGGTAATTCAGTGAAAACCAGACATTACATTACATGGTGAGGTTTTCTTTATTCTTCTCTGGACAACAGTAGAGGAGACTAGTGAAAGCTTTTTATTTTATTTAAAACAATACAACAATACAACAAAATTTAAAAATTATATTACTATAAAGCCACATGGCTGACTCACTCACTCACTCACTCACTCACTCACTCACTCACTCACTCACTCACTCACTCACTCACTCACTCACTCACTCACTCACTCACTCACTCACTCACTCACTCATTCACTGACATTAATGTTTACCCACTTCCAGATGAGCTAGAAACTTGAAATTTGGCAAACTTATAGCTTCTAGCTTGTAACCGACGGGAAAATTCCAAAAAGTTAAAATATTTAATTTTTAACCCACGAAAAAAATTCAAAATAGCAGAGCAACTTTAAAGTCGGTGCGGACCTTTCTTTGGAGGTCTCTTGTGGCTAAACGGTATGGCCTATCAAAAAATGGATTGTAACAGCAGCTATGGATTTGGTGAAATCCACACATTTGGTACTATTACTTTTTGTCGTATCTCCATCGGTTATACCTTAGATAGAGGTAGACTTTTTGATTTTAGCTAAATTTTGCACATTTTCCACACATTTTTTAAATTTTCTGACACACTAATGGGACAGCTAGAATCATAAAATTTGGCAGGCATATTGGCACATCCAATTGCCATAAGCGTGCCAAATTTGATGATTCTAACTGCCCTATAAGTATGGAGAAACTAAAATAATGTTTGAAAAATACAATACAATACTGGTAACTTCGAGGTGTGACATTCAAAACAACGCTGGAATTAATTAGTTTACATCCACTTGCAAAGAAAAATCGCTGGGGGTTTGCAGGCATACACCCCAATGAGCAAACCGAGTAATCATTTTAAAAATATCAAACTGATCCCAATACCACTGTAGTTAAATGAATAAACCAGAAAACTGGACTTCTATATGTTTTCTGGTTTGAACATAATCCTGTATCTAATTTCCTGGTTAATCTTAAGGGACAAACAGATGGAAATAAAGTACCGACAAACCAAACAACCCATCCTTAGTAAGAATATGACAGATTAAATGGTTCCACGGCACTTTACTTGTTTTTGTTGCTATATTACACTTATTGAGACAGAGACCAATGCCACAGCTCATGTCGTGTCAGACTAAGTAGACATCAGTATTATAAGAAACTGCTGTGGGGATTAAATAGAATTACTCACATGCTAATATTGATGAACATGTGGTTAGCAGAAGAGCCAGAAACAGGAAGTACATTTATATGTTAATATATATTAACTCTGAAGTGGTAGTGTTTTCTTTGTTACAAAATATGTTTGGAGCAGAACTGACAATGCACTACCATAAAAAGATATACTTTTTATTTATTATTATTATTATTATTATTATTATTATTATTAGCACCGCGTCTTACTACCCGTCCAGGTTATACGCACTTACGCTAATGTGCAATGGTAGGGTGATTGTGAGATGAAATGGAGGACCTACAGTTTAACGTGGAATCCGAACCACGGTGGAGGCCTGGCATTCCTCACATTCACAAGTTGTGATTAATACACATCTTGTCATAGGTGAAGGAAGGGTTTGGTAATCAGATAAATCTGTGCCAGGACCGAGGATTGAACCCCGGACGTCAGCACAGAAGTCTGACACCTTACCCCTAGACCACCAGGTCACCATTTTATTTATTAACGGTATGAACAGGAAATATGATAAACCAGTTTTATAAACATTTCGGAAAAACAACCCTCACCTGACCGGAATATGAACCTTGATCTCCCTGACAATGGTAATCCAGTCTTAACACAAGATTAAGGGTGTGGAAAAAGTGCGGGTCCAGGCGGTCAGACAACCACCTTAGAGGGGAGTACTCACACACACATGAAAACTTAATGATACATTTTTTTACTCTCATTACAGTTTTATATATATATATATATATATATATATGTCATCAACCAAACACTAGTTTATTAATATTTTAATATTCACCTTCAAGATGCACCTTATAAAACTTCCTACTCTAAAATTAGATCTGTCAAAATTTCAAATGCCTTTATTTCCTTGCATTAAATATAATATTGGAAAACAAAGGACTTTTCTTATAATGACTGAGCCGAGTAAGTGGGATTTAGAGAAAGGAGGCAAACATTTTTGCCATCACCTCCAAGATTTTACTTGAGGAATTAACATGAGGAAAGCACAGCCCAAATAAAAGAACACCTGTCAGATATGGAGTTTATAACTAATGTAAATAGATTTACGACTCCTCACCCTGCCCCACCTCCCACTCTTTCAACACACCTACTCATTCAAAATATTATTTTGTAATTATGAAATATTTGAAATTGTACACAAAATCTTAACATCACTGCCAGTTAATAAAAGTTGTGTTAGGAGAAGGGAATCAGTGTTAAAATAGTAGTGGCCTGTTGCTAATATAATATTTGTGTTTCATAAAAATATTTAAAATATTTAGAAAATATAAATATACTTTTGACATCTGGTTAGCAAAAGAACCACCAACAGAAACTATTCCCTACAAGACACTAAAAGATGTGAGATGTTCTTAATTTTTTTTTATTTTCCTGTATTTCATTATCTATTTGGTTAGGCGTATAAGTAGGCTACTAATTATACTATTGTTGTAAAGATGATAAGGTATAATATAGAGGAAATGTACCCACATTTGTGTGAAAGTGGAGTGGGAAACAAGTTAGGAAAGACTATCCTTAAAAAAACAGCCGGGATTCAAACTCCAACGTCCTCGCCACCGGCAAACCAGACTTAATGATCTTGACCTTGTGCTCACTGGTGCGGTTAATTATAATGTCAATGTTGATAATATTAACAATATTATATTTACATAAGTTTTACAATAGTAATAGTATTATTATTATTATTATTATTATTACTATAGAAATTTCTTATGGTGAGGTATACTTGTTTTTCAGAGAAAAATTGATTTATAGGTAGTTTACAAATGACTTATTTTTTAAATTCAAAATATTTTGAAAATGGCTTTGACGTTTTTATTTAAATTTGATATTTAGGCAGTGTTTTACATAATAAGTGTCTCTAAGTAATTATTTTACAGAGAATAACAAAAATAGTTTACTGATGTATAATGTTTTTAAATTCAAAATATTTATAAAAAACTAGCGGACCCGACAGACGCTGTCCTGCCCGAACGTTGGCTTTTCGTTTGGGTGGCATAGCCTAATTGGTTTCGATAGTAAAAATAATACTATGTGATCATCACAATTACAAATTCACAATGAACTTCAATTAGTGAGTAACACAAATATTAAAAATTCAGTGTTTGTCAAGACAACATACAAAATAAAACATCTTTTCATTTTTGGCATTTCGCCCACAACTCCACAAATATCAGCTGTATCAAAAAACAAACATAACTATGAATAATTCTCAGAAGTTCAATTATTCATCAACTTTTCAGGTTTTAACGGTCAATTATTAATATTATATTCATTATTATAAATATTGGGGGGGGGGGGGGGTGAAATTTTGAGGTTACATGTTCTGATATGCAAAAAATCAAAATAAATCCCCCCCCCCAAAAAAAAAATTCCCTAAAAAATACAAAATAAATCCTAGAACCCGATTGCAGCGCCACCTACCGGGTCCAATTGTGAATCCAAACCATCCACGGATCCACTCAAACACACACAAAAGATTTCATCAAAATCGATCCAGCCGTTTAGGAGGAGTTCAGTGACATACACACGTACAGAAGAATTATATATATTAAGATGGCTCTAAGGCAAGGGTTTAAACACTTTTATTTGCTAAAGGTATAGTATAATAGTATAATATTCTAGCGGACAACCCCCCCCCCAGTTAGAGCATGTGACCACCAGTGCAGGTCCTACATCTTTGTTCAACCCTTGTATTGGATGTAATTATTGACAATTAAAAATAATTTACCCTCTAGGATTTGAATTAAAATATCTTGGAGGTGTATGGTCATCATTTTATGAAGCACACCACCTTAATGATTGTGAACACTGTTAATTAATGGCTATAATATAATTTTATATGATATACATTCATTTTACAACTTAAGTTTTGAGTTCTTGGGATATCGCAGAGGAGTGAACTATTAATCGCCCATACTCCCTCACCTTACTTTGCACCACAAGTTTCTCAGAAGAGATTAGTCAGCTCACACAACTATCGGCATTGACCAAAGTCTTGTTTTGAGGCAACATAGCTTTTACAATATGATTACAGTTACTCCAGACTGCTACAAAGCTACGGAACTAAAACACACATATCTACTGCCAACTAAACAAAAAAAATCTATGTTCTTTGTTGTGAAATACTTTTTAAAAAATCTGATCAATTTCATGTTGTAGAAGGGTAATTTTTAAATATATAACAATATGGTGGTCTGCCTCAAGTGTTTGTTTACAATCTAATAAGATTTAATAGTGCCATTTTCTTACATCCATTACTGTTTTCAGCTTGTGGTCTGAGTAACTTTTTTATTCAAGTGATATATTTTTCCCTACCGGCTTGCTAGGCCTGTCGTAGCTTCATATTCCATATAATCTAACTTAAGACTAGCATAAGCATAACATCCAGTCCCCATCCATTAATTTATCACTGTGAAAGGGTAAACCCACATTTCATCAATGATAAATTTTTCAGCTGTGCCGGGAGTCGAACCCGGGACCCTTAGCTTAGTAGGCAGACACGTTACCGACTGAGGTATTGTGTCGAATCTTTAACAACCTGTGGGTACATAACATGGATGCTGTAAAATGGTACTATTTAATGTGCACCTAGGTCAGTATCAAACCCTGAAAGGTAGTGGTCCCACCTTGCCAGAATGCGCTATGGCACACCGTTACAAGTTACACATAGTGGAACAATATAAGGTAAGCTGCTACCTTTCAGGGTAAACAAAGGGTACAATCTGTTTACCCAGTGACCATGGTGTAATCTGTCGTAAGACATAACTTTCAGGGTAAATGAAGTCTACCCTCATTTTACCTGGATGGTAAGTCTTACCTTGACAAATTATACCATGGCTCTATCTCATACATGACACCAAAGTGGAACCATGCAAGGTAAGCTTGCTACATCACATAGCAAACAAAAGGTACCTCCTCAGAGTCGGTAAAGGGTGCTAATGGCTCTTCCAACCTTTTGATTAAGGTAATTCATACGTTGTACTTCAGACGTTTGATTGACGAGTATTTTGTAGCTAGCTTGTAAGTGTGGGCTAAGTCACTGAAAGCTCCACTCGTGTGTTTTACTTTCTACACAAGGGCTATATTATAGAGGTAAGGAAGGTAATTTTGATCAAAATGCAAATACATTAGCATAAAGAAAGGACGGGAAAAGCACAGCAAAAATTAAATACAAGAAACTACTCTCATCGTAGTGGACAGGAATTTGAACCACAACCTCCGCATAATTCAAGTGTTGTGCAAGACTGATATTTTAGATGGCTCAACCGCCACTTAAATTAAGCATCTATAGGCTCCTTTTAAAATATTAAAACTACAAAAAACATTTGCTCAAATAAAAGAAAGAAGGAAACTCCCAAAGCAAAGGGAGTTACTAATATATTGGTTGCCACAAAACCCCAACAGGCCATTCGGGTGTTAGCACTCCTTGCCTAATTATTTTGGTAAGTGCATCATGTGAAGTTTTTCTAAATGTATGTAATTTAGATATGGGTCAAATTCAAATCTTGATTCAAAATTATAGAAAACCTGATTCGCATATAAAAGGTTAAATTTCCCACAAAGGTATGAATTTTTTTTTTCTTTAATTCTAATTTTGTTCACTTTAGTTCTTTGTAGCTAAATGATTACATTATTTTATTATAATGTGTATTTACATTCAGTTAACTAGTACATTAATAGTCAAGGAGGCTCAATTCTTATTGGGTGAACTGAGGGTAGTTTTTTTCTAAATTATTTTCCACTCTCTTACCACACAAATGTGGGTACACTTAATATAAATTTGACCTTCCTCATCCCTAAACCATTATCATAATGATTAGTACATGTACGTATAACCAGACCGGGTAGTAAGATGTTACATGAAGTGTCAAGCAGCATGTTGTGTTGTGTGTGGCGGTTAGCCGCTGAGTGGCCAGCTCATCCTCTCCCCCTCCCCCCCTCACATCCACATCCTGACTCCTCAGCAATGAGTTGTATCCTCTCCTGGGTTAAGAAGGAAGTGCTTCATTGACAAGGGGGGAGAGAGGATGTGACAGAGGAAACCCTCACGAGAGAAGGGGGAAGGGGACTTTATTGGAGTAATACAGAAAAGGGGGAGCGGGAAGGCATAGTCTACAGCTTACGAAATATTCCCGCCACTGTCTCTCGTTGTTGAAGCATTAGTAGTAGTAGTAGTTTTTGTAATGAGTGGCATTTTACTCTATGTAGGATGTGGGGGGGCTTGGAGAGGCAATGGTAAAGGGGGTAAAGAGGCATCACACAGGGAAGTGTATAGCTCCCAATTTGTGGAGTGCATGTGTTGCGGCTAGTTGCTGCTTTCTTTTACCCAGCAATTACATATTCATATTAATAAAATAATCTAAAAATAAAAACGCTAGATCCATGAAACATAATTTTTGAAAGCCGATAACACCTAACACATAGCCTGCCCTACATTAGTCCATTCTCCCTATAACACCGAGATGTTGGTTCTTGGAAAAATAATTTCCCCGAAAATGTTCACAAAATTCAGAACTTTTTAGTTAGCTAGATTGGCATAGTAAGGGCCTTTAGAGAATATTAAAATAACTTTAGAGTTGCCTTAATTGACAAGCGATCACTATTATTTTCTTGAATCCAAATCACTGCTCCAAATATTAATTTTGCCTACAAATTCCGAATATTGAATCAAAATCTTTAGAACATAATAAGCATAAGAGGTCAACTCTCCCATATTGGTATGATTTTTTTTTTCTTCTTCAATCTGTATTTTGTCCACTAGTAAATTAATGGTTTGGGGTCTGAGTGTTAGGTTTGTCCTTTAGTAATTTTTGGCTGAATCACTTGAAAACAACATAATAGCTCTAAAAAAATTCAATTCAAAATAATAAAAAAAAATCTTAAACTTGATTTTTTTTTTTAAATCCTTAAATATATTGAATATGGTAAAGTGTTCAAAGGGCCCATCTCTTGTCGCTATATTTAGATTTTAAATGTTAGAATTGATACGATTGATCATAGATGAGCTAAAAACTCATTTTTTTGGTGGATGATTATATAAAAATAGATCTAGTAAGTTTCTGTCATGTAATGTTCTTTCTACTATTACTATATGAGACTGAAAGGAAGCTTAACTTGTATTATTATTCTAGGCCACAACTTAGGCCATAGTGTAATCTGTCAGGATAAAACTTGTACCTTTCAGAGTAAACAGAGTGTACTTGTAATAAAATGTGACTATACCAAAATAATTTCTTATAAATCAATAAGTCCTCTTTGTATCGGTGGTCACGGGATCTTAATGTCACTATTATTTGGTCTGGTTTGATGATGACAGGAAGTTTCTAATCAAGGTTGAGTCTCACCAATTTAATTTTTCCAAAATGATTTCTCCCTCATCCTCTGCAAATGTATGTACATTTCTTTTAAATGCTATCTTCCTCACCCTTACTATATTAGTGTAATAATTATGTATGCATAAACGAGTACTATTATGCAGTGAAAGAAAATTATGTTATATAAAGTACATCCATCCCTCTTCATGATCATAATATTTTCTCATTACTTGGCATGTATTTAAAAGTCAATTCAATCTACTTTCACCTATTTATTTATCAAGTCATCAATACCAACAGTATAACTCTAAATAAATGGTACGATAAAATCATACAAACTTTTTCTTATAGTGTAGTATTTCAATAAGTAAATTTAAGTAAATTTTCCTTAGAAAAAACAAATCCATAATCTTGTTAACCGCATTAAACACCTCCACCCCCTTTAAACAACTTCGAACTTTAAAAAAATTGGCTATTTGTAAACTACTCTCAAATTATTTATATTTGTAAAAACAAAAATAAAATCTTCAAAAACATGAACAATTACCAGATATCCATTTTGAATTAAATAGTAAAGGCTATTTTAGAAAAATAAATATACATTATTTTTATCATATAAAATGGTCCTCATATAACAATTTGGAACAAAATCGTTTGAAGACTTCCCAATGAGCCACCTCGGAGAGCATCCCTCACCTAACCTTTTACAAGAATATCTGTTCACTCTGTCTCCCCACCTCCTGCTAACTGAAGAGTTTTTGTCGGGATATCCTCTCACCTTAAGCTTAGTACATACTTGGAAACATTGTTGGACAACATTGTTTCACGTCCAGATTACAACGATGAAATATTTGTTGCCCGTACAGAGTTCAGTTGAGTGAAAGATGTTTTTGAGGAGGATGCTGCTATGGCTTGTGTTTTATATATTATAGCTATGATCTGTTCAAGAAGACAGAAAAGACAAAAATGTTGGTGAGTTCGTGTTCATTTACACTAACTGAAAACTTTACACTTATTTTATTTAAAACATCCTGTTTTTTACGCGATTTTTACAGTCCTCAATTGTCACATCCCAGAACAGTGTATTTGTATTAAATATTTCAATCAGTTCCAGAGTTTTTTCGGCTGACCACGACATGACAAAAGGAGATATCAGTAATGGATGTACATACTTAATGTGAATAGCAGAGTCAGACTTGTCCACACTGCTTGTTGGCGGAAATGTTGGCCAACATTTTTCTTGTAACCCATTTGAAATGGATTACGGGAAACATGTTTTCCTCGCTGGGAAACACAAAGGCAACATGAAAAAATGTTGTCCAAATGTTGGCCAACTGCTTCTGAAACAAGGGCAGTGTGTTGGCAAACAATGTTTCCAGGGAAATGTTTCCTAGTGCATACTAGGCTTTAGATTTCCTGTTCTTATAGCAAATCTTTGTTATATTAATTATCTCTGAGGGCTTGGATTTCACATGTAAGGGAGAATATAATAATTGTTATTACTAGCACATTTATATTGGCTATCAAGGTTGTATGTAAGAGAACTTGAGATAAGGGAAATGTTTTTGCAGTTTTTATTGCAAAACATTTTTTTTTGGTCAACAGAGATAAAATACCACTTCAGTACAAACATAGTTTAATTGTTTTCACATGGTGATATCAACGTTTCTTGAATATCTATCAAGGGTGTCCAGGAATTTAATGACAACTTTTTCTCATCTAATGCTGTAATGCTCATGATAGATATTCAAGAACTGTTGATATCAACATGTGAAGACAATTAAACTCTTATGTTTCTACTGAAGTAATATTTTATTTGTTTTGCCAGAAACTTTTTTTCTATAAAAACTGCAAAAATACTGTCTTTAACTTGCAGCCTTAAAACCATTATAATACCAAAGCTGTTTTAAAAAAAGAATAACTATTTAGGGCAGTTTGTTACCATGGGTGGCGCACCCATGGAGAAGGGAAAGCAGGGATTATCCACCTCTCACCCCTTTTCTCAAGACCACAAATAATTTTAATAGAAGCTTGAAACATGTAAAGTACTGTAGATGTGTTGAATATAAATGCCAAATTTTAACACCTGTCTTCTGACATTATATTCCGAAGATGCACCAAGACACATTTAAAACACCCCTAAAATTCCCAGCAAAGAAAAATTACAAAGAAATATTAGCTTTAATTCACTGTATGCCCCCATAAAGTAATGTTTTGGGTGTGCTATAAGTCGGACTTATCAACGTTAGCATTATTCTTTTCATGCTTCCAGACCTTAAAAATAATATCTAGAAACTTGCCTTAAATATTGTGAAATAAAGTAACAAGGCCTATGTTTAATTATGTAAAAAAATATTTAAACATTTCAGCGAAACTTGGTACATTGTTAGTACTGCCATTATGTGATTGTAGTCCATCATTCCTAGATTCTAGCTACAGTCGATTTGCGACTGGAGTGGTGGTAACTATCGGCTAACATAAGATTTATATTGTAAACATTGGTTGAAAGACACTTATGTGGAAATAGTTAATATATTCTTAGTAATAACTTAATATATTATCAATCAAAAGTGTTAAAAATGCTTTCATTAATATTTTCCTAAGGATTACCCTATAGTTGGCTTTTTCATAACTTGTGAAATAACAAAATAATTTAATAAACCTATTATGTATTTTGTTTCGCAGTTGGGGCAACAAGAAATATTAGAGTGCATGAAATAATAAATTAATAACTATTATATTCACACTTGTAATTTCCTATATAACAGCCTACCGAAATAAGTGTGTTTTTATAACTTAGAGAAAAACCCATACTAAATATTAGTTTCATAATAAAACTATCATTTTGTAAACAGATTTGCATAATCACAACCGAACACCGTTTTAATGTCATCATCATCTGTCTTCATTTTGTCTGGTTTGCCATCTTAATATAGGCAGCTTTTTAGAGGCTTATGTGTGTAAATCATTTTTAAGAAAAGCACAGACGCCGCTTCCACAAAAAGAAACATCCAAACGGCTATTTTCATAAATTCATATTTCAATATTGTAAAAACTTTTGTAAGTACAACATAATTATCAACAATTTGCTTATTGTGAAAGTTTTGGCTGCCAAAAGTGACAAAAACTCAGCATATGGTTTGGCAAATGGATACATCAGAGTAGATTTGGTAACTTTTCCTAGATGTCGCCACCACTCCAGTGGCGAATGCGTGGCCTTGCTTCAGATATCAACTGTGGCTATTAGTATAGCGTGTGCCTCAGATATAAACTGTGGCTATTAGCATAGTGTGTGCTTCAGCTATTAACTGTGGCTATTAGTACAGCGTGTGCTCCAGATATCAACTGTAGCTATTAGTATAGCATGTGCTCCAGATATCAACTGTGGCTATTAGTATAGCATGTGCTCCAGATATCAACTGTGGCTATTAGTATAGTGTGTGCCCCAGATATCAACTGTGGCTATTAGTATAGCATGTGCTCCAGATATCAACTGTGGCTATTAGTATAGCATGTGCTCCAGATATCAACTGTGGCTATTAGTATAGCATGTGCTCCAGATATCAACTGTGGCTATTAGTATAGCATGTGCTCCAGATATCAACTGTGGCTATTAGTATAGTGTGTGCTCCAGATATCAACTGTGGCTATTAGTATAGCGTGTGCTCCAGATATAAACAATGGCTATTAGTATAGTGTGTGCTCCAGATATCAACTGTGGCTATTAGTATAGCATGTGCTCCAGATATCAACTGTGGCTATTAGTATAGTGTGTGCTCCAGATATCAACTGTGGCTATTAGTATAGCGTGTGCTCCAGATATCAACTGTAGCTATTAGTATAGCATGTGCTCCAGATATCAACTGTGGCTATTAGTATAGTGTGTGCTCCAGATATCAACTGTGGCTATTAGTATAGCATATGCTCCAGATATCAACTGTGGCTATTAGTATAGCATGTGTCCCAGATATCAACTGTGGCTATTAGTATAGCATGTGCTCCAGATATCAACTGTGGCTATTAGTATAGCATGGGCTCCAGATATCAACTGTGGCTATTAGTATAGCGTGTGTCCCAGATATCAACTATGGCTATTAGTATAGCGTGTGGGTGACCTGGTGGTCTAGGGGTAAGGTGTCAGACTTCTGTGCTGAGGGTCCGGGGTTCAATCCTCGGTCCCGGCACAAATTTATCTGATTGCCAAACCCTTCCTTCACCTCTGACAAGATGTGTATTAATCACAACTTGTGAATGTGAGGAATGCCAGGCCTCCACCGTGGTTCGGATTCCACGTTAAACTGTAGGTCCTCCATTTCATCTCACAATCACCCTTCCATTACACATTAGCGTAAGTGCGTATAACCCGAACGGGTAGTAAGACGCGGTGCTAATAATAATAATAATAATAATAATAGTATAGCGTGTGCTCCAGATATCAACTGTAGCTATTAGTATAGCATGTGCTCCAGATATAAACAATGGCTATTAGTATAGCGTGTGTCCCAGATATCAACTGTAGCTATTAGTATAGTGTGTGCCCCAGATATCAACTGTGGCTATAAGTATAGCGTGTGCCCCAGATACCGGTGTAGACCAACCGCCACCTTGCGGTCGTTGGCAGTGCAATGAATGGTGCGTCGACCTTCCAGGGTCGCGCCTGTTCCCTCCCTCCGCTCCTGGCCATTCATTCACACGAGGTGTCGACTGCGCTCTTGTTCGAGCCGTGATTCTCTGACGTCACCGTGACTGGTCGAGGCCAGCAATACCCATCTCATGATGTGCGCATGCGCGGCTAGATGTTGGAAAACCACATAAAACTAGAAACATTTATTGAAATTTCCCTTCTCAACTTGCTGAGATTTTATTGTTTTATTTCCTTATCGAGGTTGAAACTTGAATGAAACTTGAATGCATGTTTTTACATACTTTGCGTTTTACTCACCGTGCAATTCCTATATTGTACTAATCTTGTAGAGGTGAGAGAGATTAAGTATAGAAAATATATCCGCATTTTCGTTGAGGGAAAGTGGAAAACTGTTCAATAAAAACACCCTGTGAGGTGTGAAGTAGTCCTACTCTCTGTGTCCTTGGCGAGATGTGAAGTTCTGACTGTCCTTGGTGAGGTGTGAATCTGTCTTTGTTCTTGTCGAGCTGTGAGATACTGACTTTGTCCTTTTTGAGGTATGAGGTGCTGATTGTCCTTGGTGAGATGTAAGGTGCTGTATGTGTCCTTGGTGAGACGTGGAGTGCTGACTGTCCTTGTGAGATGTGAAGTGCTGACTGTCCTTGGTGAGATGTGGAGTGCTGACTGTCCTTGGTGAGACGTGGAGTGCTGACTGTCCTTGGTGAGATGTGAAGTGCTGTATGTGTCCTTGTCGAGGCGTGGAGTGCTGACTGTCCTTGGTGAGATGTGAAGTGCTGACTGTCCTTGGTGAGATGTGGAGTGCTGATTGTCCTTGGTGAGACGTGGAGTGCTGACTGTCCTTGGTGAGATGTGAAGTGCTGTATGTGTCCTTGTCGAGGCGTGGAGTGCTGACTGTCTTTGGTGAGATGTGAAGTGCTGACTGTCCTTGGTGAGACGTGGAGTGCTGAGTGTCCTTGGCGAGACGTGGAGTGCTGACTGTCCTTGGTGAGATGTGAGGTGCTGTATGTGTCCTTGGTGAGATGTGAAGTGCTGACTGTCCTTGGTGAGATGTGAGGTGCTGTATGTGTCCTTGGCGAGACGTGGAGTGCTGACTGTCCTTGGTGAGATGTGAGGTGCTGTATGTGTCCTTGGTGAGATGTGAGGTGCTGTATGTGTCCTTGGTGAGATGTGGAGTGCTGATTGTCCTTGGTGAGACGTGAAGTGCTGACTGTCCTTGGTGAGATGTGGAGTGCTGACTGTCCTTGGTGAGATGTGGAGTGCTGATTGTCCTTGGTGAGATGTGAGGTGCTGTATGTGTCCTTGGCGAGACGTGGAGTGCTGATTGTCCTTGGTGAGATGTGAAGTGCTGACTGTCCTTGGTGAGATGTGAGGTGCTGTCTGTCCTTGGTGAGATGTGAAGTGCTGACTGTCCTTGGTGAGATGTGAGGTGCTGTATGTGTCCTTGGTGAGATGTGAAGTGCTGACTGTCCTTGGTGAGATGTGAGGTGCTGTCTGTCCTTGGTGAGATGTGAAATGCTGACTGTCCTTGGTGAGATGTGAGGTGCTGACTGTCCTTGGTGAGATGTGAGGTGCTGTCTGTCCTTGGTGAGATGTGAGGTGCTGTCTGTCCTTGGTGATATGTGAGGTGCTGTATGTGTCCTTGGTGAGATGTGAAGTGCTGATTGTCCTTGGTGAGACGTGGAGTGCTGACTGTCCTTGGTGAGATGTGAGGTGCTGTATGTGTCCTTGGCGAGACGTGGAGTGCTGATTGTCCTTGGTGAGACGTGGAGTGCTGACTGTCCTTGGTGAGATGTGAGGTGCTGTATGTGTCCTTGGTGAGATGTGGAGTGCTGATTGTCCTTGGTGAGATGTGAAGTGCTGACTGTCCTTGGTGAGATGTGAGGTGCTGTCTGTCCTTGGTGAGATGTGAGGTTCTGTATGTGTCCTTGGCGAGACGTGGAGTGCTGATTGTCCTTGGTGAGACGTGGAGTGCTGACTGTCCTTGGTGAGATGTGAGGTGCTGTATGTGTCCTTGGCGAGACGTGGAGTGCTGATTGTCCTTGGTGAGACGTGGAGTGCTGATTGTCCTTGGTGAGACGTGGAGTGCTGATTGTCCTTGGTGAGACGTGGAGTGCTGACTGTCCTTGGTGAGATGTGAGGTGCTGTATGTGTCCTTGGCGAGACGTGGAGTGCTGATTGTCCTTGGTGAGACGTGGAGTGCTGACTGTCCTTGGTGAGATGTGAGGTGCTGTATGTGTCCTTGGCGAGACGTGGAGTGCTGATTGTCCTTGGTGAGACGTGGAGTGCTGATTGTCCTTGGCGAGACGTGGAGTGCTGATTGTCCTTGGTGAGACGTGGAGTGCTGACTGTCCTTGGTGAGATGTGAAGTGCTGATTGTCCTTGGTGAGACGTGGAGTGCTGACTGTCCTTGGTGAGATGTGAGGTGCTGTATGTGTCCTTGGCGAGACGTGGAGTGCTGATTGTCCTTGGTGAGACGTGGAGTGCTGACTGTCCTTGGTGAGATGTGAGGTGCTGTATGTGTCCTTGGCGAGACGTGGAGTGCTGATTGTCCTTGGTGAGACGTGGAGTGCTGACTGTCCTTGGTGAGATGTGAGGTGCTGTATGTGTCCTTGGTGAGATGTGGAGTGCTGATTGTCCTTGGTGAGATGTGAAGTGCTGACTGTCCTTGGTGAGATGTGAGGTGCTGTCTGTCCTTGGTGAGATGTGAGGTGCTGTCTGTCCTTGGTGAGACGTGGAGTGCTGATTGTCCTTGGTGAGACGTGAAGTGCTGACTGTCCTTGGTGAGATGTGAGGTGCTGTCTGTCCTTGGTGAGATGTGAAGTGCTGTATGTGTCCTTGGTGAGATGTGAGGTGCTGTATGTGTCCTTGGCGAGACGTGGAGTGCTGATTGTCCTTGGTGAGACGTGAAGTGCTGACTGTCCTTGGTGAGGTATGAGGTGTTGTATGTGTCCTTGGCGAGACGTGGAGTGCTGATTGTCCTTGGTGAGATGTGAAGTGCTGATTGTCCTTGGTGAGATGTGAGGTGCTGTCTGTCCTTGGTGAGATGTGGGTGCTGTATGTGTCCTTGGTGAGATGTGAAGTGCTGACTGTCCTTGGTGAGATGTGAGGTGCTGTATGTGTCCTTGGTGAGACGTGAAGTGCTGAACGTTCCTTGGTGAGATGTGAGGTGCTGTCTGTCCTTGGTGAGATGTGAAGTGCTGACTGTCCTTGGTGAGATGTGAGGTGCTGTATGTGTCCTTGGCGAGACGTGGAGTGCTGATTGTCCTTGGTGAGACGTGAAGTGCTGACTGTCCTTGGTGAGATGTGAGGTGCTGTCTGTCCTTGGTGAGATGTGAGGTGCTGACTGTCCTTGGTGAGATGTGAGGTGCTGTATGTGTCCTTGGCGAGACGTGGAGTGCTGATTGTCCTTGGTGAGACGTGAAGTGCTGACTGTCCTTGGTGAGATGTGAGGTGCTGTCTGTCCTTGGTGAGATGTGAAGTGCTGACTGTCCTTGGTGAGATGTGAGGTGCTGTATGTGTCCTTGGCGAGACGTGGAGTGCTGATTGTCCTTGGCGAGACGTGGAGTGCTGATTGTCCTTGGTGAGACGTGAAGTGCTGACTGTCCTTGGTGAGATGTGAGGTGCTGTCTGTCCTTGGTGAGATGTGAAGTGCTGACTGTCCTTGGTGAGATGTGAGGTGCTGACTGTCCTTGGTGAGATGTGAGGTGCTGACTGTCCTTGGTGAGATGTGAGGTGCTGTATGTGTCCTTGGTGAGATGTGATGTGCTGATTGTCCTTGGTGAGATGTGAGGTGCTGATTGTCCTTGGTGAGATGTGAGGTGCTGTCTGTCCTTGGTGAGATGTGAGGTGCTGACTGTCCTTGGTGAGATGTGAGGTGCTGCATGTGTCCTTGGGGAGACGTGGAGTGCTGATTTTCCTTGGTGAGATGTGGAGTGCTGACTGTCCTTGGCGAGACGTGGAGTGCTGATTGTCCTTGGTGAGACGTGGAGTGCTGATTTTCCTTGGTGAGATGTGAGGTGCTGTATGTGTCCTTGGTGAGATGTGTGGTGCTGTCTGTCCTTGGTGAGATGTGAGGTGCTGTCTGTCCTTGGTGAGATGTGAGGTGCTGACTGTCCTTGGTGAGATGTGAGGTGCTGTATGTGTCCTTGGTGTGATGTGAGGTGCTGTCTGTCATTGGTGAGATGTGAGGTGCTGTATGTGTCCTTGGTGAGATGTGAGGTGCTGTATGTGTCCTTGGTGAGATGTGATGTGCTGACTGTCCTTGGTGAGACGTGGAGTGCTGTCTGTCCTTGGTGAGATGTGAGGTGCTGACTGTCCTTGGTGAGATGTGAGGTGCTGTATGTGTCCTTGGTGTGATGTGAGGTGCTGTCTGTCCTTGGTGAGATGTGAGGTGCTGTATGTGTCCTTGGTGAGATGTGAGGTGCTGTATGTGTCCTTGGTGAGATGTGAAGTGCTGACTGTCCTTGGTGTGATGTGAGGTGCTGTATGTGTCCTTGGTGTGATGTGAAGTGCTGTCTGTCATTGGTGAGATGTGAGGTGCTGTATGTGTCCTTGGTGAGATGTGAAGTGCTGACTGTCCTTGGTGAGATGTGAGGTGCTGTATGTGTCCTTGGTGTGATGTGAGGTGCTGACTGTCCTTGGTGAGATGTGAGGTGCTGTATGTGTCCTTGGTGAGATGTGAAGTGCTGACTGTCCTTGGTGAGATGTGAGGTGCTGTCTGTCCTTGGTGAGATGTGAGGTGCTGACTGTCCTTGGTGAGACGTGAAGTGCTGACTGTCCTTGGTGAGAGATGTGAGGTGCTGTATGTGTCCTTGGTGAGATGTGAAGTGCTGACTGTCCTTGGTGAGATGTGAGGTGCTGTCTGTCCTTGGTGAGATGTGAGGTGCTGTCTGTCCTTGGTGAGACGTGGAGTGCTGACTGTCCTTGGTGAGATGTGAGGTGCTGACTGTCCTTGGTGAGATGTGAGGTGCTGTATGTGTCCTTGGTGAGACGTGGAGTGCTGACTGTCCTTGGTGAGATGTGGAGTGCTGACTGTCCTTGGTGAGATGTGAGGTGCTGACTGTCCTTGGTGAGATGTGAGGTGCTGTCTGTCCTTGGTGAGATGTGAGGTGCTGTCTGTCCTTGGTGAGACGTGGAGTGCTGACTGTCCTTGGTGAGACGTGGAGTGCTGATTTTCCTTGGTGAGATGTGAGGTGCTGACTGTCCTTGGTGAGATGTGAGGTGCTGTATGTGTCCTTGGTGAGATGTGAAGTGCTGTCTGTCCTTGGTGAGATGTGAAGTGCTGACTGTCCTTGGTGAGATGTGGAGTGCTGACTGTCCTTGGTGAGATGTGAGGTGCTGACTGTCCTTGGTGAGATGTGAGGTGCTGACTGTCCTTGGTGAGATGTGAGGTGCTGTCTGTCCTTGGTGAGATGTGGAGTGCTGATTGTCCTTGGTGAGACGTGGAGTGCTGATTTTCCTTGGTGAGATGTGAGGTGCTGTATGTGTCCTTGGTGAGATGTGAAGTGTTTACTGTCCTTGGTGAGATGTGAGGTGCTGTCTGTCCTTGGTGAGACGTGAGGTGCTGACTGTCCTTGGTGAGATGTGAGGTGCTGTATGTCCTTGGTGAGACGTGGAGTGCTGATTTTCCTTGGTGAGATGTGAGGTGCTGTATGTGTCCTTGGTGAGATGTGAAGTGCTGACTGTCCTTGGTGAGATGTGAGGTGCTGACTGTCCTTGGTGAGATGTGAGGTGCTGTCTGTCCTTGGTGAGACGTGGAGTGCTGACTGTCCTTGGTGAGATGTGAGGTGTTGTATGTGTCCTTGGTGAGATGTGAAGTGCTGACTGTCCTAGGTGAGATGTGAGGTGCTGACTGTCCTTGGTGAGATGTGAGGTGCTGACTGTCCTTGGTGAGATGTGATGTGCTGATTGTCCTTGGTGAGATGTGAGGTGCTGACTGTCCTTGGTGAGACGTGAAGTGCTGACTGTCCTTGGTGAGATGTGAAGTGCTGACTGTCCTTGGTGAGATGTGAGGTGCTGACTGTCCTTGGTGAGATGTGAGGTGCTGATTGTCCTTGGTGAGATGTGAGGTGCTGTCTGTCCTTGGTGAGATGTGAGGTGCTGACTGTCCTTGGTGAGATGTGAGGTGCTGACTGTCCTTGGTGAGATGTGGAGTGCTGACTGTCCTTGGTGAGATGTAAAGTGCTGACTGTCCTTGGTGAGATGTGAAGTGCTTGCTGTGTGTGACCTTGGCGAGGTTGCCTGTTAATAACACCGCACACCTGGAGACAATGGCCTGTGTTTCTCTTGTTTGCATCCCAGATATGTGGGCGGACAAACAATATAGCGCGTAAGGGCTAGGTTAAGAGGACCTCGCTGCCCCCGAGATTAGACTACAAGTGTATTATGGTTTGAATTTCGGGGGACTGGGGATCACATTACCTATTTGGGAATAGGTTCGTCCTGATAGCCAATAAATACAGAGCTATGGCTAGGCGTGTAGTCAAATGCATATTGCCTTTGGTTAACTTAGTTTTATAGTTGTGCGCTGATATATTTAGGACCAATCTTACAATGTCACGTTATTATATTCGTTACGGCTTAACATAAGGTTAAGTGATTACAACCAAATCTTCTCGGAAAGTGTTCGCTATAATAAACTAAGTAAGTAAGTATTGTACGTTATTCAAGCTGTCAAACCTACCGAATTCAACTTCAACTAACAACATACTAATTAATGACAGCTCGGATTCTTTAGGAACTATGAAGAGTTTAAATATTTATATTAATTATTGGAAAATTCAATTATTCTTTTAGTTTGATATTCCATATTTATTTTTGCAATACTTGATTTGTAAAATAATATACCAAATTTGATAATGATGTTTAATTTATCGCTAATATTAAAGTAAGCGAGAATTTTTTGCGTAGACTTTCATCTTTAACGTAATATCTAATTCTACAGTTAGTTATTTCCAAATATGTTTCACTACAAAATAATAGCATTAGTTCATTTTCATCGACTTTTTAATCATGTT
Source organism: Timema podura (assembly GCA_033556935.1). NCBI lineage: Eukaryota > Metazoa > Arthropoda > Insecta > Phasmatodea > Timematidae > Timema > Timema podura. The sequence continues at coordinate 77,591,721 of JAVRXN010000008.1, read as the reverse complement.
TTCAGAGCTATGAGGAGAGTTTTGATGAAAAAGAGATCCAGCCTTCCTCTAAAAAATACTGTAATTTTTGTTAATAGGCTCACAAAGAAAATTTAAAGATATTTGAGATCTAGCAGCAAACTTTCCTCTTTAACTTGGTATAAGAAGTTTCGTAGCTTTATTTCCCCTCTTATTGTCATGGCAAATGGTGGTTGTAGGTGAAGGGTGAAAGGGAGTATACGCGAAGACAGAATAGTGTAGTTCCAGAAAACGACACAGACCATTGTATTTTAATCTGTGTGGCCTGACAGCGATTTAAAAACCTCTATCTCTATCGCCAATCAAATGCGATTAAATTTCCTCTAAATTCTACCTTCCTCATACCTCTCTAATTGGTGTCAGTATGCGGATGAGCCGGACGGGTAGTAAGACGTGGCGCACAAATAGCCTGCGTTACTGAAATAACCAGCAAAGTAGCTTCTACAAATAAATAATACGACCCGCATTTCCATGGACATTGTATTCATCCTTATTTTGGTTATTGTTATTGCTACCGAAAAAAATATAATAATTTCCTGAACATTATTTGGTTGCGTTCTATGGCTTCGATCCTTGCATATTATTATAGTTTTGATCTTAAAGCTAGTATGTTGTATAACTAGAATGTATATTTTGAAACAATTCGGGGTCAATATTTAATTTATGAAATCATGTATAATACATTTAATTGAAACAAATTTAGTTTATTTTTCGCTTGCTAAAATGACAAATAAATCACTATTCGTTTTTGCTCATGAATACTAGTGTATCTTCTGCACTTGCTTTTGAACTTAAACATCGTTGAAAACAATTTACTCAGCTATTACCAAATTACGCACAGTTTTTCATGAGTACTCCTAGTTTTATTAATAGCTATCGATTGTTTACACAGTAACAGTCGACTCACACTAAATTAAATATTGAATTAAGCACGCAAACATCGCCCGTGTTTACTGGACATTATTTTAGTGTAAAGTAGAGATAGGCAGAACTGTTCACTGTCGGGAAAAGTTCAAAGTGATTTATTTCCACTGAAATGAGCAGTTCATTGAACTAGTTCAGTCGTTTACCATTTCATGACCAAAACCCATTGCAGTTATATTTTTAAATGATTAGATATTGGAACAATAATTATAATTACTGTATTACTTGGAGCTGTGGTAGGTATATATAGATCATTGGTTTCCAACCCCATCCAAGGTCGCATCATGTTTTGGGTGGGGCCGTGATGCTTGTTGGGGTTATAACATGTTTACTTTTTAAAGTGATTATAATGATTAGAAGAACGCTCAAAATTAAGTAGAAATGTAAGTTCTTAAAGTGATAAGAACAAGTTACTGTTTAGGCGAGTGGCATGACTTCCAAAATATCCACTAGGTTCGTTGATTTGATTTTCAGATATCTTAGTCGCGTTCGTAGTCATTATAAGCAATATTTATAATAATTAAATCAACCACGAGTACTTTAAGATGCAGTCGTTTGGTTTTGTCGGCGATGAGGTCAGGATTCAAATTCCTACCGGGGGTTATGGAGGTGATTTTTCCTAAACTGTTTACCCCCTTCTCCTTCCATGTAAATAATATACATTTCCTCTAAATTCTACTTACCCCAAGTGTAGGTAAATGTGGATATCCCGCACGGGTAGTAAGATTCAATGAACAAAATAATCTAAAACCTAGAATATGAATGCTTGTAGGATATTGAGGTATTACGATGGTAAAAATTGGGGTTAAACCCCGCAAAAGGTTAAAATTACAGATCTAGATTTTCTACATGTATATTTCCAAAAAATTTTGGGAAATACATACTTTTTTTTCCGTTCAACATTTATAACATTTTACTAAAATATTAGTTCGACACGTTAGTTCAGTTGGTAGGGTGTCTGTCTCTTTGAGTTAAAGGTCCTGGGTTCGGTTCCTGGAATGGCCTAAAAATTATCATGATGAAATGTGGGTTTCTCGCTTTCGCATTGATGAATTTTACGGCCGGGGGTTGGATTTGTGTATGTCCTAGATTTAAATTCGTTTATAAGCCGTGTTCTGTCACAATCAGTCTGTTCATAAAATGCACATTAATTACCTCAAATAAATGGATTATTTTAATATTACAATTGATATTCTATAGGCAAGGCCTATTGATAATGTCTATCAAAAGTTACAGCTGCACCTTATGAACACGTGGAAGTAGATCTAGTAAATTTTTGTATTTCTCAGATATGCTCATCCGTAAGAAAATTGGGGTATAACCTTTTAATAACAAGAGAAATGTCAAACAATGGAATATTTTTCAACCCTCTTATGGGAGCTCAGATTATTTTTTTGTGACCTAGTTTGGTCGAAGAATCGCGATTGCTTACTGTCTCGTTACCTCGTAGTTCACTTCGAGAAGGTGAACTACAACTCAATTAGTTCTTTTGGAAGAATGATTCAACATTAACTATTAATTCGCAAACTATAACACGCGAATTATACATATAAAACCGTGATCCGAAGAGCTCGACAAGCCAAGATTGTTAAGTCAACAATACTTTACGCCACAAGTAATAAATAATACCTGTGAAATGTGCGTAAGAAAACAATATTTTTTAATTTAATTTTCTATCCCCGTGTTTTACTACCTGTTCAGCCTATACGCATGTATGCAAATTACTATAATGAATAATGATTTAGGGATGAATAAAGAAGCATTTCAGAGGTAATATACCCGCATTTGCTTGGAAGAAGATAGGGAAACAATTTAGCTAAAACTGCCCTCAATAAACCTTACTGGGATTTGAGTCCTGATCTCCCAGTCATCAGCAGGCCAGTCTAACTCTAGAGTGACGCCTTATACCATGCAGCCACTGAAGCGGCTCAAAGTCTGATGATAATGCTGTAATTTAATGATTGATAAACACGGCAATGGACAGGTAGGTGGTATTTAAAGGTGGAGACACCGCGTCTTACTACACATTCGGGTGATAAGCTTATGAACTAATTACCTTAATGGGTTAAGGATGAGTAAAGTTGAAATTAAAGAAAGTGTACCCGTATTTGCGTGGAGAGAGTGGGAGACCCTTTAGGGAAAATCACTCTCAGTACACCCGACCGTATCGAACCACAAGCTCCCCGTCATCGGCAGTCTCGTCTACTTTGAGACTAGTGCCGTAGACCATGCGGCCATTGAATTGCCCTTATCAAGTGTTGCGATAGCATCCACCCTCGATTTAACTTATATAAATTTATACTCTTGAGAATAAGGGAACGAAGAGTAATTCAGAAATAAAGTAAGAGCTTGAGGTGAGCGGTCATAAAGGTTGACACTTCTTTTCTTTATGCATCCACTTTATTGTGTGGGAAAAGAAACTACACGTGTAGTGTGCGCGCCAGCCTATAAAGTGGAGCGCTTATTAAGTGCTGCCACTTACTAGTAATTTACTGGCTTTGTTCGCAGGTGTCCGGACTGTAATTGTTCAAGCCGTGGTGGTTATTGATACTTATTATTGATGAGTCTGACATGCCCAGCTCTCGGGATTTTTACTGCCTCCCCCTTGCATGGTGTTTGTTTTGTCCGAGAGGAGATATAAAACCTTATCTGTATTGTTCGGCCTTGGAAGGGTCGTCGGGTTTATTGGCGCGTCTGCAAGCTTCTCGGCGGGCCTAACCACGAGATTATCTCGCCATACTCTACCCTGTTATAAGAGTGTGTTGACGCCAACATTGTTTTATGGAGGAATCCCAACACAAGAGCAAGTGTTGAATGAGATACCTATGTGAAAAGCTCGTATGGAAAGACTCAGTAATGAATGGTTACTGAAGGAGTGCGGTTTGAGAGGAATCCAATAGATAAAGTGAAAGAAGTGTCTTACGTTGGTTTGGGTTGTTGTGAGGATGAGTGGGGATTGAGCAAATAAATGAACTTAAGTCGTATTTGGGGGATTTTCGATTCTAAGGGGGGAATCTACCTCGGTGGGGGAAAGAAAATTCTTCTATTTCATTTCTAACGCCTTCACCAATGACCATGCTAAGTTTCAAAACTTTATGAATTTTTCCGTTAATAAAACCTAATTTCACTGGACTACGGATGTACTTAGTCTGAAAGTAGTTTTCCACTCTCCTTCCACGCAAATGTGGGTACACTTCCTCTAAATATAACATTACTAATCCCTATAACCATTGGCTTAGTTAGTACATGACCGTATAACCGAGCGGGTAGTAATACGCGGTGCTAAAAAAAAAAGTAAGACTCAAATAATCTAATAGTCTCTGCATTGAACAGAAATCCTTACTAATAATACATATTTTCTTTAAGTACTAAAATTTGGTTCATAACACCTTTTACAAAACATTTTAATTCGTAATCAATTGTTCTAAGTTTCACAACCTGAAGAAACCATTTTTAAAAAGTTTTTTTTTTACAATAAAACAAGGAATTATGCTAAAATTTTATTTTAGATTTTGAATGGCTAACCTGTTGGGGGTGCTTTTTCTTTTATGGTTTATTTCTCTCAATCTACGCAATTGAGAGTACATTTTCTTTCAATTTTACTTTGATGATCTCTACCCCACTGGTAAAGTAAATGCCAATAGTTAGGGTGGGTGGTACGACCCGGTGCACACACACATGCATACACACACTATACATACACATGCATACACACACATGCACGCACACATGCACGCACACATTACATACACATATACATACATATACCCTGATTTTGGTTGGAAGAACAGTATAGAAAATTCTAACACATTTATTTGCGCCATAATTGAATATATTTTATAGGTATTGATAATATCTATCAAAAGTGACAGCTTCAGATAATATGACTTTATTTATGAATATATTAAAAATTGTTTTCAGTAACTTTAGTAACTAATTTTACTGTTCTTCCTACCAAAATCATACTATACTCACATACATACACATACACATACACTTGTTTGCTCTCTTCTGTAGACATTATTGTTGAGGCATTACACTTGACATTGTGTTCTGGGAGACTCTAGTTCGAGATTGGTGTAGAGCTCTGTGCTGTTCTGTTTGACTGGCGTGACAAGATGGCTTGGGAGGTCGCACACTTCGCGTGGCCTGTTTTCATTCATTTATCGGGACAAGTGCTAACGCAGTTCAGTTTTATTAACCTTCTAATCTCCAACCCCTTTAGGTTTGTTCTATCACCCGTCCTACTCTCTGTTCAAATTGTGCGCAAGCTAATGTGTTAGGGATGATGAAGGTTGAATTTACAAGGAGTTTACTTGCAATTGCGTGGATAAAGAGTGGAAAACCACCCTTGGTAAACCCTATCGGGATTCGAGCCCCGATATTCCTGTCACGAGAGTGACGCCTAACATGCGGCCACCGAAGCAGGTAACCGTGCTATTAAAAGTATCAATAGGAATCGTGGAAACATTCTGCCCCCCCTCCCCCTCAAATTAGTCTGTGGATAGTATGAATACCTTATCACCAATCATCGCCGAAATATGAGTGACTGCTGGTCTCGAGTTAGAATACCGGCTGAGGTATGTTTTTACATCCTCTTTCCACGCTCACTAATGTAATCAATATGACGTCGGGAAGCCGCCTGGCTCTTTTACGACCCGTTGTTTCCGCGGGGAGGGAAGGAAGCTTGCACGCCCTTGTCAGGTGATTAATTAAAAGCGCTCTGACTCACAGGGCGGTGACCTTGAGTTATGCAGGTGCCGTGTCCCTACTCCCCTCTCTTTCCGATGAATTGAACTGAGTGATGTTTCAGATTGTGAGCGTCTAGACCACTGGTTCCCAACCTGGGGGCGATTGCCCCCAAGTGGGCGATTTGGGTTATCAGGGGGGCAATAAATAAGTGGGGGGTTATGAGTATTCAAAGGGGAAAAAATTAAAATAGTACTGTACAGTAGAAGTTACTGTCAACTTAAATTTTTTCCAGATTCCAATTTTAAAATGAAAACATATACTCCTGTTTTTTAAATGTACGTCAATGATCTTAGTTAATTATTTCACTTCTTTGTTCTTAAAAAAAATCTGTAAAAAATGTACATTTTTTTTTCTATTTTATTTAAGAGTGACCGGATAAAACTGCTTTGGTTGTTTTTATATACGGTAGTAAAATTGTTTAAAATAATAAAACTGCTTTATTATTTACACTTTACTTCAAATAAAAATTAGGCATACAATGAAAATGAAAAGGGGGCGCTATGTGTTAGTCAACCTCCAGAAAGGGGAGATGGGCCACAAAAGGTTGGGAACCACTGGTCTAGACCAATGGCTCCCAACTTTTTTCAGCTGATAGATGATCAAATTCCCACCTCACCCCCCTTATTTTTTGGGATTTTTTTAAATGTTAAATACTTTCAAGTCACTTCTCAATTTTATACAAAAATCATAAATACAGGCAGAATAATGGTAGGAAAAAAATAATTAGGGGGTCTATCTTGATGGATGGAGTAGAGCCGAGAAAAGTACAGAATGTAAAATATCTTGGAAGTGTAATTGAAGAGAAAGGTGAAGTAGAGAGGATTAATGAGAAGAGGACAGCAGGGAGAGTTGTTCTATAGGTTTGTAAGATACCTGTTATGGAGAAGTCCTGAAGTGTTAAGGGAAGTACTTTGTACCCATTGACACATATGCAGCAGAAACATGGAAAATGAATGTAAGAGAGACTAGGGAAGTGGAGATCATGAGAATGAAGTTTGGGAGAAGCATGTTAGCTGTCACGAGGAGAAATAATATTAGGAATGAAGTTATCCGGCAAAGAGTGAGGATTCAGGGAGGACATGAGAGAGAGAGAGAGAGAAAGAGCTTAGAAGGTGTGGGCATATAATAAGGATGGCGAAGGAGAGGATGCCAAAGAAAATTATGAAAATTAAATATGTGGGGAAAAGACCGCAAGGAAGGCCAAGAAAGAGATGGGGGGAGCAGTTAACATAAAGTGTTCAAGTGAGAGGAGAAGAATGTAAGAAATTAAAGGAGGAAGAATGGTGGAAGGATAGAGGAAGATGAAGGCATTTTACTAAACTGACCCGACCATGGGCTGGAAACAGTTGATATTGATGATCTTGTTAGTTGGCATTATTTTGTTTTCATCATTTCTTGAATATTGGGTTTGATATTTGACAGAGCTAAACGCAAATCGCTTTCCATTTCAAGTCGACAACGTTATTTAGTTTTATGAGAGTCAGAGTTGAAGATTCGGTGGTGTTGCAAGTGACCGCAATGGTAGTTTAAGGCAGCATTTTTCCAATTGGGCTCCGTAAGACAATTTTTTAGTGCTATTAATTTGTTTTTCACACTATAAAATAGCATAAATAATTAGAATTTCCAATTTTTTCAAATCTGAATAAATTACATTTGGCAATGGCGCAGCCAGAACATGTCAGATTTTCCTTTTGTTGTGTACTTTTCTACCTTTAAAAGTTAACGTTCGTTGGTGAATATTCTTAATATTAGTGTAAAAGGGTTATGAGGACTCCGGCGTGTATTTTTTCTGGTGCTAGGGCTCCTCTGGTCCAAAAAGTTTGAGAGCCTCTGGCTAAGGGGGAGTGTAGAAAGTAGAATTGGGGGCGAATCCGAGGCTTGCGACCTTGAAAATAAACACGTGCATGCACACTTTTCACCGAATTTATTACGACCGATAGACAGTGTTGCCAATACCGCAAGGAATAATTATCTCAATTACTTTGAAAACGTTATTTTTAAAAAACCTTCAAATTTTATATGCTTTTTTACGTCATTTCCTGACAGCTCCACGCCCTCCTCCTCCCTGGAAGTGCTTCACGCCCCCCAGGTTGGTAACCACTGCTCTAGACTGAGGAATAATTATTATTAATAATTAAGGGTGTCGAATAACTGAGGGGAAAAACAATCCCTAGCAAATTTATTAAAAACACGGTTGCCTTAAAATAGTATTGCAATTATATTATTTTAATATTAATATTTGTTGGCCATTCCTTTGCAATTATATTATTTAAATATTAATATTTGTTGGTCATCCTTTTGCATTTATCTTATTTAAATATTAATATTTTGTTAGACCTCCCTTTTCTTTAATAACCAAATAAACTCTGAAAGGCAAGCTTCCACTTTATTTAATAGCCGTCTCGGCTAAATGTTGGCTGTGGTTCAAATGCCATATTATTCTTTCTGTTGGCTACAGTGACGCATCCAGAAATTTTCTTAGGGTTAGGGGGTCGCAAACAATCAAGGTTATGTCCAGAATTAAATTTCGAAGGGCATCTCCATAGCCTCTGGAGGCGAAGACAATTTATGACTATCAAAAGCCTCTAGATGGTATTTCAATTATTTTAATGGTAACTAAGTGCATCGATATCAATAATGTAACTGATATAAGCTGAGATGTAATGTATCAAAGCTATTTTTCCATTACTTGTTCCCAACTTGTAACTTTTGGGGCACTTTTAACGTGTTAAATGGTAGACTAACCATAATATTTCTCCGCAAAACCGGGACACTTTTAGTGTTTCACTCGAAGAGAAGAATCAGTGGTGGCGTAATCCTCCAGCCCAAAGGGGAGTCCAAGGATCCTTTCCAGGAAAATGTTGCAAGAAAAATTGATCCACCTAGAAGGTATTTGGAGGGGTCTTTCCTTTGAATATTTAAAAGTTATATGATTTTATATAAAACTATTTAAACGTATTCATACTTCAGGCCATATAATCTTCAGCTGTCACTTTTGGTAGATATCATCAAAACAACACCAATAATATAGTCAATTGTTATCATTGTCGACGTAAAATACATGTGTTTTTTATTTCCTAAAAGGCACCTCCTATTAAAGTTGGACTGTATCGCTCCAGAAATTATTTTATTTTTTATTACATTCCCATATTTACGCCCTTATTTTATTTTATTGATTAAATTGGGCAACCCATTATTACTCTAAAAACATTTTGACATATATGGTATTGAAGTTATGAATTTGATTAGTTTTATACTTAAATTTGATTATTATTAAATACTATTGAATGAAAACGAAGACGATATATTTCGACACTTAGATGTGGTTATAGATTGAATCCCGGCCTTCCGTCTCAGAATCGGGCACATTATTCGTATCTTAAACAATACTGAGTCAATAAAATGGCACCCGCTTCGGTGGCCGCGTGGTCTAACGCGCTACTCTCGTGTTATACTAGACTGCCGGAGGTCGATCCCGGTCGGGTGCACTGAGGGTGGTTTTCCTAAATGTTTTTCCACTCTCTTTCCACGCAAATGTAGGTGCAATTTTCTCAATTAAACGTTCCTAATCATTAGTGTAATTAGCACATAGGCGTATAACCCGAACGGATAGTAAGATTCAATGCTAGAAAAATAATTGTTTAGGGTCTTAATAATAGTTTAGTCTCGTAATTCAACCAATCTCTTGGAATAACAAATAACTAGCACTTTAGGTATAATTTTTTCTGAATCTCAATTATAAATACGGCCCATTGACACCCGCGTCTGGGATTGAACCTAGCACTGCTCCGCCTACTCGCTCCCCTGCCTTATGATATTATTAACCCGTTCTACAAAGCAGTCGGGCGTGTTGCGGTGACAAACTTGTTAGGCGCATCCGTTTTGTAACATGCTTTTGCGCGGTGGTGTAGGAATACAATTTGGTGCCGTATTTTGTTTGAACTAGGGACATTTTTATTTTCAAATTTAAGGACTTCCCGCCTACTTGAAAGCAAATATCTGCACCCTGCCGTATTTTTATACTGGAGTGGTAGCTCCGAAGCTTCGAAACCACAAACAATTATCTTATTATATTAGAATTTTCTGTAGACCCTGTAAAAAATTGTTTTGATTTTTTTAGGAAATTTTTATCTACTTTTTCTCCATTTACTTTTTTTTTAATCTCAGAACATTGACATTTCAAACTATATTATCGTTGAAAATTAGCTATTTTAAACTTTCTCTGATTAAAAAAATATATAAATCCCAAATGTTTTGTTCTTAAGTGGAAGGACTACCTTGTAAAATTTGAGAAGCGCTATCAGCGCAACTCCTAAGAAACGTCCATATATTGAACTATTTGGACTGTCTAGCCGACACCGAACTAGAGCTGCGATGTTGTCAAATATCTGCTAAGTTTGGTCTAAAAGAGTGAAGGGGGAGCGAGCTAATCTGTTGTTTACATGGGTCAAGTTTCTTGGAAGGGAAAGGCTAGAGTGCGGCTTTTATCAAAGACCACACTATGCAGAAATCTGCTGCTTTATTTTTAGCTTGAACTAATATAATCAGTAGTATGGTTTTCTTAATATTTCTTACCTTGAGGAAGAAAACATTTTTCATTTTACTTTCTCGTATTAGACTGGTTTGCTGGTGACGAGATTGGGGTTCACATCCCAGTAGTGTATATTGAGGGTGTTTTTTTAAACGGTTTCAAACACGCTACTATTATTTATTTATATCACCGCGTCTTACTACCCGTTCGGGCTGTACACTTATGTACTAATTACTCGTGTTAGGCATCAGGAAGGTTAAATTAAGAGGAGATGCATCCATATTTTCGTGGAGTGAGAGCAGAAAACTATTTAGGAAAATCCACCTAAGTGCACCCAACCGGAATTGAACCGTGATCTCCCCGTCTTCAGCATGTCAGTTGAACACGGTGGGTAGCACACACTATTGGACTGGATTGCTGGTGTTGGGGAGATTGAAATTCAAATCCCAGTTGTGTGCAATAAGGGAATTTTCCCTAAAATGGTTCCCCACTCTCACTCCACGCAAATGTGGGTACATTAAATCTAAAATGTTACCTTCCTCGTTCCTAGTTCATGTATGTGTATAACTCAAACTGGAAGTAAGTCGCAATGAAAAAATATATATTTTTGAGGAGTTTTTAGGGGAATGACTCCAAGCCAATGGGAAATGTTTGAAAATGGAATGCCACTAAAAGCTATTAGGGGTGGCCCTTAAGCATTTAAAAATAATAATAGATTGTTATAGAACCTATTTGAAGTTTGATGCAAACCATCTTTCAGCTTCAAACTAGAGTATATCAGAGGGAACCAAACAAACTGGAGGAAGACACATTTTGATGGGGGGAAGGGTGGAGAAGACATTGGTGGTAATACCCCGCCCTATCAAACCTCCCCCCTTACCAGTCCACCCTCAATGAGTAACATTGGATATACAACTATCGACAGACACATCGTAGAATGTAGATCATTTCCTCAGCATCTGACATAACCCAAGCTATGAGGGGTGAGGACAGTGTTTGAGCGTCACAATGGTTACTTAATTTTATTTAAAAGATTCATACGTCAAGTCATGCAATCACTTTTGATGGAAAATATCAAAATAATAATAATAATTATAATATAATAATAATAATAATAATAATAATAATAATAATAATAATGGTGATAGAAATATCTTATCAATTAACATAAAAAGTTTTTATTTTTTAACCCTTTTTTCATGGACGCAGAAAATTGGGGGTCAGAGATGTACCCCCCTTGAAAAGTGTTAGAACCCTTAAAAGGAAGGGGGTGGGGACACACACATATACGTATAAAACATAAATAAGAAATTGTGTTTTTTACTTTATTATTTACTTTAGTTTCTTATATTACATCACCCAGATACAAATAATTATTATTATTTTAATATAAACTTAAAGATGCACTAAAATTTCCTATTGTAAAACTAGCTTGACCTACATTAGCTTGTAACATGTACAAAGGCGTAACTATGCAGTGATGGACCCACGGTGGGTGACCCCAAGGGAAAAATACACCACCGTCCCTAAATCTTATGAATAATTGTAGATTATAAAAAAACATTTAGACATTTATTATTGGAATTATTTTATAATACGTATTAATATAGAGTAGGTAGGTTAAATTTAGAGGAAGTGTACCCACATTTGCGTGGAAAGATAAGAGTGTAAACCCATTGAGGAAAAACCACTCTAAGTGCATTACCATACAGCCATAATATTTGATAAAATTGTTGCTGAAAAAATTTCAATATAATGTAAAAAACTTAATCTGAATTGAATAAAACAATATTAATAAATATTTTAAACAAATCTATAGTCAATCATCAATATTAACACCTATAGAGGCTAAACAAACATAGGTCTCTGTGAAATTGTCTACACTTTCCTCCAAGGACAAGCTACGGGTAGTAGCTCAACAGACCACATATCTTATCCCTGCAGCCTTTATTGATTCATGTGCTTCTTAAATAATTTTTAATAAAGTTTTGAAAATGATCTGTCAGCTGTTTCTATTGATTTTACAGAAAAATATGTACACACATTTTTGTACAGCATAAATTATGCGCAATAAAATGACTATTGAGTAATTTTTGATTGATTAGTGAGATCTTTACGAAACAATGATAGGCCTGAAAGACAACGCTTTCATCTATTACCAAATTAATTTTGGGTGGGTGGACCTGCGTGGTGGGCCCTATTTTGGGCGTGGCCCTGTGGAATTTTGCCCCCACCCTATAGTTATACCAATGAACTTGTAACTATCAAGAATTTCAAACTCTATTAACCTATTTTTTATTAATTATATTTGATAGTCAAATATAGCTTTATACGTTTATACATATTTTAACATGGTGGCCTCATGGTCTAAAGCGCTAATCTTGCAGTAGACTAGACTGCCAATGATGGGGAGATCAAGGTTCTAATCTCGGTCGGGTGTACTAAAGTTAGTTTCTCCAAACTGGTATTCCACGCTCCCTCCACGTAAATGCGGGTACACTTTCTATGAATATAACCTTCCTGATCCCTAAAACCACTAAAGCAATTTTTGAAAAACAAAATCTATTCACAAATTCTCTGTTCATTTGAAAAAAAAAAAAATAATCTGACCATTTACTTCAGGAACTGAAAGAAAAAATTTTGGGGTTCACATCCCAGTAGTGTATACTGAGAGTGTTTTTTAAAACGGTTCCAAACACGCTACTATTATTTATTTATATCGCCGTGTCTTAATACCCGTTCGGGCTGTACATATATATTTATATATAGTATAATGTAAATCAAAATATAATATAGTATTATATTATATTATAATGTAAATAAAAATATAATATAATATAATTAAATAAATATTATATATATTTTTATATATATTAAATATATATATAAATATATATATTCAAATTTGAAGATAGCATATAGAACAATTTTCTGCAAAAAGTAATATTTTATTTTTAAAAATGTATATTTTTTATAGAATAAATATTACACTTATTGCCTGTACTTCAAAAATTATAAACACTAACTCTAAAAATAAGTATTTGAAATTACAATAAAACATAAAGAAATATGCTGCAAGAAAAGGTTTTTCGCCCATTTGTATAGAAAATGTCTATCCATCGATTTTGACCAAATTTGATAGGCTTAAACACAAGTTTTACATTGAAGCATGATCATTTTATAATCTATTTCTCCCTTATCAATCACTTTTGTGTCAGGGACGTTCATAATATATACACATCACTAGCTATTTTATAATTTTTGCTACACACAGTATATAATAATACATCCATTCTACAACTTTATACATTCAAAGTCCTTCATCAAAACTTCTGCAATGAACACACTTAATATTACGTTTTTAATTTTAATTTTATTAGGGACCTGTGCTACAATTTTTGGTTGAATCCCTACCACGTGAATTGAGGTGTTTTTCCTCGTGATTGCTCATTTCCTCCACGCAAATGTGGGAACACTTTCTCTTAATTACCGTATTTATTATCTACCCTACTTTATTATTGTAAATTTACGGATAACATCGAAGAATATTAATAAGTGAAGCATTTCTAATATCACAAGAACAAAAAAAAAAGACATTGAAATAATCTTTACACTGCACACTCTTATATGTGTTGAGTAACATCCTCCTCTTAGTATTTGTGTTCCCCCCTTCCCTTCCTCTCTAAATCTTACGTTATTTCCAAATCTTTGACTATGACACGCGAGGGGTGCGAGAAAGTAAAAATGATATTTGTGATGAAACTATTTTGTTAAATAATAATTGTCAAAATTAAACATGGATCTGTGTTAATGTTATTAATTTTAAAAGAGTGGTGGTCAAGGGATGTTCAATAGTCCCAATTGCAAAATAGTTTCAAGACATTTATCTATTGTGACAAGTGTATTTCTTGTTCAAATTGCCAATAGTCCAAAATGATTTAGTTAGCCCCGTATTATCAATACCAAATTATTGACTCTGTTTACAGATCAGATTACCAAAGGTAGGGCCAAAGTGTTTGATTGGTACACCAAAGTGAACCGAGCCCGTGTGGGTTTTACGCCGATGTACTAATTAAGCTAATGTGTCAGAGAAGGGTAAGTTTGCTTTTAGATGACTTACACTCACATTTGCGTGGAGGGTAAGTGGAAAACATTTTAGGAATAATAACCTCATAGCACCAAACTGGGATCGAACACCAATCCCCGTCCTCGGCAGTCCAGTTTTTTGCAAGAGAAGTGCCTTAAATCATGAGGTCACCAAAGCGGGTCCTGTAATTATATTAATTAGGTATTCCACACACATGATTTGAAATTAATGGATGAATTTTAAACTACAGTATTAAAATTGTATTTTTCAAGCAGAAATGATAATAAATTCATGATACTTTTTTTTATCCAATTCACAAGAGTTAAACATTTATTTTTCTTTCGTCTGGTTGAGAGATAAAGTAGTTTTTTATTTTATTTTCTTCGATCTCTTTTTACAGAAACGGCTTCCATTGCAAAACACGTGGTATTCACACAACTGATTTAATAAATGAACGCAGTCGAGTTGATATTTTTCCTGAGAACATCTGCTCGTCACTGTGCAACGCTTGGCATCACTGCCATGAGTTTTCTCGAGAGGTTCATTTTGTTCAACCTTACACCGCTAGGTCACAGGCTACTGCACCACAACACTTTTTTGAATCAAAATAAAACTGTACCACTTTATTTTAGTTTAGAACAATACGTATGCTGAAAAATGAAATGATAATTATTCTCAATCATATTTACTCGGTTTATACTTTGTCTGTAGATTTTTTTTAAAACAACACTAAACCAAGAAAATACGATCATGCAAAAATTATTTAAACAAAGCTGCTTACGAATATTTAACTTTTAACTGGCGTTAAATTATACTAAATGATAGAGAAATGTGTTTATTGTAATAAAATGAAAACCGTTTTAGCCTAGGTCTTCCCACATTTCAATGACAAGCCCAGTTTGTTTCATGCAGTGATCTTTAAATTATTTTTTAAAACTTAAATTTGAATTGGCTGGGTAGATAGGAATAAACTATAAACCATGTAAATGAATTGATCTTTACAGTAGTAAAAATCTGATTAAAATATGTATAATAGTTTTCTTAGTAATCATGTACAGAGAAATCGCCTTAGAAACCGGCCGCGCTCATCTCTCATGGTGATCCATCCCCTTTATGCTATGGGGTTTGATACTTTTCAATTTAATTTTGGTCTAAACCATATTTTGAAAACAAACCACTTTTTTTTAACGCTTCACCATCTAAAATATAAAACTTGTTTTTGTGCACCGCGTCTCGTCCGGGCTATCCGCCCGGATAAGGTAGGCAGAATATAAAATAAGTGCACCCGCATTCGTCCGGAAATATTGTAGATAATCATTTAGGAAAAGCCTCTCATACCCAAGAAAGTATTCAAACCCCAACCTCCCTGCCATAGTTGAGACAAAGCGAGACTGATGCCTGGTTCCATCTGTGTGGACTAACTACATTTTTTAATAAAAAATACTGGTATGTGAGAGGATAAAGGATCCGTTGTCCAGGGTCTCGGCGGACTGGTGTGTTGTGGAACACGTCTGCCCACTCAACGAGCACTACTGGTCGACCTGTCGCCTTCAGGACCAGAGAGAGAGAGGGGGGGGGGTGTCTATTAGCGTCCGGAACTTCCTGCTTACAATATTTAGGGTGCGGATGTAGGTAACGGGAGAAAAGGCCCGTGTGTTTGCAGTTTTTATAGCAAAACATATTTTTGGCCAAGATAAATAAAATATTGCTTCCATACAAACATATACAGTTGTTTAATTTTATTCATATGGTGATATCAACAGTTGTTGACTATTTCTCATGAGCATAGCGGCATTAGATTTTTTAAATGAAGAGAAAAAATTGTTATTAAATTCCAGGACACTCTTGACAGATATTCAACAACTGTTGAGGTCATCTTGTGAAGAAAATTAAGCTCTATGTTTGTACTGAAACAATATTTTATTAATTTTCTTTTGACCAAAAATGTGTTGCCTTTAAAAAAATGTAAAAACCCTTACCTTTTCTCTTGTCCCTTATATCCCTTTATCAGACAGGGACTCGAACCAGGAATACAATCATACGAACACTTTGTTCTTTTAAACATAAATCTGCGTTACCATGTGGAAGGTCTCTTTTCCCTACCAGAATCCCACTATACGTCTTCAAAGAGGCCTGTCCGTGAAGTGTGCGTACGAGAGCACATCACGAATGACGTGTGTGTGTTTCCCACGACTGTGTCCACAACACGTCATTGCTCTAATACCAGGGAGAAACGGCTCACTGCTTTGCTCACACCACCCGTCACCGGAGCAAGGGAGAGTCGAGCTGAATTAGAAATATACCCACATTTGCGTGGATACTAAGGGTTCGGCCAGAGTGACAAGCGTGCGAGCGAGCGCGTAATCGACTAGGTGGCCACACTGGCGAGCGCGTGATTAGCTGATACCTCTCGTTATTTGTTGACGAGGAGGCTCCGAATTTTGGCTGAGTGAGTTGAGGGTGGTTTTAACAAGTGATTTATTGTTGTAGTTTTCTCCTCCTCTCTCCACGCTAATGGTGATTCTTATTTGTAAAGGCCTACTTTGATAATATTGAAGTATTATAACATATCAGTTTTATATAAATATATACATGGTTTATGACCTTACCAACTAAATTAAGCCGTTAGTAGCAAGTGGTGACCTGGTGGTCTAGGGGTAAGGTGTCAGACTTCTGTGCTGAGGGTCCGGGGTTCAATCCTCGGTCCCGGCACAGATTTATCTGATTGCCAAACCCTTCCTTCACCTCTGACAAGACGTGTATTAATCACAACTTGTGAATGTGAGGAATGCCAGGCCTCCACCGAGGTTCGGATTCCACGTTAAACTGTAGGTCCTCCATTTCATCTCACAATCACCCTACCATTACACATTAACGTAAGTACGTATAAACCGATCGGGTAGTAAGACGCGGTGCTAATAATAATAATAATAATAATAATAATAAATAGTCAAAGCTATTGTTTATGCTTTTAGTGAGGATTACTCCATCTAGCTATCATATTCTGAAAATTGAAAATTGACACCTGGACACGGGAATCGAACCCGGGACCTTTGGCTTTGTACGCCAAGGCTCTAACCACTGAGCTATCCAGGTGTCATTTTTCACTTTTCAGAATATGATGTCTAGATGGAGTAATCCTCACTAAAAGCATAAATAATAGCTTTGGCTATTTAATTCTTAATATGCCATCCCGTACAATTATAATAATTGTACAAATGGCAGCAATAAGCCAACTACCGAGTCGAAGATGGCTGCGTTATCTGATAGATAGCTCGTAATATTAATATAATCACATACTTGTAGCTGACGATTTCCGCACTCCATCATAGGCTCTGCTTTAAAATATGAGTGAAGAATGACCCTGGGCACGGGACGAATCCTGGATAGCTCAGTATTTAGAGCATTGACGTACTAAGCCAAAGGTACCGGGTTTGATTCCCGTGTCCAGGTGTGATTTTTCAATTTCCAGAAAGTGTGCTAAACCTATCGATAGTAATAAAAAATTAATAAAAATGTCAAAATGAGAAGTTTTCCTAGCACTCAATGAACCAACATACAATAATATTGCCTAGCGCCTGTAAACTAGACTGTACCGGGTCGAGCGTGCGCGCTTGAAAATAGAACCAGTTCTATCTTTCAAGCGCGCGCGCTCAAGTCTGGCCACCTCTCATTACAACCCATGTATTCTATTTTATATTTTAGTCGCTCGCGCGCTCAGTCTGGCCGCCCCCTAACCCTGACCGTCCCGTCATAGATGAGCCGGACATTTAGTCCGCGTGTCCACCAAAGTGGGCTGGTGCGAGTTTAAATCTGGGTCTGGGCGTTAATGACTTAGCCAGGGGTCGTCAAACCGATGTCGCATTACACTCAATGAATTTAGAAACGACTCCAACGCTGCGGACTCTTAACTACCAGCGGCTGGAATTACAAAACGCGGCGGAAGGTTTACCGCTATCGAATGTATATTATTATTATTATTATTATTAGCACCGCGTCTTACTACCCGTCCAGGTTATACGCACTTACGCTAGTGTGTAATGGTAGGGTGGTGGTAAGATGAAATTGAGGACCTACAGTTTAACGTGGAATCCGAACCACGGTGGAGGCCTGGCATTCCTCACATTCACAAGTTGTGATTAATACATGTCTTGTCAGAGGTGAAGGAAGGGTTTGGCAATCAGATAAATCTGTGCCGGGACCGAGGATTGAACCCCGGACTGGACTAAGTAATCGATTGATATTATAATTGGATTGCCATATGAAGCACGGGTGTAGGGTGGGGTGGGTGGACCGAAGGCCTAACTATATCCTGATCTCACTTATAGCTTGTTTGTGCCGTATGAATTGAATGGATTGGCTGCAATGGTGAGAGGTAACAATAATATAATTATATAGGATCATTTCCAACGGTTATAGCTGTATTTTGATATATTCATACGCCAATTCATTGGTTGTGCTGCTGTCTATTAATGGATAAGTGATAACTTGGGCTAATGTCGGCTACTATTAATTCATTTTCTAAACTCTCTATAGGAAGGTTTTTCTTATAGCGATCCGACTATACATTATATGATTTTCATTTAAAGCCACGTATGCGCCACCCGAACCTCTCTGCTTTGTGTTTATCCTACCGACTTCATACTTTTACTCCTGCTTAATATTGGTTTATATTTTCTTATCACCGCGTCTTATCACCCGTTCAGGTTGTACGCTTATGTACTAACTAGTAACTAAGCTGTATTAGGAAGGTTATATTTATAGGAAGTGTATCCACATTTGCGTGGAAAGATAGTGTAAAACCATTTAGGAAAAAAACTTCAGTACACCCGATCTAGATTCGAACCTTGATCTCCCGAGTCTACTCCCACGACTGTGTCCACAACACATTATTGCTCTAATACCAAGACCAAAGGTAGATTTCTCGATCACTGCAGTCGTCTACTGCGAGAGTAGCGCGTTAGACCATGCGGCTACCCAAGCTGGTAATATTGGTATTCCTTGCTCTACATTTATAATTGGTACTCCCTGCTCAATATTGGTATATTGGTACTCCATACTCCACATTTATATATATTGGCATTACCTGTTCAATATTGGTATATTGGTGCTCCCTGCTCCACATTTATATATTGGTACTCCCTGCTCAATATTGGTATTCCCTGATTTTTATAGCTATGTGTATATTCATATATACGTACTTCACATAGAGTCCGTTCACTATAGGTTTTTACCTGGATGACAGTTCTAAAATCATATGTTTAGGTTTTGGGTTTCCAACACTTGTAAAAGATCACTGTTTTGTTATAAATGTTAAGTGTTTTAATCACCCGTATATTTTACATTAAAAATAACGTAAACTTAAGTTTTCTCATACTATTTAATTACTTTTAATAATTTCTTTTTATACAACTCGAAACAATATTTCAAACATAATTAAAAGTACTTATTCTTCGTTTTGGAACGTTATTGACTATGTGTGATATAGTGCATACATTAATACCTTATAATACAGGCATCTTATTTACTTGGAAAAGAGAAAATACTTGTCTTTTTTACATATAATAAATTATTTTATGGTTATTTTATCGTATTTCAAAATATTTAACTGAGTAAAATATTTTCATCGATTGCGTGGGTGCATCATTGTTAAGAAACTTGTTTACCGTCATATTCAATCACATGGTTTAAATTCGTCGGTCGCCATTTTGAAGCTATGTTCGTTAGAAGTTTTTGTGAAAGTGGTGTGATATTAATTTTTTTAAGTGGAATAAAACGATTAATAATACTGGCCTAAATTACTGTGGTTAACTATCACATTCATATATTACCATGTGTTTTCATTACAGTTATCCAAAGTGATAGGTGTCAGCTGTTGCGTAGTGATTATAGGTACTACTTCTAGTAACACATTGAGCTGTCATGCAAGTAAACTAAGGTCGTGAATGAATTATAGATATCCCTTACTTCACATAGATATTACAATATTCATCCTGGTCCCTTGGCCTACCTATGGTTCACTTCTCGAGCTGGTTACATTCATGGAATGGAAGACAGGCCCACCTTCTATAATCTTACATTCAGGCTCTGCTTCCTTCCTCCCTTCGCTTTGTCGGCGCCTTCACCCCGTCCCTCCCCTCTCTTTGGGCAACCGGAAGTGCTACCACCCACGTGTTGCCGCCCCACCCTGCTCAGGGGTGTCCAGTGTGCGCCCACCGAGCCTACTTTGTTTACGTCGAGATGGGAAACTTACTGTTATTTCAATGGGACGAATGCAATCTAGATATCCTAAGTTTTAAAATTCGGTTTAATTTCTCCTAAAGACATTAACAACCGATACATTATTAAATAAGCGACATCGAAGCAATAACAACGATTATTTATCACATTCACGGATCGACTACAGCGCTCGGTGGTTGAACGTGTCATTAACGTCGGGTCTGCCGCACACCAGATATGTTAACACTCCAATATCATCATCAAAGTCTTTACGAAAACATCCCCTTCCCCTGGGATTCAAAGATATGACATTTTTGCGGGGAAAATGTAGTCTCTAGTTATCTTGCATTCAGCAGAGCATTATTCTTGTCCCTGTGGTTAGGGCTTTCCACCAGGAGTCTAGGATAGGCCTACTCATGCTTACCACTATAATATATATATATATATATTTGTATAAGACCTCGTCTATCCTATACTTTACATCCATTACTGTTTCCAGCTTGTGTCTAGAAGGACAATTTTCTGCAGTGGCGGCTTGAGGTGACACTTGGAACCTATTTAATTATACTTCAAAATATTAGTGTGTTAAGAGACGAGTGGCTTATAAGAAGGGTTAACGTGGGAGAATAGAAGGGGGAGGGACAAATGTTGGGCCAAACTTTAGAATTAATTTGATTAACTAATTAATTATAAAAAATTTAAGTATGATCTATGAACATAACGGGTCTACAAAGGCTCCCATTCAGTTGTTTCTTTACTACTTTTTTTTTAGCGCAGCGTCATACCTTTTGGGTTATACGCCTATGTACTAATTACTCCAACTTGTTAGGGAGGAGGAAGTTTGAGGTTAGAGGAATTATACCCGAATTTGCGTGGTAAGAGAGTGTAAAAACATTTAGGAAAACCGCCCTCAGTGCACCCGACTGGGATCGAATTCCGATCTCCCTGTCATCTGCAGTCTAGTCTATTGCGTGAGTAGCGCGTTAGACCACGCGGCCATCGAAGTAGGTTTTTACTACTACTACTATTACTAACACTAGTTGTTATTACTATTATTATTCATTTAATTAGTTGAAATTATTTTACAGAAATAAAAATTGAAAATTTTTCGTTTTGGAAAATTTTCCGGAAAGAATATAGGGGTAATTTTCAGTTTCAAATCTCTACTTGTGGTCTGGGTCAGTTTTTTATTCAAGTCATATATTTTTTCACTACCTTCTGGCTAGGCCTTTCATAACTTCCCATGCCTTAAGACTAGGACAGGCACAAACAACATCCAGACCCCAGCCTTTGATATATCATTGTGAAAGGGTAAACCCATATATTTATCATTAATACATTTTTCGGCCATGCCGGGAATCGAACCCGGGACCCTTAGCTCAGTAGGCAGACACGCTACCGGCTGAACTAAGGTGTCCGGCTTGAGCTCGTCTAGTCAATTAGTACAAATCTAAACTGAGTGTGTAGTCCTATTACGCGACTGTCCTAATATTTGTTTGTAAGTCGTGTGTGGATAAATGTTTATTACTAGAGGTATTTAACATGTTTATACTTTCTTAAGCAACTTGTATCAATATACTGCTTACAAACTAACTCAAATATTAGAACAGATTCAAGACGTCCAATTCATCAGAATAGGAGTGTCTAATTTCCACTAATTATATTTATGGTGATTTTTTTATTATTATTTTAGAAAAGGAAAAAAGCTATATTTAACATGGCCATGTATATGTGACCAAAATGAAATTTAAAAGATGAGAAATAAAGTAAATAGAGACAAAATAATAGAAGAAATAGAACATTAGTTAAAACACAAAACTCTTTATTAAATCTCCCTTTTCATTGCTAAGTCAATGTCACTCTGCGAATAATAAATAAAAGAACATTAGTTGCATCGTCAATATCAAGGAACAAATATTAATGACAAGAACAACTCCGGTCTGACAGAAAGATAGTTTTTTTTAAGTTTCATTATTCATTATAAATATAGTCTACCTATGTGGTATTGGCTCGCGTAGCGCTTGCCTCAGGGCCCGATGTTCGTGGGTTCACACCCAGCCAGGATCGATGGAGTTTTCTTGAGTGATAAAAACCTGTAGCACAACTTCCTTCGGAGAGAAAGTAAAACCGGCGGTCCCATGTCGATTGTCGCTTGTAAAATAACCCTGGAAGGTTAGGTGAAAATACCTTTCCCAGCAAAATTGGTAGGCCCTTTCGCTCTCGCTCATAGAAATTCTTGTGTGCTAATAAAATCACCCGGGTCCTAAAGTGCACGTTAAATACCTTAAATAAATAAATAGCCACTTATTATGGTAACGAGGGACACTAATAACCCAATATCGGTATGGTAATGAAGGACGCCAATAACCCACTGTCAGTATGGTAACGAGGACGGCCAATAACCCACTGTCAGTATGGTAACGAGGGACGCAACCCACTGGCAGTATGGTAACGAGAGACGCTAATAACCCACTGTCAGTATGGTAACGAGAGACGCAATAACCCACTTCAGTATGGTAACGGGGACGCCAATAACCACTGTCAGTATGGTAACGAGGGACGCCAATAACCCACTGTCAGTATGGTAACGAGGGACGGTAAAAACCCACTGTCAGTATGGTAACGGGACGGCAATAACCCACTGTCAGTATGGTAACGAGGGACGGCAACCCACTATCAGTATGGTAACGGGACGCCAATAACCTACTGTTAGTATGGTAACGAGGGACGGCAATAACCCACTGTCAGTATGGTAACGGGGACGCCAATAACCCACTGTCAGTATGGTAATGGTGGACGCCAATAACCCACTGTCAGTATGGTAACGAGGGACGGTAAAAACCCACTGTCAGTATGGTAACGAGGGACGGCAATAACCCACTGTCAGTATGGTAACGGGGACGGTAAAACCCACTGTCAGTATGGTAACGAGGGACGGCAATAACCCACTGTCAGTATGGTAACGAGGGACGGTAAAAACCCACTGTCAGTATGGTAACGAGGGACGGCAATAACCCACTGTCAGTATGGTAACGAGGGACGGCAATAACCCACTGTCAGTATGGTAATGGGGGACGGCAATAACCCACTGTCAGTATGGTAACGAGGGACGGCAATAACCCACTGTCAGTATGGTAACGAGGGACGGCAATAACCCACTGTCAGTATGGTAACGAGGGACGGCAATAACCCACTGTCAGTATGGTAACGAGGGACGGCAATAACCCACTGTCAGTATGGTAACGAGGGACGGCAATAACCCACTGTCAGTATGGTAACGAGGGACGGCAATAACCCACTGTCAGTATGGTAACGAGGGATGCCAATAACCCACTGTTAGTATGGTATTGGGGGACGGCAATAACCCACTGTCAGTATGGTAACGAGGGACGCCAATAACCCACTGTCAGTATGGTAACGAGGGACGCCAATAACCCACTGTTAGTATGGTATTGGGGGACGGCAATAACCCACTGTCAGTATGGTAATGGGGGACGGCAATAACCCACTGTCAGTATGGTAACGAGGGATGCCAATAACCCACTGTTAGTATGGTATTGGGGGACGGCAATAACCCACTGTCAGTATGGTAATGGGGGAGGGCAATAACCCACTGTCAGTATGGTAATGGGGGACGGCAATAACCCACTGTCAGTATGGTAACGAGGGACGGCAATAACCCACTGTCAGTATGGTAACGAGGGACGGCAATAACCCACTGTCAGTATGGTAATGGGGGACGGCAATAACCCACTGTCAGTATGGTAACGGGGGACGCCAATAACCCACTGTCAGTATGGTAACGAGGGACGCAGGACTATAATGAGCTAAGGGAGTGTTTGAAGACACTGATGATGATTAAAAAAGATTGGAAAGGTGAGGGGTAGGGACATGTAAGAATACTGACAGATAGGTATTGAATTGCATGACTGCTTTTTGTTTAAATGTTCCTGACGTGCTCTCGTGAGGTTTGTGAGGACAGGACACCCCTGGGGTAAAGGACATAACATGCCATGGTGAGCCCACGTTCCTACCTGTAACCTGCTGCCGGGGGACCGGGTTTGGTTCTCTACATTCCTCGTGCCCAGGAATCTGGGAGATGAATAGTCGTTAGAGAAGCGAGTCCTTCAAGTGTTGAATCCGGCAGACCTTTTAATTACCATTTCATTTTTTAAAAAAATCTGTAATATCAATTAAATTACTTTGGTCAGTAAATATACGAGGGTTTAAATAATATGCCAGTTCTTGTGGCTAAGGTGGTCGACCTTAAGTCTGAACGATCTTGGTTCGATTACGGGTGGTGCCGGCAAATGTGTTTAGTCCTTGGTTTCAAGTTAATTCTGCTCTCCGATTAGTAAATACTTAGGCTCTAGGTCTTGCCGTCCTATATTAAGTTACTTTGTAAGTCGTGTTCTAAACTTGTGTCTTTTAAAAGTACATGTTAAATACGCCAATATTAAAATGTTATTAATTCTATCTAAAATTGAAGGTAATAACAATAATTATTACTACAAATTTATAATTAACTAAAATGTTAACTTTACGAATCCATAAAATGAAACCATAAAAAACACATGCTACTTTTTCCCTGCCTTTGCTCTCAAACTTTCTGAAATCACATGCAACATTGAAACAACCCGTATTGGTGGGCACGGTGATAAAGGCGCCATTCTCGTTTAGTCTGGTTTGGACCAGGGGCGGATCCAGATCATTTTCATAGGAGGGTCATAATTATAAATAACATAGCTACTTACAATGTTAGATTTCTGTTTGAAGCCATTTAATAGTTTCTCATTCATATTTGATCTTATGTATATTTTAAACCGTAATATTCCTTTCCAATTTTTTTAAAATCAAATAGTTCTTTTTATAAACTATTAGGAGTGGCCCTCCCTCTAAACCATTTTTTGAAAAATGGGTCACTCTAGAAGCTATGAGTAATCTTTGCCTTGTTAAAAAAAAAGATTCTTTTATAAATTATAAGCCACCATTTAAAGTGTTCCTCACCTAGAAATTTTTGAAATTTGGATGCACTTTAAAGCCATTTAGAGTGATCCTCACCTTAGTTTTTTAGGATAGTTAGATACAAGAATCAATAGTCAAAGCTATTATTTATGCATTTAGTGAGGATTACTCCATCTAGATATCATATTCTGAAAATTGAAAAATGACACCTGGACATGGGAATCGAACCCGTACTAAGCCAAAGGTCCCGGGTTCGATTCCCGTGTCCAGGTGTCATATTTCAATTTTCAGGATAGTTAGATGCCTCTAGAAGATAGTCCTTGAAGTGGTTTTCCACCGACAAAATTTTGAAAATTGAATTATTTCAGAAACTAGGCTGTTTGGGGTGGTCCTCGCATGAAAATTCTTCAAAATGACATCCATCTAAAAGCTATTCAAAGTTGTCCTCCACTAGACATTTATGAAATTTGTATGACCTTGGAAGCTATTTAGAGCTTTCCTCCCTTGAATTTTTCTGCCATTTAGATGCCTCTAGTCTAGTAGTTATTTGAAGCGGTCTTCTCTGGCAAATTGTTGACAATAGTCATTTGGAGTTTGATTTAAGGCCATCTTTCAGCTTCATGTTTGATAATATCGGAGGATTTGAAATATATCTAGGGGGGGATTTATTCCCGAAAGGGGCAAATTATTTCCAGGGGGGCAGAGTCCCCAAAGTTCCTCCGCTCCTGCTGTCCACACATACTCTATTTTGGGTATTCGTTGACGAACTGCTCTCAGGCGATTATTAGTCTTCTTTGATGTGTGGTAGTCTACCGTCTCTCTGCGGAACAATGTTTGTTACTCGCTGTACACAACAAATATTAGTGCATGAAAACGAATATTTTTTCCAGACCTGCGTGAGTCTTATCGAATAACGAATAACGCACGTGTTCGAAAATAGAATAAACGTGGACGAATAACGCACATGTGGACCCGTCTTAAGAGGTGTCTGCGCGTAAAAAGACAACAAATTCTATCATTTATCTGTATTGTATTTTCTTTCTAAAATTTGAACTTTAATTTTCTTTTTTATGTTAATTTTCCGACTTTCACAGGGGGGTCAACTGACCTTCGACCCCCTCCCCCCCCCCTGAATCCGCGCCAGCACACTACTAGCACACCTAGGCACGAATGACCGTGCCTAGGTGTGCTAGATTACTGACAACCTGAGGGAAATGTTTGTAGTTGGGCGAATAGCGAATATTCGTCATAACTCACACATCCACACTACGAGGTATTTGCCAAATGACAAATTTGATGTCACTATTGCACCTTGAAGCCTCAATTTCTTACAAATTAATAAACCTGAATATTTCCACAAACCTATTCTATCCCTGTTTGGTGAACTACACGTGCGTTTAACATCTTACACACGTGCATCTCTGCCCCTCCTTCCCTCCATCCTTATTACGTACCCATTCGTTTCAATTCCGAGTAGAAAAGACGGGAAATGAAGGATTGTTTTTTTTTCTTCTCATCTTCTTGGCGTCGTCCTGTAATCATTTCCCCGCGCTAGGGCTTCGTTAAAAAGCACTAACACGCGCCTATGTCGAGTGGCTCGTTGGCTAAACAGGCGCGTTACCGAGCGGAGGGTCCTTGGTTCCATTCCAGGTCGAGTGGATCGTTATATAAATAGACGGCTACCGAGTGTAGGGTTCCTGGTTCCATTCCAGGTCGAGTGGATCGTTGTCTGTATAGTTTAGGGTCCCTGGTTCCATTCCAGGACGAGTGGATCGTTATATAGACAGACAGGCTACCTAGTGTAGGGTCCATCTATACTTAATTGTTTAGCGTTGATTTCTTCCATGTTATTTGACTTTTGGCAGCATAAAGCCACAACAGAGTCGCCGGTGGTTGGATATTGATGATAGCTCTTAGAAGCCGATGATATTCACACGTCCATCACAAACTCTGCCTTAAAACATGAGTGAAGAATGACCTTGGGAACGGAATGATCCCCGCTTAACTCCGTGGTAGCGGGCTCGATTCCCGTGACCAGGTGTCATTTTTAAATCTATTTGGTTATGATTTTCAAGAGTGAATGTCATTATTTCATACTGAAGCGTTTGTGGCACTAAAAGGACTCGGATTTAATACAACTCAGAATCGAAATTTTATGGTAGGAAGGAACGTCTGAAAGGTATTTTTTCCTACCAAAATCCTACTATATATAGAGCCTATAGTATAATTCTGACAAGGAAAAGGACCTTTGAGACCACCCTTCCTACCATAAACAGCGTTCATTTACAAGTATGTGTACTAGCGATAAAACATGTAAAATAATATTTTGTTTAACATTAAAATAACTGTGATGTACCCCCCCCCCTCCCCCAGAAGACATCGTACAGATATTAGAGCTTCTTCCCCCTCAAATCTCTTAAGAGCGGTAGCTTATGGATGATCCTTAATTCATAGTGAGTCTGTATAATAACATTGAGAGTGAAGTTAATTTTATATCGCATCCGAAGAGTGTTTGCGAGTCTCGAACCCGGCTCCTCCCGCGTGTGAGTAGCATTCTTGTGTCGCTCCAGCCGAGGAGTTTATTTCGGTCCTCGGTGGTTGTGTGAGGGTTGCTGCGCCCGCGTAGATCCCCCGAGGAAGAACCAGGTGGGCGTCGCCCCGCCCGGCCGCCCACGCTCTAGGGGAGGGGGCGCGTGGGCCCTTGTTACCCGCCCCAAGCTAGGAACGCGTGGGTGGGTTAGAGTGAGGGGGAAGATGCGAGTGGGAGGAAGAGGGGTATACCCTCGGGCTGCTCTGCGCCGTCAATGAATCACGGACGCTGCTGCTTTCCTGCCACCTCCACCCTCCTTTTCCCTCTTTTTTTTTTTACCGTCGTAAAACATTTTAATTTTTCCTCTTTACAGTAAAAATGTTTTATGTAATGTGCTGAGGGGAGCGGGGGCTGTGTGACAAGAATACATTGACAAATCCGATACTACTTACCCTTTGCTGTCTCCCCTCCAGCCCCCTTTTTTACTTGTAGACATTTTAACCGATAGAATCAGGCGTGTACTTTCAGTAGAAATAGACAACGCTTCATTGCTACGAGTACCGAGGGGAAGGCTGTGGAGGGATCTCCTCTCCGCCGAAACTAACATTAGTAGGGTATTTGTTGTATTTATCGTCAATGTCTTTGGTAGAAAGGAACTCTTAGAAAACACGAATACACATTGTGTTGCGGTCAACAAAAGCACCCCCTCTTCGGTGGCCACATGGTCTGAGGCAGGCTCGCCACGAGAGGGAGACTATTGGTACTGGGCTCGTAATTCCCAGGGGCCCGGCCCAAGATTCAAAATAATTGTAATAGATAAAATAAAATAAAACATTAATGATAATTAATAAAATGCCTATCTATGATTAGAAACGGTGCATGTCCAGCCCACTAGATGGGGTTTCCTTCGGAGGAATTTACTGGCATTTGTCACAATTATATTATTGGTTCGGTCCAATCTTGTCTTTCGTTTCCAAGTGTTTGGAAGTTCCACGTCAGGTGTTGCCTTAAACAGCTCGTATGTTGTTCGTGGTGCTGCCAGACCATCCACGTTTCTTATATCTTATTCATATTATTACAATTAAAATATTAAAGAGCACTTTCTAGACGCAAAGGCCAAATCAATACACGACTTGCAAACAACTTAACCAGGACACCCCGCCTAGTAAGTACATACTATGAAATTTAGCACCCTGATCAAACATCGAACTTATCTCGTCTATTTTTATGGTGGACGGGTAGGTCGGTGCTTGAATCCCTATCGGGAGTACAGAGGGTGTTTTTCTCTTAATGTTTCCCACTCTCCCTCCGCGAAAATTCGTGTATAGCCCTGGTGGCTAGATATTTATATTTACTAACAGGATAACAGGAAAAATCCGTGCACAAATTGTAAATATCTTCGTATTACACTTGGAGACAATCCGGGGTCTTTAGATTCGCGATCGACCACGCTAGCCAGTTTGTACCGTGGGTGGGTTTGCGAGGAAATAAGAATGGCAATTTTACATCGGGCTAAAGACTTTGTTGTCGTCGTCCGCTTCTTTTCTCATCCCCATCGCAGAAATTATCAATTGATCTGTCCGCCATTCTATGTATTTTTGAATATTTTCACAATAGACCGGATTGTGGTGATGGTAGGCCTAGATTCGAATCTCAGCCGAACGACAATCACTTAAAATACCGGTAAAATATAAGGGTTTTTTTGTCTTTGATATTTAACCAAAAAATTAGCTAAAATATAGTGATTTTAAAAAAAATACAGGGCTTTCTTTAACTGCAATCTTTAAATAGTAGGTCTAAGCATTTAAAAAAACCAATTGAAGGATGGAACGTGCTGAATTATCCTGTTCTACAACACAATTACTCATGACCTGATGCTTATCAATCAAAATTGAAATTTTATTTCTCTATTCTACTCTCTAAATTAGGTCTGGGGAAATTATTGGCTCAGGGGCCGCATGAGAATTTAAATATACAAGAATGGCGCAAATGTATCACAATTTTTTTGGAATATACAATTTAATATTAAAAGTAATCAATATAGACAACGTAAAAAGGAAGACAATTATATAAAAATAAATTAAATTCTCAAATAAACAGTATTCAATGAGATGAATGAATTATTTCCTACCTTTCTTCATTTTTATGCGATTCATGTCTAATTTTAGGTATATATTTAGTAGTTGAGATTATTAGAACTGCTTGTAAATATTCATCGGCGTGCTGAATATAAATTTTATAGGACTATAGTTCCATAAGGATATTTTTTTTAATTTGGTTATTTTAACACTTTTTTTCGTAGATAAAAATACGTAACGGGCCGTAATTTGCCTAGGGCTGCTCTAAAGTTTCCGTAGAAATAGGAATTTTCTGGAAATTTAGTATCAATATCTCATCCCTACTGCCTTAGGTTAAATGAAATGATAATATTAATTTTAAAAATCATGTTCCCATTCCACCCTCTCGTATTTTCCTCGTCTTATTACCCTCCTAGATTTTAGTAGGGATGAGAAAGATAGAATTTAGAGTAAATAAACCTACATTTTCGCAGAAAGAGAGTGGGAAACTATAAAGTAAAAACTACATCCGTGTACCGTCGAGATTATAATATTGACGTATCTGGTAAACCAGACCCAGAATGACGCCTTTTGTCCGCGTGTACACCGGTGTGAATAACTCTTCGTCGATTTCTATTGAAAAACAAATCCATACGACCTACCGCCCGGTCGGGATTCTACTAGTACACCATCATCCCTGTCAAATTGGACAAACAAAATGCGAGGTTCAACTAGCGGAGACCGCGTCGGCACTTCGGTGCAGCTAGTAGGAAGTAACGGTTGTGGGCCCTACATGTGATGAAAGACCGGCGGAATTATTACGATATCACCACAGCCCGACTTTGATGACCATAAATTGACTCTAAATTCTAAAATATAGCTTAAAATACAGAAATTTGACTGGATTTTTGAGAGAAAAAAGTGTCGATCTTACAAAATGTATCTAAATATGAAGTAATACTTAATGATGTCACGATAGTGCACTTAACTATATGCAATAAAAATTTAATTACTAAGCTCATACATTCTGCGAACTATGAACATGATCTACAAAATAATCGCTTCAAAATTTGCTCCAATGAACCATTACCTTAGTGCAGTGTCTCACAGAATGTAGATTTTATAACATGCAAGTAAAGTGTTCAAGCTAATTAAAGCTTATGTTTTATTCGAAAAATATATGGTGAAGAATATTAAGTTTGATGATTTAGCATTTACAAAACATTTAAGTGTTAAAAATATACTATTAAAACAGCCTAAAAATGACCAAAACATTGTGAAAACAAAAAAAATCACTAAAAATCAAATGACCAAATGAGCCATATAACAACGTTTCGCAACAGGGATCATGAACAGAATTTATGTACACATGAGCATTGTCTGTTATGTACCAAATAGATACCGTCAAAATCCGGACCTGTCCTCCAAGATACGGGATCGAACCTCGCAGTGTTTCCCGTGGCGCGTTAGGAAGTACGTGTTGTAGTGCGAGAGGGCATCCCGGACCCAAATCCGGGAAGAAGTCTCCCCCCCACCCTCCTTCCTTTTACACCACACGGCGCACAGCTCCTTTACTCTACCATCATCGTCCTCATCCTTGGCGACTCTCTTCTCTCTCTCTCTGTCTCTTTAGTACTTAATTTGATGGCGCCATCAACAGTCTGTGGCTCATGTGGATGGTCCTCCATCTTCCTGCCTTTAATCCCCCCAACCCACCCCACCCCACCGAGACCTCGACTATTATTATCATCGCAAACTCTAGAATTTGATTTTTTACCACTAAAAAAAAGTCTAAACTCTGAGAGTTATTTTTGCACTTTAATTTTATTATCTACTTTAAAATACAGTGTGCCCCCAAAAAATTGTTATATGGCAGCATTTGAATTATGCTTGGATGCCTTGCGAATTTACTTATGGTGCTCATATTTAATTTTTGCATTTGGCTACGTTAATAATAAAAAAAAGGTTTTCTTTGTTTACAGTTCCTTGGGCTGTATTTAATTAAATATATATATAGGCTATGTTAGTAAGTTAGTAGATACTTCATTTAGTGTCAAAGTTGTAAAGATAAATTTTGAAATTGTATTTAAAAACTACACTTTTCCTTGTTCATCAGGCTTTATTTAAATAATTTTCAAGCTTATTGTTTCACTTACTTTTCTTCAAGGTAAAGGATTATAGTCTCCATTTCCTAATTTAAATTATTTCTTGTTATAATTGTTCTCTTATGTAATTAGTGTTGACTTGGGGTAAAGTACTCGCTTCAAGACCCAATGTTTGTGAATTTCTTGAGCGATAGAAATCCGTAGCACAACTTCCTTCTGAGATGAAGTAAAGCCGTCGGTCCCATTTCGACTGTGGCATGTAAAAGAACCCTGGTAGTTATGTCAAAACACCTTTCTGGCTAAATTGGTAGGCCATTTCGAGCTCGCTCATAGAAATTCTGTGTGGAAGTTAACAGGGAACCGCCATACTTTCTAAACTCTCCTAGTACGTGATATTGCTACCAGATGGTGCAGGTAGCACTACCTAGCCGAAGGACTGAGAGCATGCCTAACTTTGGACAGATAGAAGAAATCTCATTAAACCAACCTTCGAGCTGTTGACCTAAGAAGAAGAAGAAGATGCAGTTTATTATATTATTGCGTATTTTTCAGTGGTGGTCTGTTACAGGCCTACTGACGGTCGGTCGTTAATGTAATAAAATAAATTGAAATGATTAGTGTTGTTTTTTCAGGAGTTCCGCTGGGCCTGAAGGGACACCTTAAACTGCAAATAATGTTCTGTGTTGTAAACGAAAGTGTTCTGCTTTGTTTGTTGCAGTATTCAAACATTCGTATTGGTCCAGTTGTGAAGAAAGACGTGATGAAAGCATCCACCATGTTGGAGCATGAGAGTCAGTGAGTATCATTGCTACTAGTACCGAGGGATCTCCTCTCCGCCGAAACTAACATTAGTAGGGTATTTGTTGTATTTATCGTCAATGTCTTTGGTAGAAAGGAACTCTTAGAAAACACGAATACAATTGTGTTGCGGTCAATAAAAGCACCCCTCTTCGGTGGCCACATGGTCTGAGGCAGGCCCGCCACGAGAGGGAGACTATTGGTACTGGGCTCGTAATTCCCAGGGGCCCGGCCCAAGATTCAAAATAATTGTAATAGATAAAATAAAATAAAACATTAATGATAATCAATAAAATGCCTATCTATGATTAGAAACGGTGCATGTCCAGCCCACTAGATGGGGTTTCCTCGGAGGAATTTACTGGCATTTGTCACAATTATATTATTGGTTCGGTCCAATCTTGTCTTTCGTTTCCAAGTTTCCGGGAGTCTCACGGAGCTTATTTTTTTGGACTGAAATTAAATTTGGCGCGAGAAGAGAGGCAAAGAACTAAGCTTAGTTTTAATTGAAGTATTTTATAATGTGCCTAACTTTTAAATGTTCAGTTAAGGATTAATTTATATACATTCATACGTTGCGTTTGTTTTTTTAAAAGTGGCATTTTTTTTAAAACATGCAAACCAAAGTCGAGAAGTGGGCGCATAACAGAGAGTGGGTACGGTGTGGGGTTTGTCCCCCTGGAAATAATGTGTGGGTTCCTCCGATTGTCCCCGTGGAATAATAATCTTGCCTCTATCTAGATTTATTTCACTCCCTCTGGTATTATCGAATATTAAGCTGAAAAATGATATTGTACTAAATTCCAAATAGCTTCTAAAGGCATCCAATTTTCAAAACTTTGACAGGGAAGGACTACTCCAAATAGTGATGTGAGGCACTTAATTTTTAAGGAAAATACGGGTGTAGAACACTCTAAATAGCTTCTAGAGCCATCTAATAATCTAAACATTTATAGCCAAAAGTCAATTCAAACCGTTTATAGAGGAACCCAATTATTAACATTTGTATGGAAATACAGTTCCAAATAACTTCCAAGAGCATTCAATTTTTCCAAAATTTGCTAAAAGAGGCCCACTCTAAATATCTTCTGGATGCATCATATTTTCAAAAAAAATCCAAGGTAAAGACAACACCACTTAGCTTCTAGACGCATTCAATTTTCAAATATTTATATGGAGAAGACCACTTCAAATAGATTTTATCAAAGGCATCTAATTTTCCAAAAAGGCTTAAACAAAGACCATTCAAAATAGCTTACAGGAACTTTTTTTTTTTTAAGTCTGGAAGAGGACCACTTAAATAGCTTCTAAACTCTAGAGGTATTCAAATTTTGAAAGGCTTAGAGGGAAGTACCACTAACTATCGGATTTCCTTGCATTTGAAAGTCGCCAGAGGGGGTTTAAGGTAACTTACCTCACTTTATATCAGACACGCGTTCGTTTCGTTGGCAAAATAAAAAATGTATAATTATTTAAAAATTATATCTATTCCTTGTGTTCGGTAGTATATTAACTGTATATGTTCAGGTTTATGTGAATATTAGATCTGTTTTCCTAGATAAATGTATCTAAATTAACTGTTGTTTTTACAAATGTAAGGTTTAATCTTTTACTACTAAACATATAAGTGGTCTGAATCCTAGATGAAATTAGTCAAGTATGGTAAGAGTCCTTGGTTCAGATTTGGAAAATTAAAAACAAAAAAATTCTTTATAATCGTCTGAAATTATAAATTTAAAAAACCAAATATTACTTACATGTGGTGTCCACACGAACAAAATGTTACGCCTTCCAAGTCTGATTTGCCTCCGGAGGAGAAGTCGGGGTTCATACCTCTGCCGGATTTACAGGGGTGTATTTTTCTTAAATGGTTCCTCACTCTCCTTCTGTGGAAATGTGGGTACATTTCACATAAATTCGACTTTCTTCACCCCCTCTACATTAATGTAATTAAAATGTCAATCGCTTGGAAAGATGTTGCAAAATAACAACTAAGTGTTTTTTATTGTTGTTCATTACCTTCAAATTCTCCTCCCTTTTTCTTTGTTTGTATTTATTTCTCATTTTTTTTATCATTCCTTATTTTTTTCTCACTCTTTTAACCTAGTTTTTCTAAATATCTCTCTCTTATTTTTCTCTCTTTCACTCATTTTCACTCTGAAATGGTGACCTAGCGGTCTAAGGCCTTAGATTCACATCCTACTTGTTCGTTGTTTCAGATCCCGGCCGGTGGACCAAAGTGGCTATCTCCACTATCTACAACATCCTGTTCTCTCTCTCTCTCTCTCTATCTATCTATCTATCTATCTATCTATCTATCTATCTATCTATATATATATTATATAATATATATATATTATATATTATATATATATAATTTTTTTTAATGCTGATACAAAGTTTTCACAGTTCTTAGTAGAAACATCCTTCACTCAGTCGGTAGAGCGTTTTCATACTTAGCCAGTGGTCCCGGGTTCGATGCCTGACATGGATGAAAAATATTTCTCTGGTGAAATTGGGTTTCTAACTTTTTCATTGGGTGAATTGATGAGATTGGTTGTTGTGTCTGATCTATAATCAGGGCTGGACCTATGAAAAAGGGATGGGATTCAACTCCCCCACCCAATCGTATTACTAATAAATGCTTTTTATTCCTCCTCTTTGCCTGCGTCGATAGTTTATTAGTCTTAAAAATTCGAAACACTTGTAATCTGAATTATGTTTAGAAATCAACTTTAAATCATTTCAAGGGGGAGGGGGGGGGTTGATGTTTAATATTTCCTAGCTATCTCCTACTGGGAGACTTCCCCACAAGCTACTGAATGTAAAAGAAAATTCCATGATGATTTTATAGTTTTGGTTCTTTCTTTATTAAGTTATTTTATGAGTCATGTTCTGATCTGATTATTTGTTTCAGAACTTGCATGTTAACCACCTTTAGTCAAGAAACTTTGGTTGTAAGTATGAGCTTAGTGAGCGTTGATAATTTGTGTGCAGGTACGCCACAATCCTGGCGTTCGATGTGAAGGTGGAGCGTGACGCCCAGGAGATGGCCGACACTCTGGGTGTGAAGATCTTCCAGGCGGATATCATCTACCACCTGTTCGACAAGTTCATGGCATACAGGGAGGAACTGAAACAGAGGAAAAGGGAGGAGTTCAAACATGTCGCCGTGTTCCCCTGCAAGATGCGAATCATGCCCCAGGTAACTGACGCATGGAGCAGCCTACGTTGATATTAGCGATTTTAACTGAGAGAGGAAGGGGTAAAAAGCAGTGACGTATTCTCCAGGTATGCTAGTCCTGCGCAGCATACCCATCATGATAAGGATTAGTTTTTTTTTAGATTCATTGTTGTTTGTGCTAACTGTGTAAATTCTTATGTTTAAATTGTTAATCAATATACATGTAATTAATTAATAATTTTAAAACTAATATTGGTTCATATTCAAAGAATACTGTGTTTTAAGTAATTCTTCTTCCAAAAGGCTCTACTTAACACAATAGAAAACCCAGGGCCTGCTGTGTGAAAACAGCAAGGCATGGTAGGAAGGCTCTAATGACCTTGCCCAATGTCTAGGGCAGAGGTCCACAACCTTTTTGTACCTTAAAGCACATTCAAAACTACCAGTGGTAGTGCGGCGGGCACCAATCACTTTTTCAACTAACTTTATAGCCGAACATAATTAATAATGCAAATAACAAACACGCACAAAAATACATATTATTAAAAAGAATTGTATGTTTAAAATTTAAACATTATTTTTTAAATTTGTATATAAAATAACGCAAATGGAACACACGCAAAGCTAATCCTAAACCAGTTTAAGCAATTGAAACAA
Organism: Timema podura; assembly: GCA_033556935.1. Taxonomy (NCBI): domain Eukaryota; kingdom Metazoa; phylum Arthropoda; class Insecta; order Phasmatodea; family Timematidae; genus Timema; species Timema podura. Next base: position 77,554,894 of record JAVRXN010000008.1, on the reverse strand, counting down.
TTTTTACCAAACCAAAAGTAAATGTCAATAAATAAGAAGCATACTCCTTTATTTACAGATTTAACAAGACCAAAATAAAGACATAAGGAAATATTTAACTACTCATCACAATTTTGGTGCTTAGCTACATTAATTAAATACATTGAGTTATGTTTAGGCATTCTAGTCACATGTATTATCATGTATTTGGCTAACACATCTAACCACTCTTTCAAATTTAGGCATTTCAGTACTCTTAGAGTAAGGAAAGGGGTGGGGGTGACCAGGCTACTTTAACCGTAGTTGACAGTAATTCTTGTTTTTCTTTAGTAGAAAGAATTCATGGAGTTTTATTAGTGTACTTTTAGTTTTTACTATTCATTAACGACTTATTAGTCATTGTGATTTTATATAATTATACATCAAAGAATCCCAAAAGTCAGGAGTGTGATTTCACCATTTCAAGATGATTTAAAAGGAAAAGGTAAAATAAAATATATTTTCATATAATTTACTTAATCAGTGGCGCACCCAGACATTTACTTTGGGAGAGGCATTCAACCAAGGCTGTAGCAAGAATGAAATTTTGATGGAGAGAGCGAGTTTGGGGTTATACATCCTCCTAAGCCCTGAAGGCCGAGAATATGTATGAATATTAAATGCTTTTAGAAATTATTTGGAGTAATATTATAGTGATTAAGAGATTTAAATAATGCAAATGGTGTTGAAGCTATTATTTGTGGGGTTTTTTCAACTGACAATTTTGTGTGTGTAACGGTAAACCTTTTGAATATTAGGCTTAAGTCAGAAGCCTGGTCTTAAAATTCAGCCTATAGATTTGACACATCTTCAATGCGAAATATTTTAGTTACACTTCATATTAATTAAATTTCTATTAAAATTATTTGTGGAGTTGGGGAAGGGGTGGGTCAAATAAACCTGTTTCCCCCTCTCCCCCTTGGGTGCACCACTGCTTACAGCAAAAGATCTGTGTAAATATCTTAGTGCTAAACCAATGACGTACCTAGTGATAGAGTATTAATAGTCAGAAATAATCTCCCCTATGTTAGTCAGATTTTACGCATCTAAATAACTTATGAAGCATAAATTCTCAAGTTGGGAGACTCGTTTGTTTCCAAGCAGCATCGTGTGAGATAAGTTAGGCTTTAAGAAATAATTTTAATTGCAATGCGAGTTGGACAATCCATCTGATGGACGCTTGGTACCACTTAATTTTGGCTACAGACCCAGAGGTCCCGGGTTTTATTCCCGGCTCTTCCAGATTTTCTGAGAAGTTTTCCAGATTATCTGGGAAGCAGTGGGTTTGGAACGGGTTAGACTCTGCCTAATGTGGATAAATAAGGAGCTACTTGAATAAAGTAGTAGTGGCTCCAGTATAGAAGGCCGAGTTCCTAAATATTGAAGTTTTACCAGGTGCATTGGGAACACAGACAGAGGCATCAGTCTCATTTTGTCTGTTTTGCCACTGACAGAGAGTTTAGGGTTTGAATCCCAGCTTGGTGTACTATTATTTTTTTCATAAATGTTTTCTCACTCTTTATTCACACACATTTGGGGACATTTCCTCTAAATTCCGCCTTTCTCATCCTTACCTCACAAGTGTAAGGTTTGACCATCAATGCAACAGTTTTAATAATACTTGGTAAAATTTGGGAATTATTCTTATATAGTCAGCATTTAAAATATAATTGACAAGTGTTGTTTTTAAAACACTTTCTGATTTAATTGAGATTATTTTGTTCAGGTTTAGTAGCCAATATACCAGACACAATATTTTAGTTTGTTAAAATTGTTCCAGTTTGTGTTCAATTCCCGAGACCCGATCGTTGTGGGGGTGATGATTGAGGGTGGTATCGTCAGGGAAGGAACCCCAATCTGTGTTCCGAGCAAGGAGGTGAGTCTTAATTAAGTTCCATCCCACTTTTTTTATTTTTTATTCATTGAATGCATTGTTTGGAGAAGGATCAACTCTTCCAAATTATATTTCCAATATTATTTTGAATGATTTGCTGTTAAAAATAAAAAATTGAATATTTAAGATATATTTATGCATAAGTTATAACACAAATGAGCAGCAAGACCCAATGCTAAAAAAAAAATCTTTTGAAATAGTATTGCTTGTGACTGAAATAATCTTCTAAGCAATTTGGGGGGGGGGGGGGGGGAGAGTAAACCCAATTTGACCTTAAAATTATTTTATAGTGGTTTCATTTTATAATTTTAAATAAGTGAGTAGGTACTTCAGTGGCCGTGTGGTCTAAAGCAGAGGCGGGCAACATACTTCTCAATGTAGCCCCAGGTTTGGCGAATGAGAAGTGAAATTTGCCACACAATGTAAAAATTGAGAATTTATCTTGCATAATAGAACATTTAAAATAGCACACACCCTCTGTTAGAACAAGTTTATTCAAGACATGCACACTTTGACTTCTCGTTTAAACTGCTTGGATATAAATGATGAAAATTATTTTTCTTGAAAATGTAAGACATTTTAATGTGACATTTTACAATAATTTTGTCTGAATGCGGAGATTATTATTATTATTATTATTATTAGCACCGCGTCTTACTACCCGTTCGGGCTATACACACTTACGCTAATTTGCAATGGTAGGGTGATTGTGAGATGAAATGGAGGACCTATAGTTTAACGTGGGATCCGAACTACGGTGAAGACCTGGCATTCCTCACATTCACAAGTTGTGATTAATACACGTCTTGTCAGAGGTGAAGGAAGGGTTTAGCAATCAGATAAATCTGTGCCTGGACCGAGGATTGAACCCCGGACCCCTAGCACAGAAGTTTGACACCTTACCCCTAGACCACCAGGTCACCGTGAATGCGGAGATGAAACAAAATATTGTGAAATGAAAATGCGGGGAGTATTGGATGGCAGTTTTGCGTCAATTACTCATTCAAAAAGTGGAATGCTTTCAATGAATGCAGGAAACATCAAGTTATAACCACCACAGCCATCATATTTTTTTTTATTTTACTGTGAGAGCTGGAAAACTCAATTTTGACAGACTTTTTCAGCCATTTCGCCACATGTAGCGATTGGCGACAGGGTTGTCCACCAGGGGCTAAGGCGTCACTCTCACAGTAGACTAGACTGCTGATGATGGGCAGATTGATGTTCTAATCTTTGTTGGGTGTACTGGGGGTGGTTTTTCCAAAATGGTTTTCCACGCAAGCCCAGGTTCACTTCCTCTAAATATAACTTTCCTCATTCCTGAAACCACTAGTGTAATTAGTACATAAGCATATAACCTGAACAGGTAGTAAAACGCAATGTTAAAAAAAAAGTTATAACCCACTGGGTGTCTCTCAGAGTATCTCAGACATTTGTCTCAAAGTGTCTCAAACATGTGTCTCACAAAATAGATATCAAAGTAAAGAAAGATACACTTTGGTCAAAATTAATTAGGATTTTCTGTATTTTATGTAGGATGTTAACCAACCTTAATATGGATCATATGAAACTTATCATAAAACTATACAACACCTTAAAATGTGAGGCTTTTTTGCCACCACCCTGCTCCCTGGTGTTTATTTTTTTGTTTCTTCATTGTTATTTGCCATCAGAATATCTATAGGTCATTAAATTCTTGGCACAATTGGTACACCTGTTGTAGCTATCTACTGCTGTTTTTGTACCAAAGTTAACCTATCATTGATATTTAAATAAAATCTGTTCATGAATCTATAGCAAGTATTGTAATATTGTGAAAATATCTTGACTTGGAGATTATGATGTCTCTTGACATTTTAAGTGCCCCCAAACACAAGACCGCTTCTGTGGTTTAGTGGTCAGAGCTCCTGGCTATAGATACAGAGGTCCCGGGTTTGCCCCCTTGCTCTTCCAGAATTTTTCTGTGAAGCAGTGTTTCTGAAACAGTGTCAGACTCAGTCTCGTGAGGACAAATAGGCAGCTATTTGAATAAATAAGGTAGTGGCTCTGGTCTATAAAACTGAGATAACAGCCAGAGGTTTCTTTGTGTTGATCACATGACACCTGACACCATTTAGCCGCAAATGTTAGCACCATAATCGCTAACAGGAGTGGCCGCTCGGTCAGTATCCCCAAACTCAAGTCATGGAGTTTTTTGCCCCCCAAACACAAAAAGATGTATCTTACAATACTGTCTCTACTTGAGTCTACAACTGAAATAGATGTATGGATTTCAGTTACACTTGATATTTAGATGATATATAGTGATAACTTAAGGCAAAATCATGATTTTAATTTTAGCTCTAAAATTGAGGGAAGCTTTAACATTGACTGAGTTTTGAAAATTTGAAATTTCCCAAAAATGGTTTTATTTTTTACATGATAGATGGGTCATTCTTAAAATAACGTCACCTTTGCTGTTCTGTTACTTTAAATCTTGTAGAATGTACATTTTTACTTGTTAAATAGACTTAAAATATAAATTAAATTTGGTACTTTCAATTTATTTAAAATCTATGATAAACATTTCTCTATTTTATTCATAAAACATACCGAAGTTTGCGTAATCTCACCTCCCTCGGCCGGCCGGCCGGCCGTCCATCCACAAAGGTTTAAATTTTTTACATGAAATAGAAAGCAATGGATTATAAAAACAAGAAATCCAAATATATATTTAATAAAAGGAAATACATTAAAAAGTTATAACTAAAGATTTATAATTTTAAGCATTCAATTTTTAGTAAAATATACTAAATAACTAATGTCCGCCAATGACTTATCATCTCCATGGACACAACTAAGGTACAATATTTTAAGTTTGACAAGCTGACAACTCTCTTTATTGTTGGAAAGAAGCAAGAATAAGAAGCCAATTTGTTTTTGTTTGGGTTGACAGTGTTTTAGAATAAAAGTGGTTTCAGTTATTTTTACAATTATTTGTTTGTAATGATATTCTCATCACCTCCGTGGTCAAGTAAAACAAGGTAAAAATACACACAAAATATTTTTATTAGTAAAAAAATTAATATATTCTATTAAATTGTCAGTAAAGATCTGCAATATTACTTGTAACCTCAAAACTGAGCAAACATGAAATCAAAATGTATGTTTTCTTAACCTCCGTGGACAGCTCATGTCCAAGGAGTGGAAATATGTCCACATAAGTGAAGAAATATATGGTTTTGCTTGATTCTTATTTGTTTAAAAATAATGCTATAAAAATTAAAGGTACAGATAGAAAAATGAAAGGCTAATAGCAAAATTAACTGAGCAGAAACCTACTGAAAAAGACACACCTAGATGAACAATGAAAATAATCTTTGATGGTAAAAATTCGGATGAAGAAACAAAAAGAAGACTATTTAAGAATGTGATGATATGCCAACAGGTTAAAGAAACTTTTATAAGAGAAAACTCAATAAAATTGAAAAGAAGGTGGTCACCTCTGTGGACAGGAAACTCACTTCTATGATACTTGTTCACCTCTGGGGACACACAAAAACTTCTAATCATAATAAATCAGTAAAACAATGCAAACAATCTCAACCACTACCTTAAGTCTACTCGAATAAGTCTTCTGAATTCAATAATATAGGTTATACTAATATTTGAACAAATTAAACAATATTTTATATTTTTTGGAAAAGTTACAATATTTTGAGAATGACCCAGATAAGATTGTATGTTTGTCTAAAAAAACCTATTATTTTAATTGGACCTATTCTATCGATATCCAATTTTTAAATTATTTTGTTCCAAACTATATTAAAGGAGACGACTGAATTGTATCCATTCTCATAATATCCACAAAATCCTGAATTGTATCCATTCAGACATTTTCTTAAACAAGCATCACAAATAAAAAGTCTGATTTGTATCCATTCTCATAATATCCATAAAATCCTGAATTGTATCCATTTAATTTGGGTTCCACTTGTCTGATAGATGGCAGGCGCTGAGACTCTCCTTAACTCATTCCGTGTTTACTAGAGAGCAGCACTATCACTAAGTTAATATATATAAAAAATACTTATTCATGTTTCTTTTAAAATAATAATATAAGGGTACTTAACAAATGATTAGTTTTTAAAAATAATTATGATCTTATTTAAAATTGGTACAAGGGGAAGCATTTCCTAAAATAAATTAATATTTTAAATAGTTTGAAAAATATAATATTTCAGGATCCTGAAATTTCATGAAAAATGTGCTGACCCCTGAAAGGTTAAATTTTGTTCGGGTGGGTTCGTTTATAATAATAAAAATTATAACTATTGCCTTTTAAATACTTTGGTGCCATGTTGTGACATTCTTTGAATATTCATGTTATAAATAATAACGATCTTCCGTGATTGATGAGAGTTTTGTTGATTTGTTTGGATTATATATAATTTATTTTACAATATTAATTTTGTTATCATTGGAGATTTGTTTTGTTTCTGTGTGTAAAGATGGCAAAAAATATAAAACTTGTCATATGAAGACAAAGAAATACAAGGAATCCCGCTCTCTTTATAAACCTACTATTATAGAAATAAACATAAGTCCTTAACTTATAGGTTTACTGGTACATAATCACTTTTAACCATAGTCTCAATAATTCCCTTCAAATCACAAGATGAATTTTATTATTTAACAATTAAAAGCAAAGATTTTGATTTTTAAACACTGACCTCCCTCTCGTTTCACTTCAGATGGATAAATGGTTAGGCATTTCTACTTATAGTAGGCCTAATGGGAATAAATTCACATTGTCTGAACATATAAGTTTAGCTACTTAGTAAAGTTTTTTATGTGCTTTCGCTCATTCATTGTTATCAATCATAAATTTCCCAATGTGATCTCTTACCGCCCTCTTACACCCAACATGCTTAATATCTACTGTGTGACCTCCTCAGGGTCCAGTATATAAAGCATGTATTTCCTCTTATTAGAGTGCATGGTCACTGTCCAATGGTATATCTGCCCATGTATCCTAAAACAATATGGCCCATATCCTGGGGTGCCTCTATTTGCACTACAATGACGGTAAACGAAAATCTATTATTGTATGTTCAAATATATTTTCAAGATATTTCCTGTGAAAGGGTCACTGTTGGTCATCAGTTGTTCTAAGAATATTGGTAAAGAGAAGGAATACAGGTGCGTCGAATTCACTTTACCATTCTGGAAAAAGTTTGTGAACTTTTTATCAGGAGGCCTTTCTTCACGGAAGTTATTTGAGCCACAGGAGGAGCATCTCATGTCCATGGCTCCACTATAATATTCCTATACTTCCTCCATTTGGGATTGAATCACTTTGCATTTTATCATTTTCAACTCCTTTCTCCCCTTTCTATCTCTTTCTTTCCTGTCTGATATTAGCTTACGTTTGTCTGGGGTACTTTCAGTTGCTCTTTTAACTTTTAGAAGTTATCGAGCATTGGCTAAACGGTTCAACTTCTCAGGAGCTTTTCCATGAGCTAAATAATCTATTTATTTTTTCTCTGTCTTTTGCTAGGCGGGAATTTTTTGGGGGGATTAGACTGAGATAAAAAGGCCTTCTTTATTTGAGCTTTAGCCCAAGCCAAGCTTTCTGCTCTTTGTGGGGCAGACCCCTTAGGTTTCTTTTTAGATGGCCCTCCTATCTTTGCAGACAGTTTCTTGTCAGAGACCTTTGGCTCAGGCAGGAGTGGGTTGGCAACAGGAATGTCTCCAGTTCTATTGTTTGGTAAATATTGATCAAGTGGGGACGAATCTGGGAATGGTCATACACCTCAACTGTGGATTAGCGATGATTCACTACATATTTCACAAACGCAATGGAAAATACTCCCGCGGACCACTATGTTAGGTTGGTGTTACACTGTCTCATAAAAGACAGAGGGTTGATTGGGAAACGGTCAGTCCAGTAACTCGGTTTGTTCAGGTGACTATCTCCAAAGATTGAGGCTGTCGTACATACAGATTGATTGACCATCATAGTAAGTACAGATCTAATGACTGATAATTTCTACGGAAGTTTGGCTCCCACATGATATCTACATTTGTGGGTCTGCCCCTAGGCTCCCTAACTCCAATTCTCCAATAAAAAACACATTTTGGGGCCTAAACTCCATTTGGAGTGACACTATCACTTGGTAGGTGTTCATTTGGTCCCCGGTCAGGTATTCACTCTGGACATTATCTCTTATACAGACAAGGGTCAAAGATTTGATTGCAAGTGTATATCCATGATTAGAAATAAGAAAGCTATTATTGGCTTAGATGTGTCATTACATAAACAAACAAACAATGTGAATATGCCTACTTTATTTCACAACTCTGGTTATTAAAAATTTAAAAAAATAATAATAATGTCTATGGCGTACTGTACTGACTTCCTCACTTATTTTCTCAAAATGAAGCAATTTTCTTTAATATTAAACCAATACATGTTTTCTTAGCAACCCCTTAGTCTAGAACTCCAGATCGTGACCTTTAAGATCTTTCGGTTGTGCAGTCTATAAGTATAAACATTAACATTTAAAGAACGGCAAATTAATATAAGTGTCTACCGATTGAGGGTCTTTTTGGGTACCATTTGGGTGACATTTGAAGGTCACTTGATTCGATTTTGAAAAACCAATGACGGAATCGTGTTTATCGGTACTGAAACACCCAGATATAAAGTTTTTTGAAAATTAAACAGGAAATAACAATTATTGAAATTTTGGATACTGTTAAGGTATTGATTTAGGGTCAGTTGAATAGGATTTTGGAAAAAAAAAAACAGTTGTGTATAGCAGAGTCATAAATCCCTGGAAATTGAATTTTAGCGTGATTGTACATACTTGATTTTTTGACCCATAAGTTAAGCATTGGGACTTTATGGACCACGGATTCGGCCTTTTTTTTTTAATTTAATTTTTCAGGTTTATGATTTTTCGCAACATTCTCAGGCTCCCATGAAACTCCATGCTCAATTCAAACCTTCTATCTCACCGAGAAGTACGAATAAAACCTCTAGAAGGAAAATCAAACAGATATGGCGTGGATTAAATATATATATTTATATATATATTTTAATAATATATATATAGTTATATATATATATAGTTATATATAGTTATATATATATAGTTATATATATATAGTTATATATATAGTTATATATATAGTTATATATATATATAGTTATATATATATAGTTATATATATATATAAAGGTATATGCATTTTTAAATTTTAAGTGCTACCTAAGATGCCTTAGCATACCCCGGGTTTGCATATCCCAGGTTGAATACCACTGGAGTAAAATATGTCAGCCGAGGAGTATGCTGCTATGGCTTGTGCTTTGTACGTAGCTATGGACCTTCAACAAGACACAACAAGAAAACTGTTGTGGGTTTGTACAGTGATTCAAATGGTTCATACTATGCTGTCTTACAAAACTGAAGCTCAAAGACACCGGTGGTTCTAGAAACTTCACTCACATGTCTCATGGTTAGTGAACAACAGGCCTGGCCCACGTTGTTTGCTGTTGAAAATGTTGGCCAAAACTGCCCTTAGGGCTGTGCGCTTGCTTGGGTGACAGGGAAAAAACAAGTTGGGGTGAATTTTTTTTTTGTTTTGCTTGCGTGCTCGTAACTAGCCTCCCTGTATAAGCGATCTATCATATATTGTCAGATTGTAAAATCAAATAAAAACATGATCATGTGGTTTGATTTATTGAACAAGTGAGGCGATTTCTTTGTTTTAACTCTTATTTGCATTTGTCTGTCTGTGGTGGATTTGTCTTCAGATAACTTTCGAATGTATTAATCGATTTAATCCAAAACTTGGCGCAGTCGGGTATACTGAGGTTTGTTTCAAAAATTGTTTTCCACTCTCCCTGGACGCAAATGCGGGTACACTTTTTCTAAATATAACCTTCATAATCCCTAAAACCATTAACGTAATTAGCACATAAGCGTGTAACCCAAACGGATAGTAAGACATGGTGCTAAAAAAAATTATTTTAAATTCATTTTTTAAACTAAGTTTGTTATATTCATAGATACAATATTTACTTTAGTTTTTGTCTTTGTAAAGGGGAACTACCCTCAAATATCCCTTTGGTGGACCAGAAGGGGTTTGTTTTAATTGCCATCCAGGTATCCTGCTGGTGTCACTGATGAGGGCTCCAGCAAGCACCACCCACCTTTACCTCACCCCCCCCCCCCCCAACCCAGCGCGCCACACCCCACTACCGTGATGAGTCCGCGCCTTTTTCTTCGGCCCACTTCCGGTGACCTTGGACAGTCAGTCTCTCTGTGTGTGCCTTCTCTGACCATCATTCTCTGCTAGAGTGGACTATCTCTTGTACTACCAAACCTTCTTTCCTTGATATTATGATATGGATGTGCCACGGAACTAAAAAAAAAAGTGGGTTTTACTATTCTCTTTGTCCCTCCGTATTTTGGTACCTTTTTTAATGGTCATGCCTCAAGGAGAAATTGTGTTTTTAATTCTAGCTTCAAAATGAAAGATATGGTAGTTTATTCAGGATTTTTTTTTTTTTTTTGAATGGCCTTAACGTTTGTGTTTAAAAAAAAGGTAACATTTTACGTGATAAATAATATTTTATACTTATTTTTCATAGAAAAAAAATTATTTGAAGGGTAGCTTACTATGATATATTTATGAAAATTTTATATTAAAATATGATAGGCCATAGTGAGAATGCATGCAAGATTTTAGTTATAAATGTTAATATTTAAAACTCCTTTTTAATAATTGACCTCTTTCACCCTGCTTGCAAATCCTATAAAATTACAGAATGTATAAATAAACTTTAAATTTTCTTTATTTCAACGATTGTTTTAAAGCCTTAAATAATAAAAGCAGGAATGTACAAGAGTAAGGGAGGAAGAATGTTGGAAGGACAGAGGGGGGTGGAGGAGGTATTTTATAAAGTGACCCGACCACAGGCTGGAAACAGTTCGTGATAAAGATGAAGCTAATAAATGTATGCATTGCAAGAAAACTATCTTATACTGCCACTCATAGACGTACAATTAAATGTAGCTACGGTGACACCATTCGGCACAATGTTGCTACTGACAGGGAGGTCAGGGCTCGAATCTCGACGGGTTGTACTGAGGTTGTTGTTTTTTTACTCTAGCTTAATCCAAATATGGGTACATTTCCTGTATATTCTACATTTCTCATCCCTATCCCATAAGTAAAATTAAAGGTGTGTATTAAGGACGGGTAGTAAGACGCGAGAAAAGAAAAGTTGGAATTCTTTTCATCAGTGTCATTTTTCAACCATATTTAAATAATAAATATTTGTTTAAGATGCTAATACGTACGAAATCATTTTTGCTTTATGAGACTACCTTTTCTCCTTTTAAAATCTTCATAAGAAACTTTTTATTTCACCCAAACCAGTGGTCACATTGTGTAAGATATCAGATTAACAATAAATAAGATTGAAAAAATCTAGTACAAATATTGTAATATTGATGAATTTGGAATATTTAAGGGTAAGCTTTGAATATTGGACCTTTGTATGGAAGGAAAATCAAACTGAAGGTAAAAGAATGCTGATTCAAATATTAGTCTTATCTTCTGTTGCCCTTCCTCAAACATTAGGTTGTGTAACAACTACATTTATTTATTTCATTATCAAGCCCAAATCATAGGGTTTAAACATTGCTTACATTATTCTTAGCATCGCTGTTGGTTTGTATGCATATATGTATTATCTACGCTAATGTGTTGGGGATGAGGACGGTTGAATATAAAGGAAGTATATAGGATTTGTTTGGAGGAGCACGGGACCCCATTTAGGAAAAACCACCTTCCATATAACTAACCGAGACTCGAACCTCAATTTCCCCATCATCGACAGTCCTATCTATTGCTAGACTGATGCCTTAGACCATGTAACTGCCGAAGCAGGTGCCAATTTTATTAAAAATGAAAATTGATTAATTTAAACTTTAATTTAAGTTGTTTGGAGAAATAATATCAAAAAGTCCCCACCCTTCCCCATCAACTGTCGGATTCAATAAGGAAGAAATCGACCGCCGAAGACGGGGAGATCGAGGTTCGAATCTCGGTCGGGTGAACTGGGGGTGGTTTTTCCTAAATGGTTTTCCACTCTCCCTCCACGCAAATGCGGGTTCACTTCCTCTAAATTCAACCCTCCCAATTCCCAATCCATTAGCGTAATTAGTACTTAGGCGTATAACCCGAACGGGTAGTATGACGCGGTGCTAAATAAAATAAGGAAGAAACGTTTTTGACAGTGTTAATGATATTATTATTATCACCGCGTCTTACTACCCGTTCGGGTTATATGCACTTACGCTAATGTGCAATGGTAGGGTGATTGTGAGATGAAACGGAGGACCTCCATTTAACGTGGAATCCGAACCACGGTGGAGGTCTGGCATTCCTCACATTCATAAGTTGTGATTAATACACGTCTTTTCAGAGGTGAAGGAAGGGTTTGGGCATAAGATAAATCTGTGCTGGGACCGAGGATTGAACCCCGGTCCCTCAGCACAGAAGTCTGACATCTTACCCCTAGACCACCAGGTCACCTAAAGATATCTAAAGCAATGTTCGTATATTCACAGGCCAATCATATGAACTGAAACTGTCAATTTTAATAAATAATAATACTAACTAAAGAAAATATTATTAACAGCAAATAAATAAATAAAAGTTTGTGTTTTCTTAAAGTTCCTTGTCAATATCGGAGGATGGTGGTGATATTGACAATAATATTGATGGTTTAAGTGCGTTCGTTAATATTTCTGTCAGTATTTTAGTTCAGTACAACGCACGATGGAGAACGCTTCTCTCCAGTCTGATGCAGAAGTAGTGCCTGCCTGTATCAAGTGATCTGGAAGATCATGTCAATGAATCTCAAACTCAAAATGGAAGTGAGCGGCTCCAAAACTTCATTGAGCAATATAAATGTTTTCTGGAACTATGAACATCACATGTTTCGACAACTGCTGTACTGATTTAAATGGGTGACATCATCGCTGAAAATTGTTGCCTGTAGCAAGGTATCACAGAGTTACTGCTAACTATTCTTCGGTAGATACACACTTTCACATATTTGTGATTTACCTTGTCAAGTAGGGCTTTACAATGGCAGTAACTTCTTTAAAATATTACGAAAATATTACGAAAATAATTTGCATCCGTAAGTTGTAACAAATTAACGTGTGAATATAGTTCTCGGTTCCTAAACCATTCTTTCCCCCCCCAACACTTTCATCTAACCATTTGCTTCTTGCCTATGAATATTATTAAAGCTAAGCACGCTTTTGTTTTTCTGTCCATCTTGCATGGAGGTCCTTTCGTGACAATGTTGTGCACACAACTGAGCTGAAAATATTGATCATTAATTATTGACTGTGTAGGGTGTCCATTATGTCCCATGGTCCATAATCCGTAAGACGAGAACTAAGTACAGGCAAACGAAATAGCTGCCATTCTATAAGTGCGTAATATTTTAATTTATCTCCCTTCAAATACAATTCCTAGAAAAACTCTATATATAAAGGCTATCGTAATTTTAATTGAAAGCCATAAACAATTATTTCTATATATACATATATATATTGAGTCTATTCAATTTGCTGATATTCGATGAGTTAGAGTAGACAGTAATATTCCCACTTGTTGACATGATATCACTTGATTAAAGTAGTGGAGTATGTGTACAAAATTTAAAAAAAAATCATAACGACCAAGAATACAGTGTGTTTGAGTATGTAAAAGAGTCTTAAAATGAGGTTGCCTACACCTACCGGTAATCTAGCATCTAGTTATTTAACCCACGCATTCTTTTTTTAAGGGGTGCCATTTACTGCTGTAATGACGTACAAATCAAACAAAATACTCGATATTATTTGCAGTCAGTTTGGGTTTTTTTGGTCCCTTGTGACATTCTTGTTGTAAGCTCCTGTCCAACTTCTGCACAGGTGGGATGCAGGGAGTGGGGGCTTGTACCAACCACCAAGCGCGCCAACTCCTCGTGGAAACAGGAGTCTCATTCATTGCTTGAAGCGTGTTTTTATTTTATTAGAATATTTAACATGCACTTTCCATAGGCATGCACAAACGGGGGGAAAGGGGGGGGGCATTATTTGTATCCCCTTTCACCTGAATGAACATCACATAGCCATAAATATGGGGGGGGGGGGGGGCCGAGGATGTGAAGAAGGTGGGGTGTATTTAATGCACGCTTTCTGCACTAACTGATTCCATCAGCTAACGACAAGACCTACTCAACCCTAGAACAGAAAACGCCCATTTATCTTGGTGGCTAAATTTCAATTTTACCAATAAATATGTATTTGGTTGTGCTAGTAATAATAAAATTAACAATCTTTATAGAACATGGCTTTAATCTCGGCTGGAGGGAGGGGTAAAATCTTGTGTACGGAATTCGGAGTTTACTTGAAGGGCTATCGCACTCGGTCCAAAACAAAACGCGGAAAAGTACTAACGAACATTCAACTACTAAAGGGGTCACCTTCCTGCACACTGAAACGTGTTGTAGACGCACAAAACTGCCCCATTATTTCAAAATATAGTTCTTGCCAAAATTAAGGTAAGGTGTCCTTTTTGGATTTAAAAAAACCTTACAGTTTAAGTTTTATAATCTTTTTTTAAAAAATCAATGAATAGTTGAAATTATCTTATTTTCTTAAGACAGTTCATGTGAACTGTCACAGCTATGTTGTCTGTTAGTGGTTAAAACATCTAGTCTCTATCAAACAAAGTCATTTTTAATAGGGATTAAACATATCATTTTAAGATAATTAAATATAGATTGTTTTGGAAGTTTTAAAGCATCAGAACTGTCATTTTCATAAGAAAAACCGCTATGTGAGTATATTTTTCTTCTAGTAGGCGGTGTCCTTAAACGTTTTTAATACTCAGTGTCTTGGAATGAGACGACCAAGCTGGTAAACGAGCGTGTGTGTGTGTGTGTTTGTGTGTATGCGTGTGTAGAAGGATTGAAAATATTTTTTTATGTATGATAAATACGTGCTGGCTGACTTCCGGTCCTTGAATGAAATGAGAACGCAAACAGTCAGCTCGTTCATTCATGGTTGACTTTAGTATTGCGATCTTAGAAGTTCAAAGGTCAGAGGCCGCTGTCCTGAGTTTTCAGACCCTCATGGCAGGCATTAAGAGTGGTCACTACTCCTATTCTTCTTTTCCAGGTTATCCACTTGTTTACTCTAATAGGTATTGGGACGATGAAGGTAGGGCTTTGGAGGAAATATATCCGCATTTGCACTGTGGGAGGGTAAGAAATTATTTAAGAAAAAAAATAGGTATTTGGACCTTGAACTACGCGTCCTTAATGAACCAGACTCGGACCCCTGATTTTGAAACTTGTGAGAAAACTCAAAAGTCAGGATCTCGCAAACGGTAGGCTGTACCAAAACAGTGCTAGTTTTGACATGTTTCTATCGTGGTGGCGTTGTGTCGCTAGCGACTGAGTTTTCTATCGTACAACACCGTACAACACACGTACAACACTGGAAAACCGATGGCGTTACAAACACACCATTGTACAATATACGTAAACGAAAGTAAACATGTTATGGCAACGATTTGTTTAGCTTCAATTAAGACAGTCATGCTTGATATATAATATATTTTTTAATCTTGGGGACGGGAAAGTGGCTTAACTATCAAGACGATCCGACCAGAGAGACAATATAATTCAATTCTGAAGCCATTCGGCGAAATTTGAGCGAGGGTTCCTCCTCTCCCCCCCCCCCCCCCCGGTTCCCCCTTTCCACCCTTGAGGGTGAACGTCCCCGCTGATATTGGAAGGGGGGGGGGGGGGCGCGAAACTTGCCATATTCTAGGACAGTGAGGCTTGTTGTTCCACGAAAGATACTCCGGGGTCGGTCGATGTCCTCCGGCGAACAGAGCGCCGCTTGCTTCTCTCTCTCTCTCTCTCTTTATTCTGGCGTCTCTCAAACAGTGGGTCGCCATCCCTCATGACCTCTCAGTTAACACACGTCTTTTGAGCCCGTATTGTTTTACCGAGATATCATTTTGGAATATGTTGACAGTTTCCAATACTCTCGTGGCCGATATACCAGCTTCATTGTGTTTGCGGTCGTAGGCGTCAGGCTCGCAATATACCTTATAATGAGAAGGTTGAGATTGCACTGTGGGGTTGTTTTTCACTTATAATAAGGTTTGCTACGCAACTGGAACAGCCGGCAAAATACAGGAAATTGTTTTGTGTTAGGAAAAAAAAAAATGAAATATCGGTAAACTTGGGGTGTTTAGCTACAACTTTTATTAAATGGGTATTTGCAAAGAATAAGAATCAAAGTGAAGATGAACCAAGGTTCGCAAACTCCCGGCCCGCGAGACGTATCTGACCGCCCCCCTTGTTTACTTTCCAGCCTGCAGTCATAAACGCACACGGAACATAATAGTTTAGTTTAACTGTTTACATAATTGTGAATAGCAGAACTATTTAAAACTCTGATATATTTTTTTATCACTTTAAATACTTGATTGGGGGAATTTTTATTAACATGATTTAATATCTTGTAGATTACTGATTCGAGTAGGCTATTTTACTGACCTACATACATTTGGGAAAATATCAGATTATAAATATAGATTAATTTTTTAAATACATAGTTTAGTATCAAATAGCTAATATTGAACTACATCGGTGGGCACGCAGTTAAGTTTATTCGACAATTTTAAAAAAAATTGAATAATTTTAACAAGTATTTAATCATAATCTATAAATAGTGATTCATTTATTTCAAATCACTACAGTTCATGAGCTATAATGTAATTCATTGTATTGGAAAACTCTTTATTTGTCTTATTTCAGGTCATTATTGTGGGGTGCTAATGAGCGTGAGTTTAGGGCAGTATTTTTGAAGTTTTTATAGCATAAACATTTTTTGGCCAAAATAAATCAAATATTTCTTCCGTAGACACATAGAGTTTAGTTTTCTACAAATATTAATCTCAACGGCTGTTCTTGAATATCTGTCAAGGGTGTCCTGGAATGTTGTGACATTTTCTCTTTATTTAAAAAGTTTGTCACAAAATGCCACTATGCTCATGACAAATATTCAAGAACGGTTGAGATTAGCATGTGCAGAAAACTAAACTCTATGTTTCTATAGAAGAAATATTTGATTTATTTTGGCCAAAAAATGTTTATGCTATAAAAACTGTAAAATTAATGCACTAAACTCGAGCTCACTAGCACCCCACCTTAAATGCATTATTTTCTCCATAATCTTACCTACTTCGGTTTATTGGATTTTTTTTTTCCTTTTAAAATTTGGATGAAGATTGTCAAGAAGTAAAACTTTTAATCATTTGATGGAGTGAACTGGCTCTGGGAATAAATAGTGATAAATGTCTGGTTTTTAGTCTTTCATCTGCGTCTTTTGTGTACACCTAAACGCGCTGAACGGCGCTTGAAATCGGTAAGCAGGCAGCCTGCTTTCTTTCTGCACACACCTTTACTCTTGCAATATGTTGTGTTGCCGGTGACGTGCAAGTCAAGGCTTGGATCTTTAGTTCTCCACACGGGACTAATCACTCATTCTCTTCAATTAATTGTCACTTTCATAGAGAGTGGATATTGTATGAGGAATATCTTTGGAAATTCTGGCCTACTCTCGAGGAATGTGACTAACAGGTGACTCTAACGTTAATTTACAACCTGTAGAGGGACATTTATTGCAGACTTGATACAAGGTAAGGCCTAACTGAAGGAGGGAGAAGATAACCAATCCTCCACAGGTTGTAGCTGAGGAAGAAAAATACAATACTTCCTCCATAAGACCTCCAGTTCCCTCGCAGGTTGTAACCGAGACAAATAGAAGACAATATTTCCTCCATAAGACCTCCAGTTCCCTCGCAGGTTGTAACCGAGACAAATAGAAGACAATATTTCCTCCATAAGACCTCCAGTTCCCTCGCAGGTTGTAACCGAGACAAATAGAAGACAATGTTTCCTCCATAAGACCTCCAGTTCCTCGCAGGTTGTAACCGAGACAAATAGAAGACAATATTTCCTCCATAAGACCTCCAGTTCCCTCGCAGGTTGTAACCGAGACAAATAGAAGACAATGTTTCCTTCATAAGACCTCCAGTTCCCTCGCAGGTTGTAACCGAGACAAATAGAAGACAATGTTTCCTCCATAGATCTCCAGTTCCCTCACAGGTTGTAACCGAGATAAATAGAAGACAATATTTCCTCCATAAGACCTCCAGTTCCCTCACAGGTTGTAACCGAGACAAATAGAAGACAATGTTTCCTCCATAGATCTCCAGTTCCCTCACAGGTTGTAACCGAGTGTAGTAGAATCCGGGTGATCATTGATTCACCCTTTTATAGATAATGGTTTGAGATCTGCTTTTTAATCAATTTTATTTTAATTTATATTATTGAAATTTTTATTTAAAAAATAACAAATTCTAGTGAAATATCCCAGTTTTAAAATTAGCCTCTCTTTAAGGGCGTTAACACCAGAAACATCACATGAGTTGCAAAAGTAATAACAGCGATTCCAGTTCTCTTCGTACACTTATCGACTACAACGGCGTAATGGTTGCATTAGTGTTTTTGTTTGTTTTTTATCATCACGTCTTACTACCGGCCCGGGTGATACTCATATACTAATTACTCTAATGTGTTATGGATGAGGAAGGTTGTATTTAAGGGAAGTGTAGCCGTATTTGCGTGAATGGAAAGTGGCAAACTATTTATTTAAAACCACCTTCATTACACCCAACCGTGATTTGAACCCCGAGAGAGCGACACCTTAAACAATGTGACCACTAAAGTGGGCTACAATCTTGTTAACTAATGTTGAGGTTCTCTTGTATGGTATGGACAAGATGTTAATTAGTTCAATATTATAATCAAAGCTTTTACGAATACAACCCCTTCCCCTGGGATTTATATATTTAAATGTTGTGCAGGAAAATGTTCCGATAAATTGAAATTATTCATCTCTCTCTCAAACTATTTGCGCCATTAAAGTAGCTCCCTAGGTTCCCACGCTAGCGACACCTCGAGAAGACGTGGAGATCCCGGTCGACTGACGATGAGGCCACGGTACATTGCCTCTCCTTCCGGCCGTCGCCGGGTTTGACCGCCCCAAGGACTCTTGCGCAGCTCCACCGCGCATGGCTACTCTCTGTGGACTTGGCCATGTGTGTCGGCCCCGCGCGCCGCCTTGACAACACTTTTATGAATGAAATGGCCGGCTGCGTTGTGTTATTATGAGGGGTGCGCTTCACGGGCCTGCCTGAGAAACGGTTGTATTCCGTCTCACGCTTCACGGCTGCGTTTTAGACAAGGAGGCAGGTTTACTGTCTTGTTATCCATCGTCTATTGTGTTCTTACTACCCGTCCGGGCTATCCGCATATCTACACTATTAGTGGTGTCACACTCTCACAATAGATGGTCAGGGTTTGAATCCCGGTCGAATGAACTAATCGTTGTCTTTCCTCAATGGTTTAAAATTCTTCCTCCACACAAATGCAGGTACACTTCCTATAAATTAAACCTACCTCAGCCTTAGCACATTATCGACATTATCGACATTAGTGCATATCCTGAATAACCTGAACGGGTAGTAAAACGTGCTAAATTTAAAAAAAATTAATGGCACAGGGATGAGGAAGGTGGGATTTAGACGAAATTGACCCGTTTTTACCTGGAGGAAGAGCGTAAGAGTTTGCCTACCCTCGTTGGCGGTGTGTTGAGCTTACAACTCTCAAAATAGATAGCGTTGCTAACGTAATGCCAAACTAGTGAATTCCAGCCATCAGGTTGGCAGCATTACTGGTTTGTTTGAACAATTGGGAGGCTGGCTGACCGGTAATCAGTCAAGGCCGCAATCAAACTATTCCTAGAACTGATAGAGATAAGAAGTTTAGTGCCCACCGGACTGTAAAATGTGCTGGCGACCCAAGTTGGACTAGCCGCGGGAAGAAAAAACATCGAGATACAATCATACTCTCGAGCAGAAAAATGAGCCTAGCCATGAATCCCGGCCAGCAAGACGCTTCTGTGTGACACGTCAGAAATAAGTCGGGGAATTCTAGAGGCCGAAAATGTTCACAATTACAATATTTTCTTTATGTGTCTGAATGTTTGGACTTAAAGAGTGAAATCATAGTTTTGTGGAAAAATATCCTTTGAAATTGTACACATGCCTCCCAGAATACGGCGACATTTAACTTTCTCATCCCTCCCATTAATGTAAATATTTTGAGTAGTTTGGATGGGTAATAAAACGTGCTGAACGACTTTTTAATAGAAGTTCTCAAAAATAGCAATTTACCGCGTTGTTGGTCACAAGCTCAAAGAAAGCCTCTTTCTCGCATTAGCGCAATATACTGGTTTGTCATTGGCGGAAAGGTGGGGGTTCAAATCCCTGTCGAAGGTATTTTGGGTAGATCTTATTCACTTGTTTCCTTCTCTTTTCCCACGCAAATGTGGGTACATTTCCTGTAATTAATTCTAACTTCATCACCACCCCAATATTGTAATTAATATACATTCATTCAGCCCGGACGGGAAGTAAAACCCGGTGATTATTTGGCATATATATGTTGATTACTTCTATTTCTCATTTGATCTAAGACTACTGACAGAGTTTTAAAAATCTCACTATTATTACTGCCCGGTTTCGCTAGTTATTTTTCTTAGTGAAAAAGGGTCACGAACAAAAAAAAGTGAACCTTTGGTCTGGAGATTATCAATAGTTACAAAAGACTAGGGTGGAAAAATATGACATATTGGTCTATTAGAGGCCTCGGGCAGTGTCAAGTTCGCCAAATCGCTTTTGACCAATAACATGTGATAAGTTGGTAAGTTTGAATCCCAAAAGAGTTGAGTTTTCTTAGTCCTAAATCCTAACTAGATGTGAATTAACGTGGGGTACGATTCGGAGCACTATTATCCCTTAGCTTGTGAAACCTGAAAAAAAAATTCATACAAGTATTTCACGAGCTTTGGTCAGTTGTGTACCCATTTTGGGGGCCGTCTTTAAATTAAGTACGGATTTTGGGGTGTGGAGGGAGGTTCAGTATTTCACAACTTTTTTTACGAGCGGGTGGGGAGTCAGAATTTATCTTACGTAAGGATTTTTATCGGGGGTGTCATGGAAAATCTTACGATACCTTACGTGGGGTGAGGGAGGGGGACCGGGGGTGAAAAGCATGAAAAAAGGCCTAAAGTAATTTAAGGATGGCCCCTAACCAATGTACCCTTCCAGCTCTTTATGAAATAAAATACATACCTATCTGTTGTCTTGCAAAGTATAAACGATCGATCCAAATGTTACCATGGCTCTAGCAGTAAATTAAACAAAACCTTAATAAATGAAAAGAAAGTCTAATAAATGCCATCATTTTAGGTCAAACCTGCGTTAATTTGTCTATCAGACTTAAATACGGGGGTTGATTGTTTTAAATGTGGTGAATTAAATTTAGGAGTACTGAATGTTGTATTTATATTATATTTTATGATTAATAAAACTCAGTGTTACATCGCGTGTCTCTGGAGGTACACGTACCACAGTTTGGGAATCACTTCTCTATGGTCTAAGCCAGACGTTCTCAATGGGGTGCAGCGAGAAAATATAGGAAGTTAATAATTGAGTCTATATAAATATTGCACTAGAAAAATATTCTTGCTTTAGTTAATATTAATTTTATTTTTCTACGATACCTTTTTAATTACTAAAGAGTATTTTTATTTTTAGTACGTCATTCATTGATTGTTTCCTAAACTCAAAACACATGGGCATAAGGACGTTTTGCACAAAAATGGCGTGAAATATAGGGGATGTATCGAAATATACTGGCCTGATATAGATAGAAACGGAGAAACAATATTTTATGCTCTAAAAATGTGTGTGTTGAAATCATAGTTTTGAGGAAAAATACATTAATTCAGGATGATACACAATGCTCTCATTCATACGCGAAACAATCACCCATACCCGTAGTCTCATAAACGTAAACATATAATTATGAACCCCCTATACCCTGTTCTATCGATAAAACATAGACTACTAAAAATATATTCAAGTTTCCCAACAAATTTAATACTCTAGGCCAGATTATTTCGTTTTAATTTTAAATATATATGTACATGTATGGACCTTATAGTTTAAACGTGAATATTCTGAACCAGAGCATGACACACCCAAACATATTCATATAAAATATACAGCACCCAGTTTCCCAGCCGTCAATGTATCACTATGTAGGGGGAAAACCCTAATTTTACCACAGTCATTATTTCAATTATGGTGGGAACGAACACAAAGTCCACAATTCTCTAGGCAAACGTGCTTTCGTGAAATTAATAATATAAATATATATTTATTTATTTTAATTTAGCACTAGAGCCTATTCCATTTTTAAAATATTATTTAATCTAACAATAATGTGCCATATATTATTTAAATATAGTTGAAAATTACACCTATAGGCCTACGTGGGAATAGAACCCGCATCGAGGTGTCATTTACATTATTGTATTCAAATACATACCTGTGAAAGGACTTGGATGCATCCCAAATAATAATTGCATTGTACTAACTTGTAATTTAGTTACAGAGCTTATTACAAATAAATGTCATTCAGGCTAACTTTGACTAAATAATACTTAACTATAAAAATTTAGTGTCATCAATATAATATGTTATTTTTTTCATACAAGCATTAAATTGGGAACCACTGTTTAGTAATAAAAAAAAGCTCCTTGTGTAGGTTCCATATTTATTGAACGTCCAAAGTAGTTTACATAGATTAGATGTCACTATCAGGTATAAAAAGTTTTTTATTAATAATAATAATAATAATAATAATAATAATAATATTAGGTGCCGGTGCGAATCTTCTAAATTTAAAGTTCGGATTCGAATCGTAGTAAGATTCGGATTCAATTCGAAATTTAGAATATTTTTCGGATTCAATCAAAAATTACGTTTCTTAACAACCGTTGACTCTTATATCAGTCTACAATATCTATTTAAGGTCTCCAAACAGAGTATATATGTAATTAATAAAATATAATATGTTATTAATTTTATGGGATAGAAATGAGGAAGAAAGCATTTTAGAGGTAGTCTACCCGCATTTGCGTGTAAAGGGAGTGGGAAATTATATAGGAAAAACTACCCTTAATAGACTCAACCGGGATTCGAACCACGATCGCCCCGCCTTGAGCACGCCCGTCTAACACGAGATTGGCGCGCTAGACCACTACGCCACTGAAGCGGGCTGGGACAGTATTTACCCACAAAATATACCAGGGTACAGTCTATTCTTTGTTTACCCCTCTTCCCCCCAGGCAGTTTCAAAATTATTTTAAGTTTGCAGCAAACATTCTAAGAAAAAGTATTACCATCGTTGTAAAGTTTACAACACGCGAGTAACCAAGTAACTGTAAATATGGTTTTTAATACACTCTAATTTTTAAAGCTTAAATACATTTTTATTCATTTCCCTCGGCCTTGCACTTAATATTTAATATGTCAATTTAAAAAAAAATCTAACAAAATTTCAAGGTGTAGTAAAATTTACAACGCTAATTTAATATTTCTAGCGCGTGTGACGGAAGGTTAATTAGAAATAAACAATTATTTCAAAGTTGCAAATGATTCGGCTCGCGGCGCCGTCCAATGAGTTTTGAGCCGAGCCTCGTAACATCCTTTGATGTTCGTCGAAACACCGACATTCACTGGGTTTCTGCGAGCACTCCGATGAACCAATTTATTCAACGTAAACCATGTTCGGCTCGCTAGTCTGGACGCAGCCTTATCGTGTTATTGTTTTGTTTGATCATGTTCCATGCACCCATTCCAGAAACACGCAATCAAGAGAGCTCCACACATAACACAAATATGTGCTGTTCCGTCATGTGTTAACATAATGTTCGATGCAGTGTAATAAAAAACTAATTGTTTGTTATGAAAGTTTTGACTGCTAAAAGTGACAACTCAACATATGATCTTGCAGATCACATGGTTTGGCGAATGGATACATGGTAACCTTTGCTAGTTGTCACTAACCTACATTCATATCGTAAATGGGGCACACACTATACATACTTCTTGGTTGCAGGCCTATTATAAAAACATAAGTTTAATGTGTGTGTACCTAAAGTAAATATTAGGTTTAGTAAATAAATACAAATTCAGTTAAAAATACAATTAAATAGGGCATCCATCGATTTACAGCATGTTTAGGATTACATAAATGTAACTACCAGTTGTTATATCAAATATATTCCAATCTTTGTTTAAGAAACAATTACTAAAAACTCGTTCTTTCATCTTCATCTTGGTCAGAACCGCTTGATTGATAACGCTCAATACCAATGTACACAACCAATTCATTCATGAAAACTTGTCTCTTATAATTCCTTGTTTCCACTTACCACCCATCTCCCAAGTCACGACTCTTGTATTTCAAAGTCTTTACAATGAAAAATATTATATTTAGATGAGGCCATAACTGTAATTAACAAATACAATAGTTTGGCTATTTAATCCATTATTGTATTTCAGTTTAATTACCTCTACTCACATGTAAACAGCTCATGTTAGGGTCGTCCATATGGCGCTCCCAGGTTGACGTAAATCTCTTACCGAAGATTTATTATCCCAAGCCCTCTGTAAATTCCATCCCGATATTAGCAAAGGTGGTGTAAATTCCATCCCGATATTAGCAAATGTGGTGTAAATTCCGTCCCGATATTAGCAAAGGTGGTGTAAATTCCGTCCGATGTTAGCAAAGGTGGTGTAAATTCCGTCCCGTGGATTTAAACTGATTTATTTTTAATAATTCAATTTCATTTTAACGATACTCTTAGGTAGGAAATATTTCTAAATTTATCAAGCTTGTTTTCTCTTATTTTTTGTCACATGCAAACAAAGTTGAAGTAAAATACCAAACATTGAGGGAGGGGGTAGTGGGGGGCGATCATACTAGCTTGGAGAGATAATTAGTAATAATCTTGAAGTTATATTAACAATTCCAAAATAAAATTGAAGTTCTCTGCTGATAAAATGTCAGTATAGTTATTGAGAAATATCGATGTTTGATTTTGTCAAAATATTTCAATTTTATTTTAACGGAAATTGCATAAGTTTATGTGACAAAATCATGATGAATCAAATTCATCGAATAATTTTTACTAACAAGACCAATAAATGTTTAAATGTAACGAAATAGTTTTCACTATATTATTTCATTTGCTATCATTTATTTTACAAACTATCTTTATTTAAGAGAGCGTTAGGGCGGGGGGTGCAATTTAGATAGCATCCCTATAATGAAGGAGTTTATATTTATTATTATTTTGCACTACGTCTTACTACCCGTTCGGATTGTACGCACTTACGCTAATGTGTAATGATAGGGTGATTGTGAGACGAAATAGAGGACCTACAGTTTTAACGTGGAATCCGAACCACGTTGAAGGCCCTGGCATTCCTAGCTTATAATGATAAAACGGAATTTACCAAAACGTCCCCCCCCCCTTCTTTTTTTCGCCTATGTAACACCAAGTATACATTTAGCCTGACCCCTATCCCACCCCCCTTTTCCAACATTTGGTTGGTGTTACATAGCTATAGATTTTATGGCACTAAAAGAGGAACTCAGATTTAGTACTACTCAGAATACATTTTAAATTCTGAATATAATTAATTTTATATATTTTTTTAAATAATACTTTATTATTTATGAACATGACTATTATTTGTTCGACAAGTAAAGTAGTAGCCACTCTCCCCCATGTAACACCATGTAGACACTAGAGCTCCTCTCACAACAGCGTTACCTGGTTTATGTATGGCCTTTACTGCATCGGGTACTCACAGCTCAGTCCAGCTTTCCAGGTGTTCTTCTTCTGTTTTTGTGTGATAATGTAAACTATTTAAAATTGATTTTTCAATGCTAGTGCAGGTATGGAGGGAAAGGGGAGGGGGTGGCTAGTGTAAGATGGAGGAAAGCTTCGGAAAATTATGTAGCATTGATCTTTTATGGTCAGGAACACCTGTAAAAGTCGGTGCAGATAATTTTTTTTTTAGGTTTACTGTGGACAAACTACAACCGTATTGTATACTTAAAAATTAATGGAGGGAACACCTAAATCTGGTATTAAGAAAAACAACAAAAGAATGTGCAAGGTTGTACAATCTGTGAGTCCAATCTAGATGTGCGGCAGCGGCCACTTCCGGTCACGGCTTCCAGACCTCAAGGTCAAGGAAGTGTCGGTGACAACAGAGCCGCCATTAGCATATCCAGCATCTCCAGGATACGGGTCCTGGCTCCCGTGTTTTATCTTGATATTGAAACAGCAGGGGCGTTATTTTAATACATGCTGTATTATCGTCTTAACATGTTCAACTATGCCGGAGGAGCTGGGGCTCGAATCCCTGCCGAGTGCACTTAATTTTTATTTTCCAAAATGAGTTCTCTCTTTTCCTCTACGCAAACTCGGATACACTTCCTCTAAGATCATACCCTTCTTTTCTCTGTCGCATTAAAGTAAACGTGCTGATGGCTTGGATGTAAGTAATAGTTTCAAGACGTTGATAAGCAAAGTTATTTTAGTGACTTAGAAAGCATCGATAGCGTCCGCCCCGAGGAAACGATCAAACCACGAACTTCCCGAAGATGTTGTCTGGTCCGGAATAGAGGAACACTTTGGATTTATTTCTATGTTCGTGGTGCTCACCGATAATTGTTACTAGAGCTCAATACACACGAGTAGATATACAAATTACAATAATATTTTTAGTTGTAAAATTCTCTAGAATAGTCTTCAGATCATTGAATTTAAGGGTAAGGGCCAGGATTCGTAAAGGCTCCTGACTATAATATTAAAGTATTAAGGTGAGATTGTAGGGGACGTGAGAAAAGTCATTGTTTTGCGGTTTTTCTAGCAAAACATTTTTTGGTCGAAATAAATCAAATATTTCTTCTATACAAACATAAGAGTTTAATTTTCTTCACATGATTACCTTAACATTTGTTGAATATCTGTCAGGAGCATAGCGGCATCAGGTGATAACACTTTTTAAATGAAGAGAAAAAGTTGTCACTAAATTACAAGACGCCCTTGACAAATATTCAACAACTTTTGAGGTCATCATGTGAAGAAAATTAAACGCTGTTTGCATATAAGTAATATTTAATGTATTTTGACAAAAACCTGGCGTTCCCTTCATCACCACCTTAACGTCCTTTTAGAGAAATAAAACTAAATTGGAAACTATAAGACTTGAGGTATCTCGAGTGTATTGGTTCCATCTTTTTATAATATACCTTTTTTTTCGTATTTAATTATTGCGTAGTTTTAAAAGTAGCGTGTGAACACTCCACCGTCTTAAATACCCCCCGGGATATTTGCATATTCATTCCAACGGGATGGGGATCAGGAAGGTCGAATTAGGATTAAAGGTACCCGGTTCAGTGCGTACCATTTAGGAAAATCACCTCTTTACACTATCCGTGCAAATGCGTGTACAATTCCTCGTAAACTTTGACTTCCCTCACCCGCATCGGTGGGCATGTGGTTAAATGGCCAGTCTCGCCTACCTTTATTTTAGTTGGTAAGCCTTATTTCATACACGAATCCTATTGACTAGTAGTATTTTGGTAGAATTAAAGGCCTGACAGAACGGTGGTAGGAAGTCAGTTCTGGAAAGTATTTTATCCTACCAAAATACTACTATACAGTAGGATTCTAGTACGAAATAAGGCCTTCCATGATGGAATTCCTACCAAAATCATGGTATGGTCCGCCGTTTTCGAAGAGGTTTGAATTCGAATCTTGGCTCGGCTTACTGTTTAGTATTTAAAAAAAAAAGTTTTATTCACTCAACACGCAAATGAAAATTCATTTCCTCTTAAAGTTAACTTTCTTTCACATCCGTACTTTGTTGTAAATATGTTGGTAGACCTGACGGGTAGTTATATAAGACTTTGGAGGGGATTAAGACTTAATAGCACACCTTATTTACTTCCGTCTTTAACAAACACAACATCAAACGGGTTGTTGTTTTTTAATTCCTTAAATTACTATCAAATCGCGTTTTTTATTTCTTAGTTTTAACTTGAATGTTTGTTTTGGTAATTTTCTTTTTTTCTTTTTACCCTCCCCGCCCGGTGGTTCTATTCACTAGTGTTTCTAACCTATTTCCTGTTCAATTATCTGTTATGTACGACCGAACTGTTCCAAGTGGACCGGATGGCTCGGGGCATATTCTACACACAGAGACAGAGACAGAAAACACTCGCGTAGCTCGGTGCAACAAGGAGACAGACACCTTCCTGGGAGAGGGAGGCACACTTTTCTTCAGGGGTGGTTTTTTATTGTGATATTTAGTCCACTTTCTGGTCAAAGATTATATATAAATAACACATAGGTTATCAGAGGCCCTATCGAAGGGATAAGGGAATCCCTAGAGAAAATGGGAGGATAGGAAAACCATGGGAGGAAACAACCCTTATTTCACCTGTCTGGGATTCGAATCCACAATATTCTCGTCAATGGTGACCAAATGCCTTAGACTGCTCACTTTAATTATATTACTGTTGTCGCGCTAGTCGTGTTGAGCTCGACTGCTGAGGACGGGGAGATCGAGGTTCGAATCTCGGTCGGGTGAACTGGGGGTGGTTTTTCCTAAATGTTTTCCCACTCTCCCTCCACGCAAATGCGGGTTCATTTCCTCTAAATTCAACCTTCCCTATTCCTAATCCATTAGTGTAATTAGTACTTAAGCGTATAACCCGAACGGGTAGTAAGACGCGGTGCTAAAATAAATAAATAAATAATAATATTACTGTTAAACATAGTAACTCGCTCATTTTGTAACGCGTGTTGCTAGTGCCTATTTAGGATCGGGATCGATTCTCGGCACGATGGAAAAATATATTATTTATAAAAAAATATTGACAGCTGGGAGATGGGTAGCTAGTTTTGTAAGTCGTGTGTTGATTTAAGGCTTATATTTAAAACGTGCATGTTGAATACTTCAACCAAATAATAGCCTATAGGCATGGCCTGGGTTTGAACACACGGGCGTTTCATGGACCTCTAGTTGTCCTCCCTAACCACTTGGCCATGGAGACGATTCTTTGTACCGCTCTTGTCCCCAGACGGGGTTGAATGGAGCTCTAGTTGTCCTCCCTAACCACTTGGCCATGGAGACGATTCTTTGTACCGCTCTTGTCCCCAGACGGGGTTGAATGGAGCTCTAGTTGTCCTCCCTAACCACTTGGCCATGGAGACGATTCTTTGTATCGCTCTTGCCCCCAGACGGGGTTGAATGGAGCGTCGTTGTCCGCAGTCTGCACAGGCCTCTGCTCTGTTCTCCTCTATCAACGACACAAATGGGCGTCATTTCCGGTCGCTGCGTCGATCATCTCTGTTAACTTAAAACTCTTCCTTTTTATCAACAGCCTTGCGAGCGAATGCCTAATTTTTCGCGCACAGCATTTCTTAAAAAAAAAACCCTGCCCTGTCTCGTTTGAACTCTTTTGGTTTTGTTGGTCGCTGCTGTATCAGAATTTTGAGCTGGACTTACCTGTTGACCCTGTTTATGAAAAATTGAATACTATTCCTCTATTCTTATCTTACTGGAAAATGGGGGGATTTTGTAGCCAATCCTAGCAGGTTTTGGTCACGGATGCAACCAGGAATTTATTTTTGTGTGTTTTCTACTTGCACTAGAGTCTTTATGTCAGTAGATGACAAGGATTTTATTTTAATAATTAAATTGAAACAATTTAAAACGTTCTGAAGATAGTTGAGGGTCGGATTTATAAACATGGAGGCTCCAAGGCTGCTGTTAAAATGGAAGGCCCCGCCGACATCAAACATATACACTTTTTTTTTTTTTTACAAAATTAACTGTTTAAAGGTAATTGTTTAACATATTATTTAAATAAGAAAATATTGTCATCACTATAAACTAGATGTATAGTTGCATATGTAGCCACTAGATTCGCTGCGATCTAGGGGTGGTGTTTATAGTTTGAAAATCTTAGTTTTCCGTACGTGCCATTAGTAAGTAAATAATATTTTTGTCACACTTAGATAGAAATTTATATAGAAGGTTATTATTATTTTAAAATATTGTATTATGACTACACTCTATGGAACCAATAGATACATATATTTTTTTGTTTCGAAATAGTTTATGGAGGCTTTGTGGCGTTAGCATCTTTCGTCGTCCTTTAAATACAGGTCTCTGTAGGTATATACAGGATGTTAAAAAAGTGTTCAAAACTTAAGGATATTGTAGTCCTCTTTAAAATGAGTAAACATGTACTAGTAAACCCAGGTCTGCAAACCAACTCACACATAGATACAGGAAATTTGGTATTTCAGCATTAAATCAAATTAAGATAAACAATGAAACGATATTTGTGTTTATATGACACATTTACCGTCGTATTATTTTTTAAAAATCTGTTCTGCATGTTGTCTTTCCATTTCCACACAAATTTCACATCTTGGAATCAGACTTGCGTAGGTACTCTTTGAAAAACCCTTTGCTCCATTAGAATCGTCTGACAACCGTTTTAAACTCGCTGTTTAAGTCTGATACAATCAGAATATAATAAACTCTTTCATTATCCCATACAAAAAGTCTAAAGGAGTAATGTCGGGGGGAGAGCGGGGGATGTGACAACCTCCTCCACCTATCATTGCCTGAATCTCGGGGGGAGAGGGGTGATGTGACAACCTCCTCCACTTATCATTGCCTGAATCTCGGGGGGGGGGGGGAGACGGGGGATGTGACAACCTCCTCCACCTATCATTGCCTGAATCTCGGGGGAGACGGGGGATGTGACAACCTCCTCCACCTATCATTGCCTGAATCTCGCTGGGAGACGGGTGATGTGACAACCTCCTCCACCTATCATTGCCTGAATCTCGGGGGGGGGGGGGGGAGACGGGGGATGTGACAATCTCCTCCACCTATCATTGCCTGAATCTCGGGGGAGACGGGGGATGTGACAACCTCCTCCACCTATCATTGCCTGAATCTCGCTGGGAGACGGGGGATGTGACATCCTCCTCCACCTATCATTGCTTGAATCTCGGGGGAGAGGGGGATGTGACAACCTCCTCCCCCTATCATTGCCTGAATCTCGGTGTGCGTTGGTTTGCGGACCTAGGTTTCTAGTACATTTTTACTCATTTTAATGTACTAGTACATTTTTATTCAGTTTAATGAGTACCACGATATCCTAAAGTTCTTAACCCTTTTTTTAACAACCTATATAATATAATGTATAAGTTTAACACAATGGTTATCTACTTAAACTAAGTGATAGTGAGTGATAAGGAGGTTAGCTTGTCCGCCTGAATTAGTATGGATGGAAAAACAATAGAGAAAAGTTTATTTTTAAAACCACCTCTTAATGCTTTGGGCTGGGATTCAAACCCAGGTAATCCCATCAACGGTGATCAAAAGCAACTAAAGTCTATTAATATTATCACCGCGTCTTACTACCCGTTCGGGTTATACGCACTTACGCTAATGTGCAATGGTTGGGTGATTGTGAGATGAAATGGAGGACCTACAGTTTAACGTGGAATCCAAACCACGGTGGAGGCCTGACATTCCTCATATTCACAAGTTGTGATTAATACACGTCGTGTCAGAGGGGAAGGAAGGGTTTGGCAATCAGATAAATTTGTGCCGGGACTTAGGATTGAACCCCTGACCCTCGGCACAGTCTGACACGTTACCCCTAAACTAAAGTTTAACTCCATAGACTAAACATTTTCAAGATTAGCTTATCAAAAAAAAAAACGATGAAATTTCTTGACAACCCAAAAATTGCTATTTTTATTTTAGGCCGTAGACATGCGGAAAATTAAATTAAAGCTATATAAAAAAAAGTTTCACGATATACTGTCACTTTGTCAGTAATCCGTGGGGCTACAACCTAAATAGTTTTATTAGATGTTGCATTATCATACCCCGAGAAGAAATTGTGGTCTTAGTTTTAGATCTAAAATTAAGGGTAAGTAGTTGACTGATAAGGGATTTTTGGAAAATTCTACAACTAAAAAAAAAAGTTTTTAACCTATGTTTTCAAACTGGATACCAGAAAAGTGCTCAATATTTTAAATAACTATGTGTAGTTATTTTTTTAGAAAAATTAATTAAGGAATACAAGTAAAATAAACTGATTGTGGAAAATTTTGTTCCGTCCGCTTTGGTGACCGCATGGTCTAAGGCTATACTCTCGCAGTAGACTAGACTGCCTATGACGGGGAGGTCGAGGCTCGAATCTGTTGAGTGCACCGAGGGTGGTTTTCCCAAAATGGTTTTCCACTCTTCCTCACAAATGTGGGTACACTTCCTCTAAATATAACGTTCCTCATCCTTAAAATCATTAGCGTAATTAGTAAATAAGCGTATAACCCGATCGGGCAGTGAGTGATACGTGGTGCTAAAAGAATATATTATGTACGGTTACCCGCCTCGGTGGCGTAGTTGGCTAACGCGCCAGTCGTGTGGAGCCAGATCACCGAGGACGGGGAGATCGAGGTTCCAATCTCGGTCGGGTGAACTAGTGGGGTTTTTTCCTAAATGGTTTTCCACTCTCCCTCCACGCAAATGCGGGTTCACTTCCTCTAAATTCAACCTTCCCAATTCCTAATCCATTAGTGTAATTAGTACTTAAGCGTATAACCCGAACGGGTAGTAAGACGCGGTGCTAACATATTATGTACGGTTATATTGTATTGTATTGTTCCTGGGTAGTTTGTTTCAACTGAGATTTATTTTAGCCGAACAGTATTGTTGTCGTGATTGAAAGGTCTGGAAGCATGAAATGAGCGGCTGCAACATCTGACTATCCATCCAAGACCGGTGGCGTGTCTCAAATGTATATCATTTATGTGCGGAGTGTACTCGCACTGTAATATCGTCGTGGCCTCGTCCGATGCTGGGCAAAACAAACTATTATGCCGTTTTTTTTATCTGTATGGGTTTGCTGTGAGGTGGGTACTCGCCTGTGTAATTATTGATGGGCAAAGTTGTTTTGGATTCGCTTATTTTCAATATGGTATTTGATTCGTGGTTTTGATATATGAGGTTTAAGAATGGCCTTTCAAGTTTAGGTATAATATCAACTAAGTGTGTGTGTGTGTGTGTGTGTGTGTGTGTGTGTGTGCGCGCGCGCTCCACCCCTGTGAGGTTACTGAATGGCTCGTCCTAGTCTAATGCTGTGTTTTATCCATCCCTGTATGGTCTATGAATGGCTCGTCCTAGTCTAATGCTGTGTTTTATCCACCCCTGTATGGTCTATCAATGGCTCGCCCTAGTATAACTAATGCTGTGTTTTATCCACCCCTGTATGGTCTATCAATGGCTCGCCCTAGTATAACTAATGCTGTGTTTTATCCACCCCTGTATGGTCTATGAATGGCTCGCCCTAGTGTAGGTAGCACACGGCTTGACGAAGATGGGCGTTTCCTCTGTATCACAACACGCTGCGTTCCGTGGAGTGCTCCTTTCACCAGAGACAGTGGTTTGATTTCAGGTGGATCCTATAGTAAGAAAATGTTTACTCTACTAAGCAGACACTAAGGTTAGTTCCTTAGTGAGTGGTCAATGTACTGCGTTATGGAAGCCATGGGATGATATTTACCTGCATTTAGAAAGTGTATGTTTAGGTGTCCACCTCGGTCAGCGAGAAAGTTTCAATCGCTGTCAGGCCACATTGCTTTAAATACAATGGTCTGTGTCTTTTTCTGGAATCACTTATCTATTTTGTCTAAGCTTATACTCCCTTTCGCCATTCACTCACAACCACCATCTTTTGTCATGTCATTAATAAAGAGCGGAAATAAAACCCACGAAACTTCTTATCGCAAGGCAAAGAGGAACGCTCGTTGCCTGCTCTCTAATATCTTAAAATTTGTTGATGTGGGCCTATAACAAAATACTGTTTGTTGGATGAAGGCTAGATCTAGAGCCCTTTTTCATCAAGACAAGTCTCATAGCTCCGCAAATATGATTAAAAAGTCACATTCTCACATATGGTTTTTCTATCTACTGAAACTCAAACTATAAGGATTTTAAGATAAAAGACCCCTTTTAGAATGTCTCGACTTTATTTTGGCGTGAACCGTATTTTCAAATAACGCATCGTATGGTAATTAAATATCGCGTTAGAACTTAACGTAGGCCCCGCCTACATGAAAGGACATAATTTCACACTGTGATATATCTTAAGGGAATGGTAGTTCTGAAACTTCAAAACCACTAAAGCGCTCCATAATCTTAAAATTTTAATTGTTTAAGGAAAGTTAATTAAAATAGGTTTCTAGCCTTACTTTGCAAGTTTTGCTTGAAACCTCGCTCAAAATGAGCTAATTTAATATTTTCGTGAATTTTTTTAACTATAAATTTTTAAATTAAAGTTTCTTAATCCTATATGGCAGTGGTTCCCAAACTGGGGGCTGCGTCCACCCGAATCGACTCTTAAAATAGAAAACCGCGGGCGCGTCTGTCTCCGTGGTCGAGTGGTAAATATGCTTGCCTCCAATGAATGAATATTATCAAACCTAAGTGGCCCACACTCATTATACTTTTATGATAGCTATTAATCGCGTAGACCAGGGGTCAGCAAACTGTTTGGGTCCCGATTGACTTATAAACTCTACAAAGATCCCGCGATCACAGATCCTTGTTCCGCTTTTGGTCTTTCTATACGCCTTACTTTTATTCCTTATCTGTAATCTTTCCTCATATGTGTTTTCCACCTTTCTTTTTAGAAAAATATAGAATAACTTAAATAAAATGTATATTTATTTTATTTTAACAATGCTTACTATGCCCGATTGGGAAATTTTGTTTACACACAAATTGTATTTGAAAGTAGGCCTACTTGATATAATTATTTGGAAGTTTTTTATACGTTTGCTAGTTTTAGGAGACTAAAAGATTGATCTTGAATGATAATGTTGTTTTCTTACGCGTCTGATAAAAAACTAACACGTTAGTTCAGTCGGTAGCTTGCCTGCCTTTTAAATTTATGGTTCCGGGTTCGATTTCTGGCATACCCGAAAAATTTATCATGGATGAATTGTGAGTTTCCCCTTTCACATTGATGAATTAACGGCTGGGGGCTGGATGTTGTGTCTCTTCCAGAACTAAGTAAGTTTATAAGCTGTGTTCTGATATAATCAGTCGGTTCAGAAAATGCACGTAAAGTACCTCAAATAAAGATATGAATTGAAAATCACTGAAAAATACAAGATCGATCAGTCGATCGCGTTCGACAAGTTACCGACCCCCTGGCGTAGACTTTTAGCTATGTTCGAGAGTAAATATTCTTATCCGTTTGCGTGTCCTGCATGACTTGTGTCCTCACTTATTTAATTGTATTTGATTGAATTATTTCAACAAAACTTTGATACACACAGAAAAAACCCCAAGGACCCCTCAGGTGTATATCTTAACTTCTTCTCACTGACTTACAAGTGTCGAAGTTAAAAAAAAAGTTAGTGATTTCGGGCAGTTAGGGAACAATTATTTTGACATTATAGTAATAAAGTTATTTATTACACTTTCTAATTGTTTTAAATGGTGACCGGTGGCTGCCAAATTCATTAAAATAAAAAGAGGGGCGCATGGTGTAAATGGCTGGCACTCTCTGCCATAGTGTCTCCATCTTGGCGTAAATCATATTTAGAAATAATAAACTACTTCTTAAATAACGCTGAATATCTGGACGATTACAACGCGACTCGACGCTTATTGACGCGAAACTCGTCCATCGCACTCCCACGGTTAGTTTTCTGGCCTTAAGATGGGGTGCTAGTGAGCGTGAGTTTAGGGAAGTATTTTCAAAGTTTTTATAGCATAAACATTTATTTGGCCAAAATAAATCAAATATTTCTTCTATAGAAACATAGAGTTTAGTTTTCCGCACATGCTAATCTCAACAGTTCTTTAATATCTGTCAAGGATGTCCTGGAATTGAGTGACAAATTTTTTTCTTCATTTAAAAAGTTTGTCACCAAATGCCGCTATGCTCATGAGAGATATTCAACAACGGTTGAGATTAGCACGTGCAGAAAGCTAAACTCTATGTTTCTATAGAAGAAATATTTGATCTATTTTTGCCAAAAAATGTTTATGCTATAAAAACTGCAAATTTGATGCACTAAACTGGCGCTCACTAGCACCCCACCTTAAACCTAGTTGTAAACCTATAATTTAACTATATATATATATATACCGTCTATGCTCGTGGTCGACGTCTCTAATTCGCCGTTCCCACGAGCGTTGTTTTAATACATAAATTAATTACTTAATTCACCTGCTTTGATGGCGTATAGTCTAAGACTCTATAAGGCGTCACTAACGCAATAGACTTACTGTGGATTCACACGTTCGCCGAAAAACTAGCTCAGAACAGAAACGTGGTCACGTGACGCTCTCTAAGCCAATCGCAAGATTTCCGCTTAATCGGCGCGAGCTATTCTGCTGAAGTTCAACTATTCTTTACTTTGTCCACTCTGCTAGAGATGTTCGGCACAGGAGAACCAATCATATCTCAGAGCCAACCGTCTCAAATCAGTGCGCATGTGCGTTTATCAACGCATGCGCTCTACAGCCAGAAGTTAGCAGACAGCTTCGTTGGCTGTTGTGAGGAGATTTGAAATAACTCGTTATAGTCCAATGAAATTAGCATTTGAGGTAGACATTTCGAAAAAAAAAAGATGGGACCCTTAGGAATCGCTTCTAGTTAACGTCCTCAATAACTTACAGAAAATCCAAAAAAATACTGTTGCGGGTTTCCCGCCCTTTTGGGAGGAAAGTCAGCCATGTTGGATTTAGTGTATGCTTTCACTTTTTTCAATGTAGTTCCAAAAGTATTTGTCATAAATTATAAATTAATTTTTTATTTTGTTTCTTATATTATT
The DNA here is from genome assembly GCA_033556935.1 of Timema podura. Classification (NCBI taxonomy): domain Eukaryota; kingdom Metazoa; phylum Arthropoda; class Insecta; order Phasmatodea; family Timematidae; genus Timema; species Timema podura. The sequence continues at coordinate 77,517,952 of JAVRXN010000008.1, read as the reverse complement.
TACAATAAAAATGCTAGATTCAATTTTATCCTACGACCAATCGTTTTCTCAAAATTTAAGGATGAAATGAAAAATTATGACAAACTGTTTTTAAGGAACGTAAAAAGTTTTACGGACAAAATATGAAAAGAATATTCATACAAAATTTGCTGGAAATTTTGTTAGCTTTAAAATGAGTCTTAACGCTGGCAGGATGTTTCGTGGCACGGCGATATGATCATGATGAAAGTGATTGTTCTCGTGGTGTGAGTGCCACGGCGATGTGATCATGATGAAAGTGATTGTTCTCGTGGTGTGAGTGTCAGTGGTATGCTCGTCTAGAAGTCCTATTCCTTCGTTTCTTGTTATCATTTGATAAAGCGAAATAACAAATTTTTTAAACTAGATTTTCATAGACTGTTAATGTTTTTAATCCCATTTCATTCCCCACTAAGTGATAATGATGAAAAATAAGGTGAGGGGGGAAGTCATAGGCTTTATCTATAACAACATGTTTAAATGGCAGTACATGATTTAAATCGTTATTTTAATTCATTGTGTTGATCTAACCTTGCAATTTTCATTATTAAATTGCAACTAGTATTGTTTGAAAATTTTAATTTATATGTAAGAGTGAAATAATGTATTATCTGTCATCGGCAGGAATGATCACGAAGAAATGCTTTCTTGCAATGCTCTAAGCTACTATGATTATTTTACAATACCTTTGTTCTGGTATGTGAACTGTTCTATTAATGATTTAAACCTCATCTAACACCAAATTTCGGAGTATTTCTTTATAGTATTTTTATTCCCAGTGAACACTCCTTGGAGTGAGCTGCCTGTATTTAAGGTCATAGGCATGGATTATTTCATATGAGCTGTAAGGTTTCTTTTCATACTAAAATAAAATATTACTATCAACATGTATAGATGAAACTCACCTTCACCAAAGAACTTCTAGTGTTTTCGCCGACGTTCTGTTGGTGATTCAAGTACAGTTGAAGTGTAGTCATCTTCAAGGTTGGTGGATGGTAGGGTAGCTTCCTCGTTGGTGTCATCATCACTCTCTTCACTGAGAGAAGTGCTATTGCTGCAACCATGGCCTGCACATCGATGTGCAGGCAAGTCCATTTCTTCTGCACTCACAGTTTTTTTCATAATTTTTCTTCCATTTGTAAGCTATGAGTTTCAGCAAGTTTGGTGTATCAGGATGTGCAAGTGTTGGTATTGGGAGAAGTCTATCATCCTCAAGTTTCCAGCCCCACTCTGTAGGATTTAATGTTGGACCTGATAGAATACTCGAAGAGAATGCTGACGTGCAGCAGCTGATGATGGTGGTAGAGCTGCCAAATTGAAAGTACCACTTACACGCTGCTTGGTCACACTCTTCATTTAGAGGTGAAATCTGACGGCGTCCAGACTTCTTTCACGTCCCACACCATACATTGCCAAGAACATTTTTTCTCCAGCAGCTGCCACTACATCTTCACTTGATGTGGTGTCATTGAAAACATTCATTTCTTTTCTAAGTACTTCATGTTCCTGCATTCTCTTAAAGACTGCGTTCTTTCCTTTACTGAAGGGAGCAGAAGTTGCATCACAGCCTGTGAATGCATGCAAGAATAATATGGAATTCACCATGTCACCTAGTACTTTCTGTAGTTTTTGGCTACAGTAGACCCTGTCTGGCTTTTTACCACCGGGAATGAGCATATATGTTTCTGATGTTGCATGGTATTTTATTAAATCCAAGAGGTCAGTGTCTTCTACCACTATCATTGAGGGTCCAGACTGTCAGCCTAGTTGCTGTTGATACAATCAATGTATCTGCATCACCACAGTTCACTGCTTCATAAACATGGCGTCCAACTGCTTATAGATGCTGCTTTAGGCGAGATATCACTATGCCTTTTTTTTTTGAAAGAAATTCTTCTTGGGATGAGCAGACATGTAAGTTTTTGTCAACCATGACATCTATTGATGCTTTCCTTCCTCTCCCCAAGTGCTCCACATCCTTTGTGCTGGGCCCACGATCATGTGCCATAATGTTGCTTGATATAAGAAACATATTGCTCACATATCTCCCCATAAGTTGCAGGGTGGGACCACACAACCTTGTGCAACAGGTGACCACCATCTAAAATATAAGTGGGATTCATGGGTACATTTTGTTCACCAGGCATTAATGTTTCTAGTACAGTGATAAGTGATGATTTCTTTCCCTTTCGCATGGATACCTCATCAAAGAATGATGGTGGCCGTGCTGCCAGCTCATACTTCAAATAGTCTGCAAGTTCATCATCACTCCGTACAATACAAAGCATTCGATGGAAGAGTTGGTTTGGGTTTATAATCATCACATCTTTGTACAATTTAACTGCTTTATTAACTACATCAAGTGATTTTACGCTACTCTTTCGCTTCACACGAACTTCTCTGAAAGGCTTCCCTATATTGCTTTTTAGTGATAATAGCTCGATGTGCAATGCATCATCACAATCAATGGTTTTAACAGCAATCACACCACAGGACAATGAGCACAAGTCCATAGAGATCCTGGTGAAAGGATGATGTTGTAACCAAACTAATAAGGTCTTAAGGTTGGTTCGATCACGTTCCTGTGTCGAGTCTCTAAGATCAATGTTCTCATCTGATGTTGTAGTAGTAACACCATCGAATTCTTCCATAGACGGAACTGTTCTCGAGGATGCTGGCATACCATGTACCCACTTTGCAATAGTTGATGCTGATATATCGCGCCCATGTGTTAACCCTCCATTACTTTTCATGGATCGCATAAGAACTTGTTCGAACATAATATCTCACCACATTCCTGAACAGTACTTATTTGACCTCCTAATAGTAAAAAGGCCTTGTTTTGTAAATATGTTGAACTCTTAATGACTTATTCTTTCGTACACGTACAGCATTACTTGAAGAAATACATGGTCTGCTTTGCCATAATTTACATGTCCAGCAGAATGAAGGTGTGGCAGCATCTGTTGCACACTGAAAAGATGAAGCTCTCAATCACCACATCTTTCTGCTCTAACAAACATGCGAATTATATCAACCATATGCATGTACTGCACCCACAACTTTCCAGTCCGCCCACCAGTGACTAAAGCTTCTTCTGCTTAGTTGTGTAGAAGACGTGCTAGTGTCACAACAGGCTCGGAATCAATAACAGTATGAATATCTGCTGAGTTGTTTAACAAGGTGGTGTAGTTCTCTCAAATACTTTCAGCAAATATATCGTTTTGGAAGCTTTCTTCCAAAAGCAGACTGGCAATTGCGTTTTGTGTCAGAAGATGAGCGCAAACTGCTCTTGAATAAGCTTTTCCGTTTAACATGTGTAGTACACTATTTTTAGCATACACTGTTTCCCATAGACTTTCTATACCACTTCCTTTCATGATTTAGCCTATAGCCCCCATGAAGGATAATAGTAGGTAGCACCCTCCAAGACGAACAATCAGTCCAGGTCCAGCAGCAAGAACCATGTCAACGGCTTTAGCGAACAATGGTTGATCGAACGTGACCATCACATGTGATTGGCCACTTTTGATGGCTTTTTCTCATGCCTGCAGAAGTGAGGTATAAATGGTTGAAAGATTTCTAGGATCTTGATTTACAAATGGAAGAGGTATTGATGACACTTCGGACGACCTAACTGTCATTGCTCGTTCCATGAAACCATTCCACTTTGAACTTGGGAAAATGTTAAGGTATTTTCCCGACATCCACAACACATCTAGTCAGGTGACCTGGCGGTCTAGGGGTAAGGTGTCAGACTTCTGTACTGGGGGTCCGGGGTTCAATCCTAGGTCCCGACACAGATGTATCTGATTGCCAAACCCTTCCTTCACCTCTGACAAGATGTGTATTAATCACAACTTGTGAATGTGAGGAATGCCAGGCCTCCACCGTGGTTCGGATTCCACGTTAAACTGTAGGTCCTCCATTTCATCTCACAATCACCCTACCATTACACATTAGCGTAAGTGCGTATAACCCGAACGGGTAGTAAGACGCGGTGCTAATAATAATAATAATAATAATAATAATAATAATAATAATAATAATAATAATAATAACACATCTAGTCGAAAGGCTACACCCGCTCTGTCCGGTTTTATGAAAATGTCACCAACATCTTTACACGTGAGAAGAGTGTATCCTGATTGGGATGGTCCTTTATAAAATGTTACTTTTGTAAATCCAAAAACGGCCAAATCACCTGCTTTTATGACGTCTTTCCTTGGAATGGACTTGTTTGTATGAACAGCTTTTGCTGGTGTTACACACTTTATGCCACCCATTGCATGAAATGTGTGGCGCCCATCAATAGTGTTTATGTTATGGTCTGCATTCTCATAAACAAAATGTATGTAAGAATTTTCAATAACTGTTGGATTAGCATATTGCGTGACTGCCGATTCATATCTGACTGCTTCTTTGAATGTAGAACAATGACCTAAGTTTGATAGTATATATATATCAACAGTTTAGATCCTTACCGCCTATGAAGGTAAACACTAAGACCCATTTGTAGAGTTCTTGGTCTGAGGGCAGTAATAATGGAATGCTGGATAGCCAGCACTTTTCTATAATTTTCCTTTTCCTTCTCGTTTCCTTTAACTTTTTTAGGCTTCATTAAAGTTTTAAAAAATAGCTGACATAAATCCCCAACTAATTCAGGGCACCCTATTTGTATTTGCTCAGGCCTTGGAAATATGTCAGTTTCATATGGTTTTGAAAAGATTTCTTGTCTTATAATACGAGCAGCTGTTTCGACAATCCCTTTTTTTTTTTCATCTGTAATGTTTTGCTTTCTTTCTGCATACCATTTCTCTGTCAGTAGTTTATCTCTGACTCATGTTAAACACACACTAGTATTTATTAAGTGTAAATAGCCGAAGCTATATTAATGTTAGTTGGTTCAGTTAGATATCATTCTGAAAATTGAAAAATGACACCTGGACCGGGTTCGATTCCCGTGTCCAGGTGTCATTTTTCAATTTTCAGAATGAGAACACACTAGTATGTTTACCAGGAAATTCTGTTATAGTTACACCTTCATCAAACTATTCCTTCAATTTTCTTTTAAGGTGAGTTGAACTGTAAGAAGGCGAAGAACTCTCTGTAGTTGAAAGCTTTACACTGAGCTCGTTAATGGTAAATTGGCACTCATCCTTGCTCTCAAGAAAGTCACATTAATTCTGAAAAGCAAGAGCTTTCCTTCCAGGTGGTTGCCTTCCACTTGATGGATTTGTTCCTGGCTTTGAAGACCCAGGTACTTGAAATTGTCGGTAACACTGTCAGTGGTAGCGGCCCTCTTCAGCAACAAGGTCGATCACTCCAACTAGCCTTGTATGCACCTCACTGGCCCATTCACACTCGTCTCTATTACGGGCAAATTGACGAATTTTATGTACGAAATTCAAGGTGGTCACAGCACTCCATGCTTGTTTTTCAGGAGCTCTCAATTTACTAGTGTCGGTGCAAGGATGCTCATTGCTCACAGAGTAGACATTGAGTTTTAAAGTCAAACACTACCCTCGGTGGTTGTATTTTAGGGAAGGGCCTGGTGCCAACTGCGACACGCCTGGTATAATCTTTTCTACAGTTCACATGTACAATACATTCCTCAGAGCTCTCAAGTCCAGAAGCTAGTCCATCACCCTTTAACCGACTAAACTCTTTAACGGTATTAAGCCCTTTCTTACCTTACCTAACCTAACCGTGTCCCCACCTGCTTGGGTGCAGAGACGAAGAGGACCCTGCTTCATAAATTAATATACACTATACAAGAGTGTCCACAACAAGAAATGAATAAAAAACACGAACTGATTTTGCTCCTTATTTAACACGCACACTACACTTTAGATCCAATTTCTACATTATTGAAAAATTTCCAACAAATTTTGTGCAAGTATTTTTTTTTTCCATATTTTATGCGTGAAACATTTTACGTTCCGTTAAAAAAAGAAAAATTGTTTAGCAGTCATAATTTTTAGTTTCACCCTGATATTTTGAGAAAATGGTTGGTCGTAGGACAAAATTGAATATGACCTTTTTTGTTTAAATAATTTAAGGATCAAAATAAAAAATAATCCAAGACTCTATGACAAATACTTTTGGAAATACATTTAAAAAACTAAACGCATGCATTAATTCCAATAGGGCTGACTTTACTCCCAAAATGGCGGGAAACCCGCAATAGGATTTTTTAAATTTTCTGTAGGTTATTGAGGACGTTAAACAGGAGTGATTCCAAAAGGTCCCATCTTTTTATTCGAAATATCTAGGTTTGGCCTTATTTCCACCTAATTGCACTGTACTATTAAGGTGCGGCAGAAGGGATAGCAAGTATTTTTACAGTTTTTATAGAATTGAAAATTTTTGGCCAAAATAAATCAAATATTTCTCCAGTAGCAACGTAGAGTTTAGTTTTAGGCACGTGCTAATATCAACAGATCTTGAATATCTGTCAAGGGTGTCCTGGAATTTGGTCAAAACTTTTTCTCCTTATTTAAAAAGTTTTGACCAAATTCCAGGACACCCTTGACAGATATTCAAGATCTGTTGATATTAGCACGTACCTAAAACTAAACTCTACGTTGCTACTGAAGAAATATTTGATTTATTTTGGCCAAAAGAATGTAATGCTATAAAAACTGTAAAATTACTCGTACTCCCTTCGGCCGCACCTTAATGTAAAGCGTGTTTATTGATGTATTGGCTGTGCCACGACACATCATTATAATCAGATGTTTTAAATTGTTGCAATGCATCATGGGTCAACTTAAAGTATGTGAATTACTTCGCAAATTCTTTTTTCTATATTTCGGTGAGCGTGTGAATCAAGCTTTAGACTGCCGATGACAGAAAGATCGGGGCACACATCATTATTGAGGTTTTTTTCCTAAATTTTTTTCACCCTCCCTCCCCGAAATGCTTATACATTTCCTCTAGAATCAACCTTACTCATCCCTAACTCATTAGCGTAATTAGTACATATGCGTATAACTTGAACAGGCAGTAAGACGCAGTGCTAAAACAAACTTAATTCAGTACAAGTTACAGATATCTGGGTTCGTATCCCGCTCGGTTGTACTGATCGTGTTTCCCAAATGGTTTTCCACTCTCTTCTGGCAAATATGGGCACACTCCCTGTAAATTAAACCCTCCTCTTCCCTAACACAATAACGAGAACAAATGGGTGTAATCCTAACGGGTAGTGAGACGCGTTTTTTTTATTATCAACATTATTTTATCTTAAAATGAGGATAAACACATTGCCCGTGTGAATGTAAGTCATATGTTCGCTGGTGATTTCGTGTCAGCTGCCATCATTATTTGAACATAAAGTTTTTATTTTGAACTAATTATGAAAACATTGCCCTGTGTACGGGAATTAACCTACGATTCGGCCGCCTAGTCCAAGGGAGACGAGGGGTGGGGGTCCTCTTAGCTCCGATGACGTATGACAGCAGTTAGCCTGCGGACTGTTCGCGGGGACTTCCGGCTCGCCTTCCTCCCCGGACATCCGCTTAGTCCTTTCTTCCGCTCCCGGTTGTTGTTGGCTTCCTATCGTCACAATCAGGTGGAACGTAAAGTATCGAGGCCCGGGTTCGATCCAGAACTCTTGTCGAGAAGTCCGTTCTCATCCCGTGGGAGCTCACCACTGCCCACACGGTGCACAAAGGACACAAGTTTGTTTCTCATCCTCCTCTCACGTAACCTCATAATTGTGTTCGTTTGGATGGAAAGTTGATGAGCGTCCTCATGATCTAGTGGCTAGAGAAGTTGACCACAGGTTTAGGGGACCCTGGTTCGATTTTGACTGGCACTGCATATCTGTCAACTCTCCCAGATATTCTGTGATACGTAAGAAATTACAAACATTTTTACAATTCTACATTATTATGTATCCATACTTAAAATTGTAATTTGGTGCCGTGGCACTCCATATCATTGTAATGTATATACACTTCGTTTATTCTGAAAGGTAAGAAGCATGATCTTCCTGGTTCCACAATGGTGTAGCTTATAAGATAGAGCCATAGTCCCATCGTTCAAAGTAGCATTCCTACCAAAAACACCTGTTAGTACTGGTAGTACATGTATTAAGGCGTTAATCTCGTCTTGTCTCATCTGCCGGTGACGTGTTGATTGGGCTCAAATTCCGGCTGGGTGTATTGAGGTAACATTATTATTATTATTATTATTAGCACCGCGTCTTACTACCCGTTCGGGTTATACACACTTACGCTAATGTGTAATGGTAGGGTGAATGTGAGATGAAATGGAGGACCTACAGTTTAACGTGGAATCCGAACCACGGTGGAGGCCTGACATTCCTCACATTCACAAGTTGTGATTAATACACGTCTTGTCAGAGGTGAAGGAAGGGTTTGGCAATCAGATAAATCTATGCCGGGACCAAGGATTGAACCCCGGACCCTCAGCACAGAAGTCTGACACCTTATCCCTAGACCACCAGGTCACCCTATTGAGGTAACAGTTTTAGTCATTAGTTTCCCACTCTTCCTCCACGCTAATGCAAGTACACTTATTTCCTCTCAAACAGTGGCGGCTGATGATGTAAAAATTGGTGTTCACAAAATTAAAATTATAAAGTAATATTTGATTTATTTTGACCAAAAAAAGTTTTGATACAAAAATTGCAAAAACACTGGCCTTTTCTCGCGTTTCCTTCATTACCACCTTAATTTTTCTCAAATAGCCGAAGCTTTTATTAATTTTAGAAGAAATTCACTATCTGGATATCATATTCTGAAAATTGAAAAATGACACCTGGACACGGGAATCGAACCCGGGACCTTCAATTTTCATAATATTATATCTAGATGGTGAATTCCTCTCTAGAATTAATAACAGCTTCGGCTATTTGATTCTTAATATTATCCGTACAGTTATAAATATAATTGTACGAGTGGCAGTAACAAGCCAACTACCGAGTCGAAGATGGCTGCGTTATCTGACGGCTCGTGAATAAAGCTGACGATTTCCGCGCGTCCATCATAGACTCTGCCTTAAAATATGAGTGAAGAATGACCCTGGGCACGGGACGAATCCTGGATGGCTCAGTGGTAGCGCATTGGCGTACTAAGCCAAAGGCACCGGGTTTGATTCCCGTGTCCAGGTGTCATTTTTAAACTTTCAGAATTAAGTTTTCTCGCTTATATGAAATAGTTTGACTAACCATGCTTTATCCATGTATTTAGTTATTTACAAAACAGCAAGCAAGGTAAAACAATACAAAGAATTGATTGACTTACAAACCACATATTTAAGAATATTTTAAATAAATGTTAACTTATAATTTGAGTTTTTAATCACAATTTTTGTTTTGCAAACCTTTTCAGTTAAATTTGGTTTATCAGATCCAAGCCTTTTAATTATTATACTATTCTGATGAATTAATTTATCATTATTTAGAATATATTGTGACGTATTCAACCTTAAAGAAATATTATAAACAAAAAAAACTACGTTATGTCTATTTATACTTCACTACGTGAGCTATTACGCATTTTATAATATAAATAGTTATATTATCTAATGGTGACACAAGGTTTAAACAAAGTATCTTTGTATTTAAAAAACTCACGCTCGAATTACTAATCAAAAGAAATACATTTACTGTATGAATCGTTCAAACTGCTTGGCTACTCTTGATTGGATAGTAACTGGGTTCACGAGGGTCACAAACGAACCACTTTGTTTGGGTCAGCTCAAATGGCTCAATTCTCGAGATTTGTGTTAAGGGAGAGATATTCAAAACACCAACCTGTTCACAGCAACGATGTCTACATTCCTCACGTTAAAATATCTCCATAATTCTGTAACAACATTGTCTAGCGCTCGCACATGGCACCATAGAAAGCAATACACCAGAAAAACGCTAATCACAATAGAAGAATGTGATTGCTTATGGTAATAAATTATCACACAGATTTAGAAAGGTTCTTTTATTATTAAAAAACTAAAATAGTATATAATTGTAATCAAAATATTGCACATGTGCTAATAATATACAACCCCCCCCCCCCTACTGCTAAAGCTGTGCCTGCTGTTCTAGGTTAAGTTATCTTATGATTCGTGTCTTGGTATAGCCTGTCTTTATAATTGCACATTAGTCACCGTATCCTAATAAAAATATAATTTTCTAATAGCCACTAAATCTATCCGTCTAAGCAGCTGATAGTTGCCTTTGATTCAAGGGTGTATCTGGTTCACATCCAAGCTGCCTGCATAAGTCAAATGAGCGCACATAGAGCTCTGCGTGGGGCTGATACTCTGCTTCTCGCTCGGTCTTGGCACTCGCGGCTACGGCAGGACCCAAGAGTCCTACAGCCTCCCTTACTCTCTGGCCCCAGGAAGACGGTGTTCGTGTGTCCTTCATACATGCTTCGGGGGTGTGACGTTCTGAATATAGTTCTTAGACATCATCTTGCATATTTTTAGCGTAAACAAATGTGTGTTTAAAACATAAATTCTCACCCCACAGATAGTGAGTAGCTCAGCATCGTGATAACACCACACAATTGTGTAGTCTGTGGGAAACCACACTCCGATACGGTTTCTGCTTCGAGCGTTAGTCGTTTGTCTAATATTCCTTTTACTAGGACGACAGAAGGGTTCTTACTTTTCTTAGCACCGCGTCTTACTTACTACCAGTTTGGGTTATACGCTTATGTACTAATTACGCTAGCGGTTTTAGAGATGATCAAGGTAACATCTATAGTAAGTGTACCCGAATTTGCGTAAAGGAGAGTGGAAACCCAATTTAGTAAAAGCCACCCTTAGTACACTCGACCGAGATTACAACCTCAATATTTCCGTCATCGGCAGTCTAGTCTACTGTGATAGTAGCGCCTTAGACTATTTGGCCACCGAAGTGGGTCTCTTAAACTTGCGATGATGGTATTTTCTCTCTCTCTCTCTCTCTCTCGGAGTCTTACTACCCGCCCGAGGTACACACAAACTACCTACAGGATAAAGACTTAGAGAAAGGAACCCTGTTTTATGGTAGGGATGAAGAAGGTGGGATTTAATGGAAATGTGCGCGTATTTACGCGGAGATAGATAGCAGGGAATCGAACCCCAACCTCCCCGTCATCAGAAAAGATGAGTCTGACAATTAATGCACGTGCTCACCGGTGCAGATAGTTCAAGGGTAAACAAACTTTTTTAACATTTAAACAGTTTTTTATAGCTATTAAGTTGTTTACTACCCTCATCGGAGGGCACGCGGGCCACACGTCTGGGCTTTAGTACCCTTTGGGTGTACTGAGGGTTTGTCACTTTAGTAATATAGTTTCCCAACTTCTCTCTGGGAAAATGCTAATAAATTCCCTTCTAAATTCTACTTTACTCACCCCTACCAAAAAATGCGAATATCCCAAACGGTTAGTAAAACGTCGAGAAAAAAAAATCAACCACTTTTCTGTAAATTAGGCTATTCGGCAATACATTTATTTTATTAATTGGCCCCTGTGGCGTGTGTCTTCAATATGATCAATATTTTCCACATTCCTTTTCCTTACCCATTTCTCACTTTCATCGTCAGTTTGATGTCATAAGACCCAATGGCTGGTGGTGCACTCTTAAGATCGAAAACAAAACTACTGCACTGACTGAAGTTTGCGACTTAAAAATAATATATATATTACTATTAGTTCTTGGTCATTTTTGGTTTGGGCCGCTGTCCAAATCCTCCCTCTTTCCTCTCTTTCATCCACTAAGTTGTCCGTGACAGGAAGTGTGTGTATGTGTATGTGTGTATGACACAGTGAACCGAAATGGAATCGCGGGCCGAGGGGGGTCTGTATGACTCAACCCGCGGTCCGCGGGACCGCCTGGCTTCAAGGTCTGTGGGGTCGTGACTAACATTACCGCTTTCAACGCGGGAGGTTTCTGGTTAGATTCCTCCTGTCGCTTCGTCTAAATCATCATACTTTCAAACAAACAGAAATGTGTTTGATGTCTTCCACAAAATTTTCATTTCACACTCGTTAACAATATATCAAACATTCACGATAAGGGGATATGGAGGAAGAAGGTTGATTGTAGAGGAAAGGTAGCCCTATTTTTGTGAAGGGAGAGTGAACATCCGTTTAGGAAAAAACATCCTAAGTACACCTAGGCTAAATTCCTCGTCAGCGGCAAACGAAATATTGCAAGCCTGACACTTTGGACCAGTGTTTTTCAACCAGTGGGCCGCGAAGGTTCGTCATTTGTACCGTGGGAGCTTGGCATGGTATCAAAAAGAAACGAAAAAAAAAATTGGGCAGTGATAAAAAATATTTTAAAATCCATAAACAACATTAAAAAAAGATAACACAATTATTAGACTATACTAGCAATTTAACTTTAAAACACAATCTTAGTACTAGCTTTTTTTTAATGATAAAATCTTTCCTTAAAAAAATTGATTGTTTGTATTAGTAGCTCTATTTTATATTCACACCCCAGCATTATTTTAAATCCCTCTCTGTTATATGAGATGATAAAGGGGCGTGGAATGTTGAAGATTGAATGTAGATGAGCATAGGTTCAGTCTCGCTCCAAAGGAATATGCCAACATTCTGATGGAAACGTAGAATTATTGTATTCAAACATGTTTAGTGCAGCCTTTGCAGCCTTACCCCAGTGGAATGGAGGGGGCTTTATCACAATGCCCCCCCCCCCTCCAAAACTATTGTGGTTCTCGGTGAGAGGGGTCTGGGGCTTGAGGACCTATATAGAAAATATTCTCAACCCTATCATACAGTTTGTCATACGTGACGTAAATGATGCATAAGTTTTGGAACAAAAATAGCGTTGGTCAAAAATATTTAGATGGAAACATAATTTTGTAGTTTGGGTGTGGAACGGGAGGGGGGGGGGAGGTTATCGGGGTGTAGTATAATACTAAGTTAAAAAAATTAAAATAAAATAATATTGTTGACAACCATCCTGTAATTCGATGTTTGCACAATACTAGTTTCTTTCCTACTTCAGGGGAAGAACAAAAGCCCCTTTTTTTACTCCAAAGTCCGCCGGTGCTTTGTTGACAAATAATGCCGTCTCTACCCTGGAAAACGAAGAGATGTGCCGCAAATGTTCTGCGAGTTGAGATATTTCAATGATAAACCCTCGTGCTGAATGATAATTTGCATACGAGAAAGTTCCACTCACTGCCCTTCAAGTCTTCCCCTTCTACGCAAGAACAAACATAGATACAGACACAATTTTAAAACTTTTCCTAAACAACTATATGCCTATCCTTCAGAGGTCACGCACTTACGTACATACATACATACATACATACAGACATACATACATACATACATACATACATACATACATACATACATACATACATACATACATACATACATACATACATACATACATACATACATACATACATACACACACACACACACATACGTACATACGTACATACATACATACATACATACATACATACATACATACATACACATACATACATACATACATGCATACATACATACATACATACATACATACATACATACATACATACATACATACATACATACATACATACATACATACATACATACATACATACATAACATACATAACATACATACATACACACATACATACATACATACATACATACATACATACATACATACATACATACATACATACATACACACATACATACATACACACATACATACACACACATACACGCATACACACATACATACATACACATACACGCATACACACATACATACATACACACACATACGTACATACACATGCATACATGCATACATACATACATAACATACATAACATACATGCATACATAACATACATAACATAAATACATACATTCATACATTCACACATACACACATACATACACACATACATACATACATACATACATACACACATACATACACACATACATACATACATACATACATACATACATACATACATACATACATACATACATACACACATACACACATACACACATACACACATACATACACACATACATACACACATACATACACACATACATACACACATACATACACACATACATAACATACATACATACATACATACATACATACATACATACTACATTCACACATACATTCACACATACACACTACACACATACACACATACATGCATAATTACATTACATTATATACAATTCATACATACATGGAAGAAAATAACCCACCTCAATAGTAAGGAAGCTGCAAGGTAAAACTTGAAAGAAATGTCATACACCCAAAATAATATTTCCTGATCCGCCACTGATCAATGCTATTCTTATGGGAGAAAGTGATCCTCCACAAAGAATGTGGAGGATCAATGTTAACCTTATGGGGAAAATTGGCCCAGAACTCTCTTTTTAACCATTACTAACGTGGGAATAGGGGACTATAGCCCAAAATTGAAATAGATGGCGGCATAATGTGTTTAGCCCTAAATCTAGTATATTTACTCCTAGTCAACATTCCTAGGACTATACCAAACGGTATGGAATAATATACATCTCGTCCAGGCTCCTCAGAACGGTGGGATCCCTCCCGCCGTGCAAATGCATCTTGATAGTCTGATCGTCGAGCTAACACCTACACTCATTGACAGGACCATACTTGAAATGATAATTCATTGATCATAGCTGTGCATGATATTTAAACAATATTTTATCATAGTCCATCGATCTCTGATAATTTATGATAATTTATCAGAGCCCAGATTTATCCTTAAAAACATTTGATGATCAATCTGAACTCTGCATTATACTTATACTTGATCATACCAAAGCTATACTTCATGCTCGCACACGATTCGATCATTGCTGCACTCGTTGACCAGACCCCTTTGATCTATCATTGATCATAGCTATGACACATACTTACATTCGTCATTCATTTATAAGAGCCACGCTTCATACCTAAACAACATTTTATCATTGATCAGAGCTCTACAACATACTTAGACTTAGATGTACATGATACTTTCATTATATTTGATGATTCATAATAATTATGCTTTATACTTCCACAACATCTAACCATTCGTCCGGATCATATATTATATCTAGACATCATTCGATCATTGATCAGAGCCACGCATTATATTAACTTAACATAAGATACACGCTTCCTACTTATAAAACATTTGATCATTGATCTAAACTTTAGACTATATCAAAGTCACGTATCTAACTTGAACGACATTTGATCATTGATCGAAGCATTTCTTCAAAGGGTGCTTTTCACTTATAGTTGATATTCATACTTATCTTGACCATTGACAGTCAATCATCTCATAATGATACATTTCTCCTTCTCGTCCGCCATGGTCAGGTTATTTTAACGTAGAGCTGAAGACTGGCACTGATCTTCTTCACCCCTTTACCACGCATCCTGGGCCTCATTAGTCCCTAGTTTAACATAGGGGCCTCCCTCACGTCTGCTATAAGGTTCACCCTCATAGGTCTAACAATGAAACGACTGATCTAATTAAGGCAAGTCACCTCAGCTGATTCTCCCATGGTAAAAACACCTGGCTAAATGGTTAAAGGAGTCATCTCATTTCGGGCCAGTGAAGAAATGACTTGAGTCATAGTGGAACCATTCGAGGTAAGAGTCTTGCCTTGCTTGATTCCATAATGTTGACACAAGGTATCGACAGGGGACATCATATGAGGTCTAAGTGTCAAATTACTGAAATCATTCGAGATAAGAGTCATACCTTGCTTGATTCCATCATGGCGAAACTCCTAAGGTATCAACAGAGGGAGTCATCACAGAACTAATTATCAATTACTGAAACCATCCACATTAAGAGTCATACCTTGATTGTTTGCATCATCGGGTAACTTATAAGATATCACTTGAGGGTGTCATCATGGGCTTAAATATCAATGGGTGAAATCGTAGTAGAACTATTCATTGTAAGAATCATACCTTGCTTGTTTCCGCCATGATGAAACTTATAAGCTATCATGTCTATATAAAGCCCTTCTAATGGGTTGTACTGGTAAATTTTGAAAATAATGAATCTTGACAAATATATTCACGGTAAGGATAATACCTTAGAGGGTGTTCCGGCCCCACCCAACCATGATGGTCACTCTACAAGGTCTCCGATCGAGGCTCATGCCATTTGGCACCTCTAAAACACATGCACCTTGCCAGGGTGAACTGTAATAGTCTTATATTATGTTTGGTAACTAATTGACAAATTTAATGTAAATAAGTATAAAAATGTTGGAAATAAAATATCACGATTCTTCCTTATACAGAAACACAGGAATAACACCGTACGATTCAATTTCTAGTATTTCACACCAGAATCCTTATTCGGGATTGGACAGTAGGAACATGATTCGGGGTGGAGGAAATAGTGAGCTTTATCCTGAAGTGTAGTTAGTAAAATATTGGAGCGGGGCCGGTGGACATTTGGTTCCTCGTTTTCTAGAGTTGGTCATTCTTAAGTTAGACGGAACTTGATCTAGTAAGTTCATATTGGCATAAAAGGCAGGCGTTTGACTGTGGAGTGATGAGTGTGAAAATGCTTGAAGAGGTGCTTGAGTATATGATGAATACTAGGCTAAGATAGATGCCACTGGGCTCATCCTTAGTCACTGTAGGTAGCGCCCTCCTACGGTGGCTGCCCAAAAAGATCCTTAGTCATCCAGGGCTGCACCTTCCTCTGGTGGCTGCCTGAGAAAATCCTCGACTCAGCTAGTGCCTTACTCTCTAGTGGCTACCCAATAATATTCCTCAACAGCGTCCAGCCAGATATTCGTCAGGCCGTCGCAGAGATTCCCCATTTGAAAATAAGAGGAACCCGTGGAGAAAAGATAGGCCAAGTACCTCCATCTCCAACACACCCCGGCTATTTCTCATTCCAGAGCTTCCTCTTCCCTCCTCCGCTTATCAGCTCCACATGCCCAAACCCTGAGTATTCCGGCTATCTCGTAAAGGAATACCCCCTCTCGTGCTTCACCTCCCAAAGACCACCGACGTCCATCCATACCTATCAGAACCATTCCAAGCAGGGGGGCCTCTGAAAATGCTTCGAAGCAATTTTTTCCGATGACCAAAACCCTTAAGGACATGAATTGGGACATTGTGGACATTCTTGCGGAACATTTTGGCAAAGAACTGTGACCATCACCGTTCTATGACTTCCGCGCGGGATAGCTTGGGAAGTAAGGGAGTGGATCAGTCACAATACAACACTTGAGTCAACCCGGTCTCTTAACCCAACTGAATCACAAATTGCCATATAGCACACACATCAACGTCTTGTCTTGGTGTCTCCTAAATGGTCTCGTACCATGGTCCCCCACATCTCACATATAACCGTCTAGCTCACAAGGCAGCTGCCAGTGAACTATCTGCTTCCCCGCGACATCTTGGCCTCGGGTCCCCTCCTGCTGTCAAGTCCCCATGAACCATTCGACCAGTTCACCTTTTAGCCCTCGCCCCCAAAAGTTCCCACCCTTAATATATTTCAAATCAATGAATGATTTCAGAATATAAAACTCAATTCATCCCCATGTGTGAGAAGATTGGTGGTCAATTATTTTTTAAATTATTTTTAGTTTGTTTACAACGACTCTCAGTCGTCAGCTCATATTTTCCACTTTTCACTGTCCCCCACCCTTATTGCAATTGCAAATACTTGTGAAATATAACAACTTCGAGAACAGTTTCTTTCTCTATTCCTCTCTTGTGGAACATGACCGAAGCACGATGCAAACATGGCGAAATAGAAAGAAACGAAAGAAGCCACTAGAATGATTTTTTCGAAACATATGTCCGAAAAGAAGGCTCCTTTATTCCTTCTACTTCCAACTTTGCTGTGGAATGCTCTGCGACATTTTGATCTCCAATTTTCACTCGATCTTAACCCTTACAATAAAACAGTCCGCGACGCGCTAATCTATCAAGTTTAAGTTGCCGCATCTATTGTCCAAACATAATAATTCTGAGTCAATTGCTTTCGTAACTAAATAAAAATCAGTAAATTCAAATCAACTGCTTTCACAGATAAGCATTATATTAAAACCTGACCCTTGTCGTCATCATCACGCTGGATGCCAAAGAAGATCCACGACGAGGAACTCGACTACAACTCTCGATAACAATCCCCAAAAGAACCTCTCTCAACACCGGACGAGTTGTGAGAATCTGAGCACGCGAATATTATATGTACGTGACTGTACTATTAAAGAAGTTTACGGGATGAAGAGGGGTCGTGTTACAAGCTGAGGCCGTTTTGTTTTATGGGAGGGACAGGGTGAAACAGGCTCGAAGCTGTGACCCCGGGGCCTCGCTGCCAGCTTCGGTCTGGTGGTTTGGTTGGAAAGAGGCTAGTAGAACACGTACGCCTGCAGGTGTGTTTCATGTAGCCAGCAGACTGGAAAACCTCTAATACATTTCCCCTGGACTACGGGGGCGAAAAACCGTAACGCCATTGCTAGTAGTTCTCTTTCTACCCGTCTTGGCTGTACGCAATTAATTACACTAATGGGGTAGGAATGAGAACGGTAGAATTTTAGAGCCTTAATGGGCGGGCCTTCCTAGGCAACTGAGATATCGCCAATCAGCTGTTGCGCTTAGGTTAAATATTGACTGAAGCTTTCATAGCACATGAATTGTTTACTGAAATTAGCACAAAACTATTATATTGAAAATTGAAAAATGACACCTGGACACGGGAATCGAACCCGGGACCTCTGGCTTAGTACGCCAATAGCTCCGGCTATTAATTCTTAATATATGTGCGATCCCGTACAATTTAATAATTGTACAAATGACAGCAAAAAGCCAACTACAGAGTCGCAGATGGCTGCGTTATCCAATGGCTCGTGATATTAATATAATCACATACTTGAAGCCGACGATTTCCGCTAAGTCCATCATAGGCTCTGCCTTAAAATATGAGTGAAGAATGACCCTGGGCACGGGACGAATCCTGGATAGCTCAGTGATTAGAGCATTGGCGTACTAAGCCAGAGGTCCCGGGTTCGATTCCCGTGTCCAGGTGTCATTTTTCAATTTTCAGAATATGATATCTAGTGGAGTAATTCCCTACTAACAAGAATAAATAATAGCTCCTGCTATTAATTCTTAACAAAACTATTATCTCTTACTATATACATATATAGTATACCCTGATATTGGTAAATAGTTTGATCTGAAAGGTCTTTTTCCCAACCAAAATACTACTAAACAGGATTTTGGTACGAAACTATGCCCCCCAGAATGTGATTCCTTCCAAAATCTGGAAATAGATTTGTAAACACAGTTAAAAATTAAAATTTTCCACTTTTGAAAAAGTCCTAAAATACATACATTTAGGCTGATCATTAAGACCTAAATGCCCCGTGAACGAAAGTTAACTGGTATAGAAGCGTCGAATGGATCTTCGTGAATCGAATGATGTAATTTAATAGGGAGGGTCACAAAACACATTCCATTGTCATTTGTACTTTTACATCCTCTGTTTGTTCTCCTACTGACGGACATCACCCAGCAACGGGAACCCTCCTGGTTTCTGGCGTTTATATATTTCTGCTCGACTATTCTACCTTAAGGTGGGATGCAAGGGGACACGAGAAAACGTCAGGGTTTTTTCAGTTTTCATGGCAAATTTTTTAGAGGGCAAAGTATATAAAATATTGCTCCAGTTCAAACCTAGAATTTAATTTTCTTCCGACGTTGATTTCAACAGTTCCTGAGTATCTGTCATGAGCATGGTGGCATTATCTAACAAACTTTTTAAATGAAGAGAAAAAGTTGTCATTAAATTCCACGACACCCTTGACAGATATTCAAGAAATTTTGAGGTCACTAGGTGAAGAAAACTATATTCTATGTTTGTATTGGAGCAATATTTTATTTATTTTGACCAAAAAAATGTTTGCCATAAAAACTGAAAAAACACTGGCTTTTTCTCGCATGCCCTTCTATCCCACCTTAACAACAATCACATCATATCTTGTCTAGTTGTCAGATTTAAATATAAAAATGCATATAACCTGAACGGATATTAAGATACAGTACTAAAAAATTATAGCAAATAGAAAAATACTTTTTTGGCCGTTACAAAATTCATTTACGTCAAGCCATGTGATTTGAGGCAGCTACTTTTGATGGCTAGTTAATACCTATAACAAATTATATTAATATAGTATAACTATATCATTGCTGATCGCATAAAATTATGTTTTGTTTTTTTACTTAGTAGTATTTTCCTAGTAGAATCCTGTAGTGTTGATGTTTTCATGGTGAGAAGTAGACAGCGGATTCTATAAGCCTATACTAACTGAACAAACATCTGGGGACAACATTTTCGAGCTGTCGTCTGCACACCATCGCTTGAAAAGAAAGACTTTCGGGGTATTTCTTAGTCTCTCTCTCTCACACACACACACGTCTATGTGGCAATTGCTCGATGCTAATTTAATTTCACATCCTTTTAAACATACTTATTACAACTTTTTTTCAGCACCATGTCTTACTACCCGTTCTGGCTATACGATTATGTATGAGTTACGCTGATGGTTATAGGGATTATGAAGGCTATATTTAGAGGAAGTGTATTCGCATTTGCGTGGAGGGGGAGTGGAAAACCAATTTAAAAATCCTCAATACACCCGACCGAGATTATAAACTAACTCTTAATAGGCTGTCTTCAATAACCCTTATTTTATAAGCACTAAAACAAATATATCTAATCGGGTATCTTATTGTGATTTTAACCATATTAAAAACAGTTCAATATTTATAATTATTATACATTATATTAATAAAACGGGTTCATTACTTATAGATATCATAGTACTCATTGAAATTAGTTTAAAAGTCTTTTAGTGACAACTCGCACAGAGATACAGGCAATTTTCTTTTGCTGTAATAACAAAATAAGGATAAAAAATGAAATGTTATTTGGGTTTATATGGCACAAATGTATTATCCTATCACTACAAATGGTGTTCTACCTGTTCAGACTGTTGTGTGTTCTTTGAAAAATCCCTGGCTTCACTCGAATCATCTTGACTGCCGTTTTCAACTCGCTCCTGTAAATAAGTCATTGAATACAAATAGGTTATAATAAACTCTTTCAGTACCTATCACTACACAAAAAAACAAGGCAATCTGGTTGCGCGACCCGTTGTCGCAGCGACCAGGCCACGTCAGCCATTTTAATTAATTTTGTCCCCTCACTCATAAAATGGCCACAGATCCAGAGGTCCCAGATGAATTGATTGTTATGCTCTTGGGTGGAATGTGGGTATTCTTCTCTTCGTTATGTTTCTGCAACGGATGTTATTTTATTTAACGAGTTTTGGTTAAATGTCGCCATTTTTATAGGTAAAGGAGTGAGAAAGGCTTGCACCGTACCATTTATTTTATAGGTGCTATCAAAATATATTCGCCGAAAAGCCTAGTGGCCGCGAAAAAAAAGGGGGGGGAAAGGGGGCCCTCAGGCGGGAAAGCGGCCAAGATCACCTTCATCAAACTTTTTTTTTTCCCTAGTCAAGCTAGAAGAGAGGGTAGGTGGTGTTAAGAACGAAGGAGGAGGAGGAGGCGAGGCCCTGCCAGGCACCTGTGTCAACAATCTGGCGCGCGATTCATAACAACAGCCTCTTTCATTCATTCCTGCCATCCCCCGTCCCCCCTCCACCTTTACTTACCCACTTCTTTCGTAGGCTCAACTAAGGTTTTTGGATATCCCCTCATGCCTCATCGGGTACTTATGGAGTGCGAGTACTTTCAAACTAATGCTTCCCTGCCATTTTATACCCCCCCCTTTTTTTTACACACAAACACACGCACACACACACAGCAACTAAATTCGCGACTCTTTGTCTTATGCCAAGTTCACGCGATCAACAGTGTGTGATATATTTTTTAACATTGCATCTTAATACCTGTTCGGTATGTACGCAAATATACTAACTAATCAGGCTAATGTTTTAGGTATAGGGACGGTTGAATTTAGAGAAAGTGTAGCTGCATTTTATTGAAGGGAGAGTAGAAAACCAATTAGGAATGAACACCGTCAGTACACCCAACCGGGATTCTAACCCCGGTTTCCCCGTCATCAGCAGTCCAGTATATTCTGAGGTTGATGCCTTGGACCAGGGGTCCCCAAACTATTTCCCGCACAGACTTTCTCTTTTATCTTAAAATAGAGACATTTATCAAAAATTCGTAAGATCTGTGAAACTAAATAATATTATACATGGTTGTTGAAACACTCCACCAAAGAACATAAATGAAATATTAAACACTGTTACAGAAACAGAGCAACATCAACATCTCTGTCCACCAAAGAGCATAACAATCAATTTCAATTTGCAGACCTCCATAAAATAATATATTTTCTAATAGGAGATAAATAACTATTGGTTTTATAAAAATTTATTTCAAATAAAAGATTTTTATTTTTAAAAGTACTACAACTTTACAGTGAAGTTATTTATTATCTGAAATAGTTACGTAAAGATGATAAAAATGGGAGATTTCTACTTGTGTAAAGAACCCTCAAAGTCATTTTCTTGGGAAAATGAGTATTGCCATTTTGTCAAAATTGTTAGAGCGGATTTCTAGAAAATCGATTTTTTTTTCTCTTTTTGCCTTTCAGTAAATTGCCTTTAGTTTTAGGGTTAGATATCTAATTCCAAAAACTCCTCAGATGAACCTTATGGAAACCCTAGATACCAAGTTCTAGGGTTTCGGCCTTTGTCCGGGGTACAGATAGACAAATAGACAGAGGGCATTTCAGAAACCACTGTTTCGGGTTCAGGGGGTCATGAAACGTCAACATCCATTAAAATCTTGAGTTCGATCTTTTGCCGATCACCGAGAGGTCGAGAGAAAGTAAACAATGACGGCTCATCACCTATCTAACTGTTTTACTAGAACTCGCTTGTTTGATCGCCGCCAACATGGATACCAATTTTAGTGAGAAAGTCAAAGTAATGAAAATAGTGAATGGTTTTAAATTTACTGGACACAAGTTTTGTCTAAGGAGTTGTAAGGTGGAGATGGGCAAAGCTTCTCTTTTCTTTTTTTTTTTTAATTTGTGCTAGTTTAAAACTGGAAGAGAACTTAGGACACACCCATGAAGTAGAATCAACCCAAGACTTCAATATATCAAAATTATTGCTAAAACTTAGAAACCACGTTAAAAAAAAAAGTCATGTTTGATGTTGTATATGACGTTTGACTATAGAATTGACTGACATACTTTTATGTATCATTCTGAATACACTTTTGTCCATCTTTCCAATATTATTTCTATTACTTTAGACTTCACTCCTTCGGACGCAACTCGGGTGGCAGTAACATTTTATCTATCCCCTCTTTGGGACGTACGCGATACAGCCCCTTAAACACGTGACTCCCGACGATTATAAACAACATTACCCCACCCCTGCTGCGTCTCACTACCGTCAACACATGACTTACCATCTACCAACCTAAGATAAAGCATTACATTTTGTCGGCAAAATTATAATGAATATGAACCACCAAAAGTACCTGCACCTATCCTCGAACCAGGTTCTCCTAGCCCGTCAAATAGGCGTCTGTTTCTGTAGAGTATGACCGCCAGGTGACCTTGTTTGCGCGCGCACGCGCCAGTCTTCCCGGCATGTCGTTCGGAACCCGCTGATTGTTTGTCTACATTGATCGTTGATCAACGACTTCCGTTAGCTCTCTTTTTGTGCCCTGGCTCGACTACGGTGACTGTTTGCTCGGGGCGGCTGCCGCTGCTAACTTTGGCCGTTTGTTTGAACTTGAGCTTCCTTCCTCCCTCTTCCCGTCGGTCGCCACTGTCAACACACGGGCAAGAGGCGAGCGGTGGTCAACGGCCATGTATATCCTTCTTTTGGTTGGAAGCCCGCTCTAGAAGGTCTTTTATCCTACCAAGATTCTGGTACGAAATAAGGCCTTCCTACCAAAATCATGCTTTTGGCGGCGGCGGTGGGGTGGGAAAGGGGGTGGCATCATCCCTTCCAGTTCCTGCTGACTCCTTTGAGCAGATGAGCTCCATTTTCATATTTAATTTTATTAAATAGCAATTTGAAACTTATTTAAAAAAAATAGCAACGCTCATTAATACAATTTAACACTGTTTATAATATGACATTGGAATAATATATCCCAGTCTTTAAGAGACCAAATGATGTTCTTAGTAAACTAAAACTTTGTATTTTACTAAAGTTAAAACATTTTATTTCTATTTCATGGTAATTTAACTATTTTAGATATTACTAGTCCAAAGCATACTGTGCTTTGTCAATTTTCAATCATTCATTTTAATTGAAAACATATTTAAATAAATCTTGAAAACTACACGTTAGCGCTGATACACTTTTTGGATGTCCAAGGGAGCGTTTCAGCAGAAAAGCTTCATTTTCACATTTGATTTGATTTCAAATAGAGATTGATCCAGTTGCGCACCCAGAAATTTACTTGGGAGGGGGGGCAAATAAAGTTTTAGCCAGAGTTAAATTTTGAGGAAAGGTGTTGGTTGAAAGGGGTGGGCTAGAAAAATAAAGTTTTTTTAAGAGGTTTACCCTCCAAGCCAAAGGGGAGTTCGAGAACCCTCTCCAGTAAAAAGTGAAAAATTTGGATGCACCTAGAAGCTATTCGGAATAGTCTTCGCTTGGCAAATTTTTAAAAATTAATTGTCTCTAGAAGCTATTTGCAGTGGTCTTCGATTGGCAAACTGTTGAAACTAGTTGCCTCTTAGAAAAAAAAGTAGATTAATTTCATTCAACACATCTTCAATGCTCGATTTTATAGTTAAACTTTATGTATTTGAAGTTTTTTATTATTATTATTATATTATTATTATTATTAGCACCGCGTCTTACTACCCGTTCGGGTTATACGCAGAAGTTTTTATTAAAATTATTTGGGTTTGGGGAAGCAACTGCCCCATTTGACCCACCCCACACCCCGGGTGCGCCACTGGTTTGAACGGATCCACTATTATACGAATCTAAATCTTTTTTTTTTCCTACTTACGAAACCCAATGGGAATTTTAGAAATCATGATAAATATAAGAATTTTACTTGACAAATTTAATTTTTAAGTTTATAAAAAAAAAAACTAGCTGTTGTGTCTGTTCTTCGCTTTGCTTCGTTCTTCATTGAGTAGCTTTGGGTTGTTTTTTAAATATAAAACTAACCAAACGAAAAAGTAACCAAATCTTAAATTATTTTAAAATATTAAACCACGTATTTGCTTGACAAAACTTAAAAAATAGGCAGGGTGACTAAATCATATCAAAAGAGGGATATAATCTAAAAATGTGCTATCGTTGCCTAAAAGCGATAATAAGAAAATTGAAACAAATTAATATAATTAGTAACTAAAAAATATTGTAAAAACCGTCATCACAGGTCAACAAATTACACAAGTGAAATAATGAACTGTGATAGATACATATTGAGCCCTGCAATTACCTGCCATTTCGATTTTATACCACAAAAAACTTTATTTTTCTAATCGAGTGTGAAATTTTGAGCTCATTATTTTTTGGAACAAATTTTTAAATTTTAATTATTTTATGATTGTCAGGGGTGGGCTTTGTAACTTCTTGCAGATATTATATCAATTTTATATCACACCTAAAAGTGTGTTTTATATACGCTTTGAAACTTTACCTCGCCTCACTTCTCCTCCCAAGCCAGTTCACTGACCCTTATTTTAAAATTAAGAAAGGGTTCTATTTTATTAGGTTTGGAGATTTTAGGGGAGGACGCCCCTCTTCCCATTTTCCGGTTTATTTTGAAATTTAATTTTTTTCAGTGTGTTTGAGATGGCTCTTATACCGACCTGGCAAATTAAAATCTTCCACTGCAGTAATAAATAGATTTTTATATAAGTTTTGAAAATTTCGAAACCCCCACCATTTAACAAACCCCCACCTTAGAAAACTCAAATATTTAACAATTATTTGGGTATTTGGAGTAATCCCACTACATTCCTGACAATTTATTTTCCATACTACCTAAAAGTTTTGTTTTCTTTTAATAACCCCCGCCCTCCCCCCCATTATTTTCCAGACTTATATTTAACATTAGGTGACCTGGTGGTCTAGGGGTAAGGTGTCAGACTTCTGTGCTGAGGGTCCGGGGTTCAATCCTCGGTCCCAGCACAGATTTATCTGATTGCCAAACCCTTCCTTCACCTCTGACAAGACTTGTATTAATCACAACTTGTGAATGTAAGGAATGCCAGGCCTCCACCGTGGTTCGGATCCCACGTTGAACTGTAGGTCCTCCATTTCATCTCATAATCACCCTATTATTGCACATTAGCGTAAGTATAACGATAATGGGTAGTAAGACGGGGTGATAATAATTAATAATAATAATATATTTAAAATTTTAAAATATAACACTCCTGTTGTTATTTAGAGTAATATATTTATCTTTCTCTTCAGAATTTCGTTTTATACTATACTGGGAAGTAGTTGTTCAATTAATTTTGAAAATTTGAATCCACCCTCCCCCATTTCACCAAATTTCATATTTTAAGACTTAATTGATCATCTAGAATAGTACCTCTGCCTGTATGCCTAATTTCAATATTCTTTCTCACTTAGTGATTTTTCTATTTATGTACAGTCGCTTCTCCTATCATGTGCTACATTTACAAACAAAGTTAAATAAGGAAGGTTTGGAAGGTGCCAGCATAAGATAAATATACAAGTATAACAAATCAGTTTATTTAAATCCAAACAAGTTAATAGAATTGCATAAGGTTCAAATAGGTCCTAGATCGAACAGTCCTTTGCTATTTTAGAGAAATTAAATTAGTTACCATAAACATAAACATCCCAACTGGGAACTAGGAATCAACACAAGTAAAGTTGAGTCTATTGTCGAGAGTAGTAACTCTTCAAACTAAAGTACATTCTGCTATGAAGGAGCTATGAAGGAGCGGCAAAATAAATAGAAAGCAAATATTAATTCGAAGTTAGTCAACAATATAAAACATCTATCTAGCCTCGTGACTACTAGACTTAGACTTGAAAAACATATTCATTGATTATAGTTAAATAGTAGTTAATGATATAATATTCTGGTAAGTCCTAATTTAAAGAGTTACTAAAATGGTAGTTAAATGAGCTAGCTAGCAAGAGTTAAGAAACACAAATATTAATCTCCTAGAAGAGGAACCCATCATTTTACAAATAGAAAATGGCGAGCTACCAGGAATCTAGGCCGTAAAGATACTATGACCGGTCTATTCCTGATTAGTACTGCCTGGACATTCAATTGTATGTTTATACTTCAACCCAATCTTGGCACACAATAATTAGTACAAACAATATATGTATCAACTTATACAAACGGCGCCTGAAGGGGACTGGAAACTAAGCACTATCCCCGCGGACCACTACTATGAACTTGTTGTGCTGCCACAGGTTGCGTACTGTAAAAAGGTACACTAAAAAGAAACAATAGTGACTACTATCTGTCACAGACCTAATTAGGTCATTGAACAAAGTGTTGGATAACCTGATTTCCGCCACTAAGTGATCCTAAACATGGTCATACCTTATAGGGAGTCATTACTACTCCCTAATATATAAAAACTATGTTTTAAGGACTTAGAAAAAGAAGTCAAGACACACTGACATAGTAAATAAAGTCGTATGGACCAAGTTACATAAAGCATTAAGCTCATCATTCAAAACTATGCCTTATGGGCATATAAAACATGTCAGAAACACTGATATTTAATACTGTATCATATGGACATAGAAAAACAAGTCAGACACACTGACAAAAAACTATGTCTTATGGACATAGTTAAAAAAAAGAGCACTACGACTCTACTCCGATTCTAACTATCAAATACTCATAGTCTCAGAAGAGGCTTCATTCTGCGTCGAGGTGGAGAGACCGACGCCTCACACATCATAGTCACCAGTAGCTTGTTCGTAGATATAGATTAACTTAAAAGTTGTTCTTCCGTCGAATTGATAAAATATAATACAAAATGTGGGTCGCAGTCGCGATATTAGATTGCTCTGATTCACCCTAAGGGGAGCACGAGAGCAAATTCCAACACGTACCGACCAATTGAGTCACACCGTGTGGTTTCGGATTCTAAAACAAACGGACTGTCGCATTTCACAAAGTTTCTGAAACAAAGGGAAAAAAACATATTAATATTGTTGGGGGGGAAAAGTATATTGGGAAACCGAATAAGGGTTTTAGAGCTACGTACGGAGACACTACTCTAAGGGGGGGGGGGGGCCTGGTGAGAACCTCCCAAACCACTGTTTGACACTTCTCGCTTATCCGAGCAGGGCTTTGGGACGTCGGTGGCACCTTCCAGGATCAATGACGTAATTCCCAAGCCCCTAGATAAGAGGATTGGTGGCACCAGGAAGTAGGCCTATGTCGTAGAAGGACTGCACTAGCTTCCGGAAGTGGTCCTTGATGGTAGGCATTTCCAGGTCACGATGCAGAGTCACATTCCGAACGTACCAAGGTGCGTACACAATGATCCTCAGACACCTGCTCTGGAACGCCTGCATCCTCCTCATATACGTGTCCGCCAGGTGGTCCCAAGCAAGACACGCATAGTCGAGGATCGGTCTGAGCAACTGCTTGTACAGTGTCAGACCGTTTATTGTAGACAGGGCGCTACGCCTGTTAAGCAGTGGGCCTAGGACTCCCAGCCTTTGCCTCGCTTTGTGAAGTCTCTCAGTGCAGTGTAGTCGCCAAGTCTGTTTGGTATCCAGCGTAAGTCTCGGGTACTTAGCATTGTTCGACCATCTGATCTGCTCTCCGAACAGCCGGAGTGGGTCCGGCCTGTAGGATTTTCTTTTCCTTGTGAAGAGCACTGCCGTGCTTTTCTCCACGTTAATACTTGTCCTCCGAGTGGTCAGCCACCCCTCCAACTGAATCAGGTGCGTCTGGATTCGCCTCTCCACCAGCTGCCCTCGCCACGACTCCGCTACTAGAGCCGTGACGTCCGCATACAGTGCCAACTTGGTGTCTGGGGATTTAGGAATGTCGTTCACATACAGACTGAAGCGCATTGGGCCCACGAGGGAACCCTACGGCACTCCTGCCCGGATACTTCTGACTTGGGAAGTGGCGTTCCCAAAGGTAGTGGGGAAGGTGCGCTGGGATGGATAAGATTGTACAAGCTTAATTAGGTAGAAGGGCAGGTCCAGGGAGAGGAGTTTGAAAAGGAGGCCTTCGTGCCAAACACGGTCGAAGGCCTTTGCCACGTCGAGAAAGACGACACCAATCAGCCTGTTGATGTTGAAGTTCCTCGTGACCTGCTCCACGAGCCGGGCGAGTTGGTGAGACCTAGCGTGTCCCGCCCGAAAGCCGAACTGCTCATCCACCAAGATGCCCGGCTCGCGAACATATCGGGTTAGTCTCGTCAGTAGAATTCTCTTGAACAACTTGCCCAAACAGTCGAACAAGCTGATCGGTCGGTAAGACGAAGCTAGGGCCGGGTCCTTACCCGGTTTATGAAAGCAGAGGATGTTGGCGTGCTTCCATAGCTCGGGGAAGTGACTCAAGAGCAGGGTGGCGTTGAATAATTCCACGAGAAAGTTAATCGCCTCCAAGGGCAGCTTTCTGAGGACCACGTTATTGCTACCGTCGCGTCCGTAGGCCTTATTTAGTCTTAGAGCGGCTAACGCCCGCGACATTTCTGTCGCATCCTTGGGTTCAGGTTCATCCAAGGGTCTGTACGAGACTGCACTGATAACCTGAGCCACGTGCGCAATGTGAACTGAGTCTGATGGGTCCTCAGTCGGTACAAATTATGCCTCTAAATGCTCAGTGAGCGCATCGGCCTTCTCCTGGTTGGAGTTGGCCACCCCGTGATGACCCATAATAGGTGGGCTTGGTGTGGGGACCTGCATCAAGTTCCTCGTCATGCGCTACAGGAACCTGTTCTGCACGCACAGGCTCTCAATCTTGTCCTCCCAGACACTGTTCCGTTATTCTTGGACCATCTCGCGAACCGCATGGACTTTGCGGCTCCAGTTGACCTTGTCTACCGGGTCCCTCGAGATTTGCCAAGCCTTCCTCAGCCGATTTTTCTATTGGACGTGCTTGAGGATAGAATCGGGCAAAGAAGCCTGTGGCGCCCTCTTAGGACGGTGTCTCGACGTCGAAGCTTTGAGCGACCCTTTGATGGTGGAAGTTTTGAATTCTGCACCGCGATCGATTTCTGCTGCTGTTCGAAAGGTAAGGATGGATCCTACCTTTCTCTCAACACATTCGTGAACTTTTCCCAGTCAGTGCGCTTAAGATCGGGTTTTTTGAGGGGGGTCTATGAAGGGCACTGCGCGTCCCAGGTTCACAAGAACGGGTTTGTGATCTGAGTCTAGCTCATCTAGAGACTTCAGCACTAACCACCTTCTGTTAACTCTGGAGACAACAAAGTCGAGGACGTCCGGGAAACCAAGGTGATTGTGAGGGATTAGGGTGGGGGTAGGAGGGCCGGTAGCCACCAAGCCGTGTAGATCCATGACGTCGCAGAGCAATCTGCCACGAGCGCACAAAACCCTAGAGCCACATGAAGGGTGCTTAGCGTTTAAGTCACCACCGATTAAAACAGGCGTGGTACTTCAAAGCAGCACCTCAATGTCAGCCCTCGTAGCCCGGTTGAACCGACGGTAGGCAGGGTAGTAGATGGAAATGAGCCGCACTGGGCCGGTATAGGTCACCATTTGGGTAGCCGCTGTTTCCATGTGTTGGAGGGGAGGAAGCGAGATGACGTGATGGTCAATGCCCCTTCGGACCAGGACCGCCGTCCCATCCCTTCCCACACCCTCCGCTCGGTCGCTCCGATGGCAGATGAACTCTGCTAACGAGAACCTCATTGCGGAGTGCAAGTGGGTTTCTCCCAACAGCATTACGTCGACACGATACTTTGCCAGGAAACTTTCAAGCTCATCCTTCTTCCTCGCGACTCCGTTAGCGTTCCAGAGTGCCACCGTAAGCTCCTTCAGGACTGGTGGTTCTCTATTCAGGTGTACTGCCATTAGAGACTAGGTAGAGGATGATGTGCTCCATGACCAGGTGGCCATGGTTACTCCTATGAAATAACTGGACCTTCCTCAAGAGACTCGATGATAATTCCCATGGATCCAGTCCCGTAATGCCCTTGAGTAGCTCAATGCAATTTTTGAGCTTTGAACCCTCACTCTCTGGGCTAGGTGTGGAGAGCGGGTTTGTGGCAGGGGCGAGAGGGGTAGGAATGGGGAGTGGAAGAGAGGGTTGGGGTGTTGCGAAGGGGTGGGGATAGAAGAGCAGGGTGCGGGGGAGGTGGAAATGAGTGCTGTGTTTGGGAGAGGAGCGGTCTTGGATGAGTCCTCGACCGAGAGGGAAGAACCAGATGACACTGGTTCTGGTAAGGTGGCTTTGGCAGGTGCCTCGGCCTGAAGTGGAGGTGTTAGTCTCCCTGACAATACACTGGTGAAAGATTGCACCAATCGCTTTGGTGTTGGAGCTGGAGTCACGGTCACCTTCCGTACCGCAACGTGCCCCGAGGGCTTCTGGCCTTCGCAGTCCCTGCCGCCCGCAAGGACTTGTACGTGGGACATCCCCGCCACGCCGAGGAGTGGGCTCCTGAGCATTGCAGGCACTTTGGGGGAGATCGTCTCTCCTCCGGACACCCGCCCCTCTCGTGGTCACCATAACAGAACCCACACCCAGGGTTAGCACTGCAATCCCTCCGCACATGCCCAAACCGGAAACAGTTCTTGCACTGAACATGGCTGACGGTAGACTTGTACTTCTCCACCTTTACGCGGAGCCCGTACAGTGCTGATATGGAGTAGAGCCTTACGATAGGCTCCCCGGGAGCAGAGAGACAATGAAGTTCGGCAACCGCTGCCTTTCTATGGTCCTTTGATCCCGTTTCCACCGGGCGATCGTCTGGGGGACGGATTTCACGGGGAAACCCATCTCCATCAGCTCTTTCTGGATGTTGCCAGGGTTTGTCCGTGTCAGGAGTCCCCTCACCACGACCCTGACCAGTTGCTCCAGTCCCAGCTTGTAGGTCCAATGCTGGATCCTCAAGCTCGGCAAGATCTTCTGGAAGTTGCGGTAAGCTTCCTCCGACCCGCACTGGAAGCGCACTCGATGCCCCGGCTGCCTGAACGTCTCCACAGGTTCTATAACCTTGGATTGGATGGCCCTCGCTAACTTGGAGTAGTCCTCCACATCACACAAGATGATGTGAGGGATCTTCCCCTTGGCTTTGTGAGCTGGCACAGAACCAATAGTACCAGGCTGGAGTGAGGCACGGCTTGCGTTGTTACCCTTAGGTATCTGCCGCTTCCCAACTTTGCTCAACGCTGGTGCACGCTGGCCCGGGCCACCGTAGACCTCACTCTCATCACCAGAGCTATCGCCTAAATGGTTAGGTTTGTCCTCCGGTAGCTTCTTGTTATTGCTGGTCTTACCCCTTCGGTGGGGCCTTACGGTCTGAAATCCCTCAGACTCATCATAGTACCCGTGGATCGACTCATCACGCATCAACGGGAGGTCTGGTCCTGAAGACAGTCTCTCCACCTCCACGTAGTCGCACGAGTTGTCGACACGCGTGAAGCGTGTGACCCGATCTTCTGAGTCTGAAGAAAATTCAGCTGGACGTTTATTACCTACCGACACCTCTTAGCGGGAGGTGTTGGAGTTGACGCGGGTTTTTGAGTTCCTTGAGATCACGCCCGCGTTACTGCCGCTTGCAGCGGTCCTTACCGGTGAAAGACGGCTGGGTTCCCCCTGATCATGGCTTCCGTTGACACCGTTAGGTTTTCACCCATTGTGCTGGCGGGATCTTTCGCCGTCCTTCCCGGTTTGTGGGCTCTCGGCACTGAAAAGGGCCTTCAGTTTTTTTGGCCGTCAGTGGCATGCACACCTCCTGTGGTTGAAGGGACCCCGCTAGACTCGCCCGCATCGGTATAGTTGCCAACGCTTTGTAGGGGCCGGTACTGATCAACGAGCCGAGGCCCGAGAATGCAATACCGGATGCCCTGGTGGGTCCGTCAGTGGCACGCACACCTCCGGTAGTTGGAGGGGTCCCGCTGACTTCAGCCTGGCCATCAGTGTCCACCTCCCCGGTAGTTGGGGAGGTCGCGCTGGCTGCCGTGTTGGCCTTGAAAAGAGCTAGATAGTTACTCTCCCCGAGAAGGGCCAGCTACTTCTGGTGGCAGCCGCTAGTAGTACGTTCACTTCCGGTATTTGGAGGGGCCTCACTGACTTCGCCAGGTTGACTGCTTGTTGCGCCCACCTCCCCTGGTAACTTGGGAGGTCACGCCAGCCTTGTTGGCCCTAGAAAGGTCTGATTCGTTTCCCTAAGGTGACTCTTGCTGGGTTCGGTCAGCGACACGCTCGCCTCCGGTAGTTGGAGGGATCCCCGCTTTCTTCACCCGGTTAGCTGGTTCTTGCACCCACCTCCCCAGTAATTTGAGAGGTCACGCCAGCCCTGTTGACCCTGGAAAGGGCCGATTCGTCACTCGAAGGTGACTCGCGCTCGCTTCGACCAGCGGCACGCTTGACTCCGGGAGTTGGAGTGGCCCCGCTGGCTTCAGCCTCGACTGTAAGCTTGTTGCCCCTTGACAGGCAGCTGCCGCTAGAGCTTTGGGCTTGTGGCGGACCACTTGCCACCCGGCACGAGCTTTTCCCTGACCGGAGGAGCCTTCAGTCCCCTCGAACGGAAACCTTCGACTCCCCCAGCCAAGATGGGTTGCACAAGCTTGCCGCTGACGGCTGATCCCTCGACGCTCGCCGCCAACTTCTTCTTGATCGGTGCCGGTCGCTTCCCAGGCTTCTTCAACGCCTCATCCAGCGGTCTTCTACCGACCCGATGCCATCTCCTTTTTTCTTCTTCACGGTGGGTTCCATCCGGACGTAAAACAGCACTCGCTCAAAACGCTCCATCAGCCAAACACACGTAAGGGAGGCAGAACAACACCTTGCACTCCCATACAAAATGTGACGCGAGGAATGATGGTTATATAGTAACAACTGGCGTATTCAATGAGGGTCTTCAGCCGGACAACAGAGGGAGAGGTAATTTGCAGAATTGCACTGAATGACAACTAGCGTTCGAAGACTGCGTGGTGAGCAGAGAGAAATAGCTCAGCCATTTCATCTGCTGGTGAGATGTCGTTCTGCTAATGATCCCAGCATAGTCAGCTCGGGCATTTTTCCTGAAATTTGGACGTTCCCCGGCAACATGAATTCACCGTGAGCTAATACCTGCCACGCACTCTTAAATTATATTCTTGTATTCATCGTGTTAATCGAGAGGGTTAACACGGTACATTGATAGTCTCTCCCCCCCCCCCCCCAATTTCCTGGAGACCTATTTTGGCTGTATCGGTTGATCCCTTTATCAGCTTGCCTTTACATGAATGAAAATATTTCAATTTTATACTTAACGGGAAGTGTTTAATTCTATTAGCTATGGAAATTTGGGGTGGAGGGGATAACTCTTCCTCCCCTCATTTTAAACTAGTTACTTCATTTCGATTATTTTGCCGGCGTGTTTGGTCTGGCTCTTAAACATTCCTGACAAATTTAAATCCTCCACCAGATTAAGAAGTTGTTATATAAGTTTTGGAAATTTTGAACTCCCTCCCCCACATTTCACCAACCCACAATTAGAAATTTAATACATTTAAGACTAAATTGGTACTTGGTGTAATCTCACTATATTCCTGGCAAATGTTGATATTCTAAAAGTGTGGTTTTGTGTTTGTATGGTCCCTCCCCTCTTTTCATGGCGTTCTATTTTTAAAATTGGTGATTATCAGACTTCTTATTATTTGTGGTAGTCCCTTAACCTTCCTGCTGGGGTTATGTTTTATACCACCCTTGATCATGGTTTTTCCTATTAGTTTTGAAAGTTTTAAACCTCCTTCTCCCATTTTACCAACTCCAACATTGAAATATAAAATCTTAAGAGTAGTTTGATTATTTGGGTTTGTATTGCTACCTCCCTGCCAAGTCTCAGTTATCTACCTTCCCAAATAGGTCTATTCTTTATTTAGATTCCCAAATTCCTCATTTATAGACTTTTTGGTTATATGAGGCAATCACTCTACCATCATGCTAAGTTTCAATTTTCTAGCCCATTTAGAAGTAGCTATTCTTTTTCTGGACACACACACACGCACATACATACATACTTTCTACTTTATATAATTACATAGACTAGCTCTTTGACCCGTTATTCGCACGGGTAGACTGATAAGCCACGTAGAAACTATATAAAATTAGGAGGTTTAACATACTGCGACCAACATTTTTAAAGTTTCTCCTTTTACAAGCATTACTTCACTGTTGCAATCCCAAGGCAATCATTGCAATCGATAAATTAAAATAAATTAAGCTTTGCATTTTTTTTAACCAACAACCAACTGAGTGCACAATTGAACGCAATGTTCACCTAAGCAAGATAAAGGTTTTTTTCTATTATATTAGCAATTTATAGGCTACCCGTCCCTCCTGGCCCTCCTTTTATACATTTCTTGGACTCCTAGTGTTAAATTTAACACCTTCCAATTATTATTTTTATCTTTGGTGATCTTTTTACCAGTTTGCCAAATTTAAATTTTCCTCCACACTGAAAGGTAGCTTTGAAGATATGTTAGGCTACTCTACCCACTCCCCTCACATTTGTTCGATTTCCACATTCCATTTTGGAAATTTTAAGACTTATTTGGTTATTTGCTATGGTTCTTTTACGTGCCTGCATAATTTCAATTTTCACTCACACCGAAAATAGTTGTATCACTTTCGAGCTCTTACATTTCCCCGTTTTCACTTTTGAAATTCCATTTATTCATACATCATTCGGCTATGAGGTAAGGTATATTTACTTACATGCTAAATTTCAATTTTATTCCACACTGAGAACTTTTTTTCTTTATTAGTTTCTGTGATCAAGAGGTAAGGGTGGTTGAGTTTGGTTTTCAGAGGTTGGTACCAAGAAGGTGGTTTTTATTTAATTACAAATATCTCTCCACAAGGGTCGCTAATGTTCTCCGAATCAGGTAAGCCTGAATATTCTCTGGAGGTCTTTTAAGCTTCTCCTTTTTTCTTTCTCTCCTCACCCAACCAACAGGTGACCTTGAAGGAAAGGGTGAATGAAGACATTGTGACCCCTCTGTAACAGCATAGTGCTTTCTAGCGGTCTCATACAGAACTACAAAATTTGACCCATTTGACAGGCGTGTTTTGTTCAACTCCCGACGTCTCACAAGACACGCGACCGCGACCGTCGGCTGATTGAGCCACTCATCTATTTGTTGCAGTTTGTGTACCTGGGCGTGGTGACCAGTATCGAGAGCAACCACAAGAATGTGGAGAGCGCTCGTAAGGGTCAGGAGGTGTGCATCAAGATCGAGCCGGTCCCCGGGAGGCGCCTAAGATGTTCGGCAGGCACTTCGACGAAAAGGACTTCCTCATCAGCAAGGTCAGTGCGTTCTCTAATGTTCCTTGCTTCCTCCTTCTTTTACTACCCGTCGAGGATATCTGTGAGAGTCCGACATCTTAGATCAGTCGAAAGCCTGTCTGCCAGCCGAACTAAGGGTCCTGGGTTTGATTACCAGCATGGCCGACAAATTTATCATAGGTGAAATGTGGGTTTCTCTTTTCCCAGTGATGAATTAACGGCTGGGGGCTGGATGTTGTGTCTGTAAATTTAAGTTGGTTTATAAGTTGTGTGCTGATATATTGTTGGTTCAGAAAGGACACGTTAAATACTTCAAATAAAAACTAATAGGAGAAGGATGGAGAACTTAACCTAAGACTTAGGGGAATTGTTGCCACATTTACGTTGAGGTATATTGGGAGAGCATTTAGTAAAGAAACGTTTCACTATACCCGGCTGGACCTCGACCTCTAACCTGCCCGTCACCGTAAAATAAGACTGAGCTGTTTAGTATTGTTTACTGATAAGTAGTCACGGAAAGACATTTGAACAACGTATGTGCTACACCCCAATATGAAACTGTCAATGTTCGTAAACTGGCCTTTTATATTGACCATGTTATTAACTCTTGTCCATTTCATGAACTGGAACTTTTGTACTATCTATTACAAGCTTAACTGGAATTCCTGCTGTATATCATATAAAACCAACCTAACCTAACTTAACCTAACCTTTCATATTAAAACGATTAAAAGTTAAATTAACTTAAAGAACAACCCTGTTTTTCACTTGTCCATTCCACGAATTGAGCACAAACGCTACTCAATTCATGAACCAGACGAGTTTTTGTCCAGTCTGTGAAATGGACAAGTGAAGAAACGGCAGAAATTTGCCCAATTATGAACTGATCGATTTCACTTTTGGGGTGTAACATATACAACGACATAGACGCAGTATAGCCAACACTGACTAAAGATCACAAAATGTATCTCTCAACTGTAACATTTCCACTAGCTGGCGGCATTCGCACCAAGGCATTAAGCTCATCTTGTCTGATTTTTCAGGGGAGCGTGTGATTCGATTCCTGACTTGTTGAAATGAGATGGTTTTATTTAAATGGTTTCCAACACGCCCTTTGCACCAATTTTGGTATTCTTCCTTTCTCCTCTACCCTAATTAGTGTGAGTACGTGGGTAGCCCGGACGGGTATTAAGACTTGGTTCACTGACACATGCGCTCTAAAATTATAGTTGCAAAACACATGACCTGGCCTACGGACACATAAAACTAGATTTGATAACTATTTCAACTATCAACACTAAGATTGCTCTTAGGGTGGTCCGACTATACATAACGTACTGTTATTGCAAAGAAAATATTAATTTGTCGAGATCACCGCTGCCTTCGATCGACATTTATCCCAACAATTTTATGAAACTTATTTGTTTGAATTGAAATTTGAAAAATGTAATTATTCGTTCATTTTGGGTAGTCATTGTTGTGAGGATTTTATATAATTTATAATGTGTCTGAGTATGATGACACCAAATACTTAGCGTAGCTGGGCTAAGAGAAGAATCACACAGCTTAATATTGGTGTCAAGCCGTCAAATTACATTTCCCGAATTGTATGCCCGTCGGGGCCCCCTTCCCCCCTCCCGCCCCCCATACATCCAAAAACAACAAGAAACATATACTTAGCGTGAAATTGCGCCTGCCGGGTAAAGGCCTAATTCCAATAAGGCTTACATATATAATTTTGAACCGAAAACATTTATCATATAAACTAACCACAGTAAGAGATAAAGATATTTTATTGCTACATAAATTCATTAACCAAACAGGAAGCTCATACTAAAAAAGTCTTTTTTTATTATTATTAAATGCATCATGGAAGCGTCTTGGCACCAGATTCACGCTTCCAAGAATTAACATTTAAAATGTGTGAAAACAGGCCATATGTTTTATGTAAACTGATGTAAAGCTGGCAATTGCTATCTCTTAATTTATTTTATTTTATACTTGTAGCATGATATCACTGTTAATAAATTTAAACTTTATTTGTGAAGATGACTCTAAATCTATTTCATCATATAAAATGGGACCTCAAGGTGTCTCGCTCATGAAATTATGATAATTATGATTAGTCATGAACTCTCTTTCGGGAATATGTGATCTTAATTTCGGCAGTCTTTTAAATGACTCATGGATAGCTTTTCCAGGTTAACGAATAAGTCATTAAAACTTTTTTCCCTTGAATATATGACAGAATAAATGATTCTCTAAAACAAACTTGTTCAATAACATAAGCCCGAGAACAGGCATGCATGCACAAAACCAAAATACAATGAACAATTTAATAATTATCATTTGTGAATGGGGATCATCCTTACCAAACTTTATTTCAATGTATAATACAGTGGAACTTTTTCTATTTTCTTTGTTTTTAGACTGTCACAAACTTTGTGGGTGTATATGAAAGCTAAGCTATACCTTGATTTTATAAGAATGGGACATTTCAAGCACCTTTTAGAAAATACAAACATATTTTTTTGTGGTCAACTTTGCCTATATTATCTGTGCTATTTTATAGATATGTATTAATAATATAGTCAAACTCGAGTATAACGAACACTAGGGAACCAACTTCAATGGCCTTTACTCACTCTATCATTGATGAGTTAAATCAAACTTTTTTTTTTTTCGTTCTCAATAACTTGATAGAAAAAGATAGATTCAAAAAACAAAAGAAATATCAAAGAGAGAAAAATAATGTAATTAAATACCTACAAATTATTTGTACTAATATGCTTCTATAAACTACAATAAATTTAATATTAAACACAATTTATTTATCAGAAAATTAAAAACAAAACTTCGTTTCTAACTGAATTTACTGTCGTGGGGTAGCAGGGCTGGAGGCTAGAAATTGGAGGGGTGGGTAGAGTGGGGGTGGTCCCCAAAGACAAAGCAAGGTCATAAACTGGCCTATAGCCCCATGTGGATTCATAAAAGCTAAGGCCCCCCCTTTAATTTTTGTCCGTGCCTAGAATAGGATATTCCTGACTATCCGAGCAATTAATAATGTTGGCATAGTTCAACATTTGTGCTGCGGGCTATATCCGTCAAGTACGCTGGTTATAAAATAAAGCACTTGTTTATAAATACGCGTAAATTAAAGTCATCGTGATTTTATTTTTCTCATTACAGCCATGATCTAGCTTCCATTTCTATTCTCGTTGCAACCAAATTTGACTATATATACAGTGAAAGTAAATCTAGTAACTTTTCTGGCTGTCAGATATGTCAATTAGTAAGAAAATTGGGGTGTACTTAAAGAGTATGACGTGAAAATCTACTAATTTTGACACTAATACCAAACATACTTTGTTAAAATATCTGGTTTCTTTTTAGAGTCAAGGCCAGGTTGGAATTCTGTGATCATATCTTGATTTTAATTAATTCACGTTGGAAAAAGGTTGACACTTTCTAAGCATTTACCTACCTATCTTAACTTTTAACCATACTATGGGAAGTGCAATACTCTTTTTTTTTTGTGAACTTTTCACAATCTTTACCTAGAAAAATGTTGAATTTATTATTTTCTGTATTAAGATGAGGCCCCTTTCTTCTGTCTGGAGAGAAATCTCGACAGAGGCTGTTTGTTTTCAGATTTAATTATAAGAGGATATAAGACATAAATATATAGAAGCCAGTATTTAAAACTCTTATAATTGACACCATCCATTAAAAGTGAACATATAAAAGTAGATTTAATAACGTCTGGAACTATCAGATAAGGATTTTCTGATGGTGATCTGACTGTAGATGCAGTTAACTACTACCGCTGTAACACTTGATTATTAACTAGTTTGTGACTGAAGATTGAGGTCAAGAGGTCTAGTTGTTCTCGGCACAAAGTGTACTGTGACTCTTCCCCACCTCATCCCTCTTTTTTTTCCTCTTTTTTCCTCTTTTCTTGCCGCCTCTGCTTCGCTCGAAATGGCTGGCGTGCAAGTTTCCCCTCCTTTTTATATAGTTAAATTTAATAGCTTCATTGATGAAATTGAAAGAGAGTTTGTGGCCATTCAAGTCCACCTGGCCTGGGTTATTAGTGAGAGATAATTAATGAACCCACCTCTTCCTCATCCCCCCCCCTTTTTCTTCTAGTTTTTGAAAGAAAAAAAACCCCGTACATATTCTTTCCCTCTCCCCCACCCCCTTTACACTAGATTTAAATGTTTTATTACAGTTTTTTTTAAATTGGTAAGAAACGCGCTCGCACTGTTGGTCACACGGACCAAACTTCAAGCTTTGCCGAGTTTTTTTCCCTAAATGGTTTCCCACTCATCCTCCACGCAAATACGGTTATGTTTCCTCTAAAGTTTAAATTATACCTTGCTCGCTTCTACCTCATTAGTATTAAATATGCGGATAGACCGGTGGGTGAACAAGAAAATAATAAGCTATTTTTTATATTTCGATACATTTATTTTATTTAATAACACAACTGAACTCATATCACCTTAGCTCAGTCGATAACGTATCTTTTTACTTGGCAAAGGGTCCCGGGTTCGATTTCTGGCAAGGCCGAAAAATTCATCACTGGTAAAATGTGGGCTTCCCCTTTCACACTTATGAATTAACGGCTGGGGACTGGATGTTGTGTCTGTTCTAGATTTACGTTAGTTTATAAGTCGTGTGCTGATATAATCAGTCGGTTAAAAATTGCCTCAAATTAAATGAAAAATGAACTAACACATTTGATGGTTTAATTATTGTTAATAATAATTGTTATTGTGTGTGGGTGGTGGCCACATTTAGGGAAAATATGAAAAACTTGTAAATGTAAGGGAATTTAAAATTGTCATTCAAATCAGGAAATTATAAATTTGATCAAACACTGTAAATAGTTAAACCTAAAACTCTTTATTTTTGAAAGCAGCTCAAAATAATTATTTATAAAAAATAGAGTAACTATTTTTATATTTTGAACATACCTATCAAATACTAATATGGGTTTTAATTAAGGAAAATTGGATTCTTGAATCAGGAAAGTTCAGAGATTATATATATTATATATATATATTTGGTATGTGTGGTAGTTTGAAAAATGTTTAGGGACCACTGGATCAAACAAATACTTCCTAGTCTGCCATTCAAATCTTACGAAATTTGTACCGTAAAATGTAGATCTGTACTCGGAACTCGATCGTTTGACAGTTGTAGTCGGGTTTGTTGTGTGTGATGGTCTAGTGTTTGCACTACCTGATTGTGGGGCTGTCTTGTTATTCTTAACACTTGGAGAGGAACTACTCGTTATTCTCTCTCCGTATCGTCAAGTGGGTGCTGCTGTGCGTCTAATTGGAACTGTCCACATCGCGTTAAATGTGCGCTCGTCAAAATAGAAAATAAATAAACACAAAGTTTCCTTAGTCACAAATTGTATCTTTATTTGTTTTTAATTATAAGAACTTTTATACTATATTTCTTTTTAAAGACCGATTGAAATTTACTAACTCATAATTATTTCACGTGTGACACTTTCAAACAAACGAAAACAACTTTTGTTTCTTGGAAAAGATAGCAGACACCAGTATCATTCACTCAGCCCTCTACAGCATGAGTGTGGGTCATACATGGTACTACGAATATCATCGGCCGACACTTCTAAGGCCCGGTGCCCTCCAGTGACTTGTGCATGGTACTACGAATATCATCGGCCGACACTTCTAAGGCCCGGTGCCCTCCAGTGACTTGTGCATGGTACTACGAATATCATCGGCCGACACTTCTAAGGCCCGGTGCCCTCCAGTGACTTGTGCATGGTACTACGAATATAATCGGCCGACACTTCTAAGGCCCGGTGCCCTCCAGTGACTTGTGCATGGTACTACGAATATAATCGGCCGACACTTCTAAGGCCCGGTGCCCTCCAGTGACTTGTGCATGGTAGGTACTACGAATATAATCGGCCGACACTTCTAAGGCCCGGTGCTCTCGAGTGACTTGTGCATGGTACTACGAATATCATCGGCCGACACTTCTAAGGCCCGGTGCCCTCCAGTGACTTGTGCATGGTACTACGAATATCATCGGCCGACACTTCTAAGGCCCGGTGCTCTCGAGTGACGTGCGTCAACTTTGCAGTCGCGCCCTTTGACGCTGCGTCACTGCTAAAAGCAGTGCACACTAGCGACCTGCGTCTGGTGAAGCTAAGTTGACGTCACGTCACAGCACCCGGAGCAGTGCACACTAGCAACCTGCGTCTGGTGAAGCTAAGTTGACGTCACGTCACAGCACCCGGAGCAGTGCACACTAGCGACCTGCGTCTGGTGAAGCTAAGTTGACGTCACGTCACAGCACCCGGAGCAGTGCACACTAGCAACCTGCGTCTGGTGAAGCTAAGTTGACGTCACGTCACAGCACCCGGAGCAGTGCACACTAGCAACCTGCGTCTGGTGAAGCTAAGTTGACGTCACGTCACAGCACCCGGAGCAGTGCACACTAGCGACCTGCGTCTGGTGAAGCTAAGTTGACGTCACGTCACAGCACCCGGAGCAGTGAACACTAGCAACCTGCGTCTGGTGAAGCTAAGTTGACGTCACGTCACAGCACCCGGAGCAGTGCACACTAGCAACCTGCGTCTGGTGAAGCTAAGTTGACGTCACGTCACAGCACCCGGAGCGGTGCACACTAGTGACCTGCGTCTATTTGGACGCAACTCTCGGCCTAAGTCGGTTTGAAGCCATGGCCGTGGTAAGTACACTCCTGGAGCGGGAAAACAAAATAGGCAAACTTATCTTTGCTGTACACAACTCCAATACCCTGACATGAAGTTATGATATCTGTAACAATGATGTATAGGCATTTTGCCTAACGTTTGGTCTCTACTCGTTATTTTAAAAGTGAAC
This sequence comes from Timema podura, assembly GCA_033556935.1. NCBI lineage: Eukaryota > Metazoa > Arthropoda > Insecta > Phasmatodea > Timematidae > Timema > Timema podura. The sequence continues at coordinate 77,474,525 of JAVRXN010000008.1, read as the reverse complement.
AGTGGTTGTGACTTGTTTAAAATATTTTATAAATTGTTATTGTGAAAATAAATAGTAGGTAGTAATGTATCTAAATTTAATGCACTTTTACTATAATTTCCGGACTATTCAGATGACATATGGTCCCAGTTAGTCCTTATAAACGAAGTGCCACTCTATATAAAAACAATTTTTTCCCCAATTCATAAAAGAATCAGAAAAAAAAATTGAGATAGAACTCGCCAAGTTGCTTTAGCATTATGGCTTCAATTTCACCAGTATATGAATATACTGATATATTTAATATAATATTTAGCACCGCGTCTTACTACCCGTTCGGGTTATACGCCTAAGTACTAATTACACTAATGGATTAGGAATTGGGAGTGTTGAATTTAGAGGAAGTGAACCCGCATTTGCGTGGAGGGAGAGTGGAAAACCATTTAGGAAAAACCACCCCCAGTTCACCCGACCGAGATTCGAACCTCGATCTCCCCGTCCTCGGCGGTCGAGCTCAACACGACTAGCGCGTTAGCCAACTACGCCACCGAAGCGGGTATATACTGATATAGCATCTTGCATATCTCCATCCATGCGGCTTTTTTTTTTTTTTTTTATTTCTGTCGTGGTATTCTTCTAGGGACGGGTTTCAAATGACAGGTCTACTCTATCCTATCCCGCACCTCATTGATAAAAAGTTGTGTGTCTATTTCATCCTCCATTCTGACTGTACACTGAGTACCGTCACAATGACGCGCGCAGTTCGTGTGCACTGCTTTATGTCTTCACAGGTACTGACAGAACGCTGAGCGGTAGCATCACTGCTCTGTGTCTTCACAGGTACTGACAGAACGCTGAGCGGTAGCGTCACTGCTCTGTGTCTTCACAGGTACTGACAGAACGCTGATTGGTAGCGTCACTGCTCTGTGTCTTCACAGGTACTGACAGAAGACTGAGCGGTAGCATCACTGCTCTGTGTCTTCACAGGTACTGACAGAACGCTGATCGGTAGCATCACTGCTCTGTGTCTTCACAGGTACTGACAGAAGACTGAGCGGCAGCGTCACCACCGCGGTTTGCAGAAACCTGTCACTAGTCTTGACTCGAAACCTCGCGTCCCGAGTGAACTCCATCATTCGAATCAAAGTAATGCTGAGAAGCAGCGTCCCATGACGCGACTGCAAAGATGACGCATGTCGCTCGTGGGCACCGGGCCTAAGACGCACTGGGGACACAGGGGGAGGGGGGCACGCCCCCCCCCCCAATAATTTGCTCAAATGGGATACTCTTATTAGTGTTAAATAAATGTGAATTGCTTCATTTATGGAATGGAAAATTTATATTAGGAGCAATGCATACATCATTAAGTCATTTACCATACATTATTAATCATTATTCCTTTGGTTCAATTTTCAATTTTATTTTCTAATTTAACGCTAAAATAAGTACATTCTGCTCCAACACAATTCACATCACCAACCCCACCCAATAAGAGCTAGCCACTCTTCCTCAATGCGTTGACTAACCAGCTCTGCTAGATTTTAGTTCGAATTACAGTCAGGTCGAAGTTACTTTATGTGAAATTGTGTGTGGTACGAGGGGTTCTGAAGTCTGTATAAGTGTGGTCCCAAGTGTAGCAACCCTTATTGTGCTAAAGGCCTTAAAACCACTGATGTACTTACATGATAATGATGGATACTAATTAGTAATTTCATTTGTTTACGACCTTGTATACAATGTATCAAAGATACACCATATATATATATATATATTATTTTAGGGGCACTTTTAATATGCGTAACAGTACAGCTTTGGAATATCAAGTCGTAAGTCTGGCCTTAAAATGTAGCCGGTGTAAAAAACCTATATTTGGTATTATGTGCTCTATATTTTAGTTATACTTTATATAATTAAGTTTTTTACTAAAATCATTTATGGTGTAGGAAGGGGGAGGCAAATTCTTCCCCCTTCCCCTTTAGAGTCGCCAATGGGTTTGTTGGAAATGCAACTTTAACTTTGTACAACAACATTCAAAGGGAATCCGATCATTTCCTGAAATACAGTACCGTATTAATTTTTTTATTTCTGTCAAATCTATATGAATTTTGCAGTGATTGCATTGGTAAACAGAAACAGATTAATTGAATATGTCAAACCATTCATTGAATTAATTTTAAATGTTTGCAGTTGGAGGTATATCTATGGTAAATTGGCTTCTTTTAAAGGCGTAAACCATTGCGTTTGCTAGTTCGTAGGTTCGACTCTGACCTCATCCCCTCCCTCGGCTGTCCTTGTATATTTGTAGTACTATGAGGTAATCCTCTTCGCCCTGGCATATTATGTTCTGCTAGTCTGTGTTGTATCTACCGTTGGTGCCGTCAACACAAGAAATTTCATAAACTAGACATTTTAAATCTAAATTTTAAATTATAAATTTGGTCACACTAACATAAACGAGTAGAATTGAACTAATCCGACACCTTAGCTCAGTGGATAACGTGTCTGCCTATTGAGCTAAGGGTCCCGAGTTCGATTCCCAGCGTGGACGAAAAACTTATCATTGGTAGAATGTGGATTTACCCTTTCACACGGATACATTAACGGTCGGGGACTGGAAGTTGTGCCTTCCCTAGTCTTTTAAGATAGATTATAAAGCATATGAAGCTACGCCCCAGCCGGTAGTGGAAAATATATGGCTTGAATAAAAAACTTACCCAGGCCACAGGCTGGAAACAGTAATGGATGTAGTAGAGTGAGACTAAAAACAAAATTAATCCGAAAAAATTAAATTTTGTGTTACAAAATTAGATTAAATCAAATTATCGGGGTATTAAAAGAAAATTACTAATATATGATTATAAAATGATGTAATTTTATCACTATTTAAATTGTTTTTATTTTTTCTAGCACCGCGTCTTACTACCCATTCGGGATGTACGCCTATGTACTAATTATGTTGAAGGGTTAGGTATGATAAAGTTGAATTTAGATTAAGTGTACCCGGATTTGCGTGGTGAGAGAGAGTGGGGAAACCATTTAGGTAAAAAACCCTCAGTACACTCGACCAAGATCGAAATATGATCTCCTGTTATCGGCAGTCTAGACTATTGCGAGAGTAGAGCCTTAGACCATGCGGCCACCGAAGCGGGAGCTTATAAACTTAAAAATATTTGTATTTAACAGATTATAAATATTTTATTGCGTTGAGTTCATGCTTATCTAAATAGACTAAATTTCATCCCCATACCTTAACTCCTTGACCATAACATTGATACATTAAATAGCAAGTATTCTCCATGAACTTATGAACTTTAATGGTTTTAAATCATTGAATCGGCATTTATAGATTATAGTTATACACTTGTTAAAATAGTAAAATACAATTTTTATTGACGCATGGCCTCGACAATACTTATATTTTGATATTGTGATGTTTTTCATTTAAAAAATCAGAAATGTGAATTTTGAATTAAAAAATTAGTCAATCAAACTTGTTTAATGTTACTTGTCGCGAGAAGCATAAGTAAATTGTGTATCAATTTTCCCAAGAAACTTACCTCCCCCTTGTAAGAAAACATTGAGGGGGCAATATACCCATACCCCCTCCCGAACTCTCCCAGCTCCGGTGCCTATGGAACTGTTAAGATTCCGAGTTAGTAATTTTCACGATTTATGTATGCTGAATCGTTTGTTTAAAGCAAAATCCTGAATAATTGTGCCCGTTTCGATTTTTTTTTCAACTAACATGTTATAAAAAATCCTGAGTGTTACAATTCAGAGTTGAGCAAGAAAACCATTATTCCGAGTTTTTTCGCGATCCTTTATATATTAATATTTTTTAAAAACTTAAAAACTATTTAAAGATTGCAATACAGGCTAAAATTGATTTTATGACATGCAATTAATTCTAACTAAATTGAAATACATGGGATGATTAAGTAAATTTTATCTTTTAAAATCTTTGTGAAAACTTATTTGTTTAAATGCCTCTAGGTAATTAGTGGTATATTGGTATAATTTGATCAAAAGTCTTTAACATATTTCTAGGAAATATTGAAACCCCTTCCTTTATAACTTTATTCTTAAATCCTCGACTAACTGTAGACTGTGAACTGTAGAATCGTCGTTTTAACATGAGCTCTGTGAGATTTTTTTTTCTTCTTCTTCTTCTTCAACCCCCCTCTATTCATAGGGCGCAAGGACCTCTTTTTCATTCAAGCCTTCAGCACCACTCATTCACCCCTTACAACCCGGGCAGAGCTGAGGTCAACCCTACACACGTGCCATCCAAAAACTCATCAATGAGGGAAGGGGGTGGGTAACTAACAACCCACCCCTCCACCCCCCATACTTTCTTGTGACCTAATTCTTTCCCCAAATAGTCTGTGTTTGTTCAGTTATTTTTATCTTCGCGAATAACTCCCTCCACTTTTTTTTTTTTTTCCACTCGCACCATTGAAGGTAAATGTGACCTGATTTGAACTCTGGGTATCTGAGGGGTGAGAGGAGAGTGCGTGACCCAGTTCACGATGAAGTGTGTCACAGCTCTTGTACACGTGTCGACTTCCTCCCTCTACCCCTTGTTCAAGGCCGTTGTATTGATCCATATCTCCTTCGCTGCACGAGGCGCGCCCAACCGACTTCGGAGGGCTGATTTTATTTTGGAATAGCTTACATTTTATAATCGTAGAAATATTATCACTCTATAATCATCATTAAGGTGGAATGTAAGGGGACGCGAGAAAAAGCTAGTGTTTTTGGATTCTCTTCTTTTTTGCCAAAATAAATAAAATATTGCTCCAGTACAAACCTAGAATTTAATTTTCTTCACATGTTGAAATCAACAGTTCCTGAATATCTGTCATGAGCATGCTGGCATTATCTAACAAACTTTTTAAACGAAGAGAAAAAGTGTCGTTAAATTCCAGAACACTCCTGACAAATATTCAAGAAATGTTAAGGTCACCATATAAAGAAAATTAAATACTATGTTTGTACTGAAGCAATATTCTTTTATTTTTGCCCAAAAAAAGTTTTGCCATAAAAACTCCAAAAACACTGTATTTTTCTCCCGTCCCTTCCATTCCGCCTTAATGGCTAAATCAAATGTCTTAGAATGAGGAGGTTGGGTGTTAGTTTAGAGGAGGCACACTTGTTTTAGGAGATAGATAGGCTGATGGATGGATCCATAGTTAAAACTCCTGAGGAAAATAACCCCAAATACACCCGAACTCTGACCTCCCGTCAACAGCGGACAAGTTTAATGCAAGATGGAATGTCATAGATCGTACCCCACGGTTACTGCTACGGGTATGACTTGACACATCACATAACTTAACCTAATATAGCACATCAAAATATTCATATCTGGCGTAAAATGTAATTTGATGGATCTATACACAAAATATTAGTTTCTATTTCACAGCGTCTCACTGCCCGTTCGAATTATACCATGTATATACTAGCACCCATTCGGGTCATATATAAGGTATTAGGAACATAGGAGTTAGAGAAAATGTACCCGAATTTGCGCGAAGAAAAAAGAATAGGAGAATATCTATGAGGTAAAACTGTAAAATCGACCGGAATTCAAACCCCATCTTTCTCATCGCCATAAAATCAGACTAGGTAAGCTGACATTTAGACCATCGTGAGTAAATAGTTAATTATTTTGGCACCAGTGACGAAGATTAACCAAGATCTTCTAAGCCCGGAAATTGGTGGTCTAACTCTACATCCGTGAGATGGGCTGTCCTCTCGGATGATTTCATCGCGAGTATATATCCCAAAGGAGGATCCTGATGTGTTTCCCATCCATCCAGGCCTTCGTCTGGTTAATGTCGCCCGCCCGCACTATCTGGGAGAAAGGATATTCACTAGAAATCATGAAAGTGTGTAGCTTTCCCTTGCTTTCCGCACTGAATTTCTATGAGTGAGGTAGAATTAGCCTACAAATTTTGACAGAAAGGTGTCTCATATACCATCTTTTAGGGATTTTTAACATGCCTCAATTGACATGGGACTGACGGCCTTGCTTCCACTCCGAAGGAAATTGTGTTGCGAATTTTCATGGCTTGGTCCTTAGCAAATACTTTGCCCCAAGTCCACGCCGTTGTTTTCTGTTCCTTTTTTACTAATTACTAATTAATATTTGATGTAATCTAAAATCTTATCTACTTGGTCGCCGTCAACTGGGTGGAAGGTTACATTTCTACTTTAGTTCCATATGCAATTTTTCCTACCTCTTTCTGTGTGAATGTTGTTTCATTTCCTCGAAGCTATTGTAAAGTTGAACTTAAAATATATTTCATATCATTTATCTACATAATTATTCTAAATACCTAAAACCTTATCTTTATCCTCATCATTAGCTTATAACTTACCATGCTGCCCCTAATTTGGCAATAGGGGTGGCCCACGGGTGCCTAGCAGTTTTGTGGCCTTGTAACCTTATCAGTCTAAATTTAACTAAATTACATATACGATTATTACTAAGTTAGGTTAGGTTAGGTTAAGTTAGGTTAGTGGGAAAGCCCCGGGTGCTGCCAGCAACCCCTTCCACCCGTGTCACCACCCTTTGAGCTTGATTCACACGTTCGCCGAGAAATAGAAAGCAGAATCTGCACAGTAATTCACACACTTTAAGTTGTCCCATCATGCATTGCAACGCTTTAAAAACAGCAGATTATCAACTTATATTATTTCATAGTGGATAAACATATATTTTAGATCATTCTCCCGATGGATGTTTTCAAATTAAAACGCTGTGTCGTGGCACAATCCAATACATATACACACACACTTTACATTAACGGGTTATTTCAAATCTCCTCACAACAACTAACAAAGCTGTCTGCTAACTTCTGGCTGTAGAGCGCATGCGTTGACAAATGCGCATGCGCACTGATTTGAGACGGTTGGTTCTGAGATTTTATTGGTTCTCCTGTGCCTAACATCTCTAACAGAGCGGACAAAGTAGAGAATAGTTGAACTTCAGCAGAACGGCTCGCGCTACTTAAGCGGAAATCTTGTGATTGGCTTAGAGCGCGTCACGTGACCACGTTTCTGTTCTGCGCTAGTTTTTCGGCGAACGTTTGAATTCACAGTTACGTAGGACTTTTCGCGAATTTCTCTTTTACTTGTCCGCACTCTGGACATTGGATATTTAGGTGACCATAACATTTCTGGTGTGTTCGCAATCCAGACGAATATAGTCCTGTTCTCAAGTAGAAGGCAACCAATACATTGTCTCATCTATAATAGACGTTCGTGACGTATTCTACCACTAAGCGTTGTAGTTGTCACGTGAGTGGGATAGAATCACTGTTATTGCCATATTGTAACCAAGACCGTCCCCTCAACAATGGGAATCTAGGCGGTCGCCTAAAATGCAATGGCAACACTTTTTTTTTGCACCCTATTATTATTATTATTATTATTATTATTTTGCGTCATGCATGGGGTGTGGCTTAGTTATATTAAACAGAATACAACCAGGTGCACATTTTAAGTCTTGCCTGAGGGTGCATGAAATTCTTGAAATTGTAACTCCTTAAATAATATTTCTAATGTTAACTTCCTTAGGATAAATTAAACTGGTGAGTGTACTTTGAAATTTTTGATATCTCGAGTGCATTAGTCCTATTTAAATAACTGGAAAAATTTCTAACAGAAATTAAAGGAAAATTCGTTTGTCATGTTTCAAATCTACTACATGGGGAGAGCTCAGAATGAGTTTCTTTCCTACCGTGCGTTCAAGTCTCCGAGCGGTTTCTCCGGATCTAGAGCGTTCTGTTAGCCGGGGTAGTTTGCAAGTGCATGGAAAGAAGGGGATTCAAGGGGGTTTGTTCCCCCTGGAAATTGATGGTCCCCTAGGGAGATCATTATATACATATACACACCTTTATTGGTTAAAGTTAAGGTAAAACCTTCTAGTGGACCCGCCCTAGAAAAATTAGCTTTCTACGTCCATGATAGTTTGCATTATATAGCTTTTGATTATTTTTTTTGTAGAAAAGGGCTACGATAGGCGCGTAATATTGTGCACGTTTATATATTTTTCCACCTAGTAGTTTTTTTCACACCGCGTTCTTCGGGTTGTACGCTTATCTACTAATTACGCTAATAGTTTTAGGGATTAGGGAGACTAAATTTATAGGAAGTATACCAGCATTTGCGTGAAGAGTGAGTGAAAAACCACCCTCAGTACACCTGACGGATTCGAACCTCGATCACCCCTCCATCGTCTGTTTAGTTTACTGCTAAGGTAGCGCGTTAAACCATGCGGCCACCGAAGTGGGCTGCTTCTTATTTATTTTATTATTATATTCCACTTAAAAGGTGTTTTTTTTTTCCACGCTGTGTCTTAACTATCCGGGAATCAACGCATTTAGTCACGCAAACCAGATAGGAGTGAGGACTGTAGAATTTTGAGTAAATGTACCCGCATTTGAAATGATAATAAAAATCACCCTCAGTGTAACTAAACTTATGACATGATAATACAAAGGTATACAGTTACATACATTAAAAGTTCCCTAAAATTCCCAATAGGAAAAAATTACAAAACTAATAGCTTCGATGCATGTTATGCCTTCAACCCTCTCAGATTTTTTTTTTTTGTGCCACTGCCTGTGACAATAGGAATAGAGAAAGCTGTTCCATGTATCGTTCTTTCCGAATGTATTATTACTTTTTTGGGGGGGGGGGGGCGTGAGGTTACCGTCTGGAGCTGTCTGCCTCCAACTATTAGTGACCTTGAGGGAGTTTTTCTTGAGATACGCTCTTGTAAAATGTAACGTCACATCCGTTAACATCCATAACAACGCTTTTTAGCAACGGGATGTCTGGCTCATTACATTTGAAGACAAGCCATTTAAAAGGTTTTACCAATATATTTATACTATTTTTACCCTTTTTTTAATTTTGCAGCATCAACGGAACAAGCTCAACATCCACATGAGAAACCATAAAAAATATTTTAAATACTACTTCTACAAAAACCTATACATAGAAAAGCAATTATTTTAGATTCTTGGTCCTCCCCTCCCCCTTCCAATATAATGGGGAAAATGACTGATATGGTGAACATATTATCTTTCCATCAATATGTTTAACAAGTCGTCATACTCAGGCGTAAAATTGCTTAAGTCAACTTTCTTGCTTATCCAAATCATATCAATGGCATTTAGGACGTTTTGTGATTTTTGTGGAAATCTACAACTCATGACCTTTTTTTTAAAGACGTGTACTTTTTTGTGACATCGAGGATCTTGTCATAGTAGAATCCATACATTCAAAGATTAAACTAAAGTATGTAGCTTTACCAAATTTGGCCTACCTACGCACTTAATAGAAAATTACTCGTTTAGATTGACTTAAAAATAAATTAAAATTTATCAAATAAGGGTAAAAAATTGACCATATATTTCAGTAGTGGATCGAGATAGACCTATTTTAACGAAATTGGTTCGCCACTGCTGCCTAGATCACTATTGATATATAATCCGTTGTTTGACCAGATATATCTTAAAACATTTTGCGGTAATCAATAACACATCTCAAGATATTTTTTATTAAGTATACTACCACAGTTATGTCAGAAACAGTTTGTGGTAATCATTAATACACCTTATTGTATTTTTATTAAGTATACAGTTTTGTCAAAATAGTTTTTGGCAATCAATAACACAAATTAAAATATTTTTATTTTAACTAATTATACAATTTTGTCAAAACAGTTTGTGGTAATCAATAACACAACTTTATATATTTTTATTTTTACTACGGTAAGTATACAGCTTTATCAAAACAATTTGCGGTAATCATTAACACAACTCAATATACAGTTAACTATCCTCTCTCGAGAACTTGTACTAAAGGGGGGAGAGGGTTTGTACGAGCTACGAAAAGTCCGTCTTGTCGAGGGGAAGTAAAGTTGTGCCTAAGGAATGAAAACTAATACTTAATTTACAGTAATAGTATACTTTAATGCGACGAGGCAAATATATATCAGATAAGACACATACACAAATAACACAGTTAGGTACTAGAATGGAGAAGGTTGAGATTACAATAGGCTTGTAGTGCTTGCAAATTATCTACTGTACTGTGTACTGTATGTGAGATGGGAGGAATAGTAGCGCTGCGTTGCAAGATCTCCGCCAGCCATCTGCAACACTCTACTCCTATAATATTTTTAGCCCGCCAGCTTGCGGCTGGCGTGTTACTACTATATCAAATTTTATATTAGAAAAAATTTATTCGAATTATCTAAAGGCCGAGATATCGAGGTCCGAGTTATCGAAAGTTGACTGTATTTTTATTTTAACTAAGTATACTACCACAGTGAATGGGGGAATCTAGAACCTTGTTCAGGCTACTGACTGGCAAACTCAATGGGAAGAGACCATTGGGAAGACCTAGACGCAGATTGGAGGATAAAATCAGAATGTACCTGAAATAGATAGGGTGTAATGAGGGTACTGGATATAACTATCTCAAGATAGGGATAGTTGGGATACTTTCGTAAGTGCGGCAATGCACTTTCGAGTTCCTAATGCCATGAATTAACTAAGCACCACAGTTTATTCAATACTTCAGTAAATCAGAATTCAGAATGTATCTAGGCTTACAATGGGGTGAATAATTCATAGACATCATGCATGATGTCATCATGTATGTCTTGGTTTCCTTCAAATTATAATAACTGGACCCATGTATCCATCGTTTTGAAAAAAATTGTTCATTAATCATTTTTAATGTCCAAAAGAAACAAAAAGCACCAAGCTACACGATTATAAATGGTCGTGTGTATATACATAATTTACTTATAACTTTTTAAAGTGGATCCTAGTTTGAGCAACATTAAACACAATCTATTTTCAAAGATTTTAGCAAACTAGGTGTACTTACAAGGTCTAAAACCGGCTACTTCGCGAATTAGCTGGACTCGTCGCACATTTGTCCAGTCAAATTGCGACATTTTGATGGTATGGGGGAAATTTGAATTCACGCACTGGCCAGTAATAGTGTGAATTGACCACGGCAGCCTGACCAGTGTCTAAAAGTGCTGGACAATCAAGTCCCAACCACTGGGGATAGGGAGTCGCGTAATTGGCGTAATTGGCGTAATTGGCGTAATTAGTACATAAGTGTATAACCCGAATGGGTAGTAAGACGTGGTACTAATAAAAAAAATCACTGCCGCATGTGTTTCCTGTGGCTGAAACACAGAAGCTGTGCCCCGCGTCGTCTGAGAGGGTACACTGTGGCTTGAAAGGGACCCTACCACACGTCAGAGCTATCCGCATTTAACTACGTTAGTGGAATAGGGATGGGAAAGGTTGAATTTTAGAGGGAACGTACCTGCATCTTCTTGGGGGGGGAGGGTGTTAAACCGTTTAGGTAAAACCCATCATAAGTACACCCGACAGGTATTCGAACCCTGATATTCTAACCAACAGTGAAACAGACTAGACGAGCTTATTGTTTAGTCTGCGCGACCACCGATGCATGTGAAGAAACTAATTTATCACAATATTTGTACCAAAGTGCGTATACACTTTCATTCAAATGTGAAATGTTGATGTATTTTTTCCTTAAACTCCGTTCTTACTTTGTTCGCTCATAGCCATCACATAAAGTGTATTAGCAGCAAAAAGTTATTTCGTCCGTAAAGGCAGTCTAGCCACCGTGACGGGGGGGGGGCGACGGGCCAGTACTTCAGTCGTGTGGGCTGGCGCGCCTTCTTTCCTTCCGCGTTCCTGGGAAACAATGCCGTCTTGTGCGCGACCAGTTGTCCGAGAGTGCTCCGTGCGCCTTGGACCTCACCTCCTCTTATGCCCGCACTCGCATCCACCACGTTCTGGTACCTGATATAGAGGACCCTGGGTCCATTCCGAGTGAGAGCTGACAAATAATGTATTCGTATATGGGCTCGCCATGGTGTGGCGTGACCTATTAGAAAGTCTTATCAGATACCTTGAATGTAAAGAACCCTCTTAACCTCAAATTGTCAAACTTCTACTTTCAATTTGTTATTTCAAAAAGTCCATCACCTTAGCTCATCTGGTCCTGGATTCGATTTATGGCATGGTCGAAATATTTGCCATTGGTGAAATGAGGGTTTTCCCTTTCACAGTGATGAATTAACGGCTGGGGCCTAAATGTTATGCCTCTTCTATATTTATTTAAGTTAGTTTATCAGTCGTGTGCTTATATCATTCGGTTCAGAAAATGCACATTAAATACCTCAAATACATTTTTAATAAAAAAATATTTAAAAAAAAAATAATTTTTATCCATCCCGACATTTAGAGGGTAATTCGGGACATAAATCTACTTACATATTTTTGTCTATATAATTTATTATACCATATCTAATTTTTAAACAATAGTTAAATTATGTAATTTGCGCCTAATCTAACTGTCCTTATAATCCTACTATATAGTTTTTGTCCTACTAGTTGGTCCACCCCAGGTATTTTACGCCCCCGGTACTCTCCACCGTTAGCTGTCCCGCCGACCTCTAGATCTAATAGTGTCCAGAGTCGGCGAAAGCTCCAGTGGGTGCGAGCACCCCCCTATCCAACACCTGGCGAGGCGCCCTATGGACCTAAAACTAACTTAACCTAAATATAAATATTTTTTAAAACAAAAACAAAGATATCTGGTGCATCTACTACGTCTAATAGTCTGTCTATTAATCTTTATCATCGGGTCTCTCTTAAGTACCCCCTTAAACAGCACGTATGTCGTCTTTACGGGTGCTAAATTTAGCTTAACTCTCCTGCACCAAGGAAGGGCGCTATCTGCTCACAGATTTTCTTAAGGACCTTAACCTTGATCCCATCAGGTCCAGGAGCCTTCTTAATTTTCATTTCAGCTATTACCTTAATAATCTCTACCTGGGTCCGCCTCTCTATTATCGTATTCCTTCATCATGTCTTGTCTAGCCACTACCTGGTTCTCGTCATCATCGCCCGGGTCCGCATTGTCATTCAGAAACAAAGTATCCAGCAGTAACTTCGCAGACTCAGCCAGCACAAGGCCATGTATCCACCCGGCTTGACAAGAATGAATGTGTCCATTTTCAATCTTACTTCGACATATATGACCTTTTCATTGCAGAACTGATCAATTCTCGTGACCTTAATGTGACTTAAAGATTAACAGATTAACACCGCACTCATCGGTGATTCCCCAGTCGCCACGATTCTCATAGTTGCCGGAATTTGCAAGATTCTACTACTCGTGCTGAACGGTTCCTGCAGGTAGACAAAGTCCAGATGTAATTCCTCCACAACTTTCCTGATTTCATCCATAATGGTCCTGCTCCTCATAGCATTCAACAGCCCAATTTTTATTTTAAAATCACTATCAGCCATTACGGGTTGTGTGTAAACACATAACATTTGGGTAAAACTTCCTTTGAGTCAAATGCTATGCGACCGTTAGCCTTCACAAAGTGCTGGTAGGGTTCCTCAATGTCGAGCTTCTCATTCCTCCTTACGAAGACTTTGTTAATTCTATCAAGAAGTGGCTTCGCCTCAGTCGGCTGGTTCATTGATCTAAGCTGTATCCTGTCCAAGGCCTTGGGGGTGGCAAAAGCAACAGCCACGCCCTTTTCATAACCCGTCCTAATCATATGACTCATGGCCAGATGGAGGAGTTGTTGCTCCTCCAGCCTCGATAGCTGGAGGGTCTCCTCGAAGTTTGCATATATCTGACTTGGGTCAACTAAATCTTTCGGTTCACTCGGGCTCTTCTCCTCTGCCAGTGCCTTTTCTCATCCCCATCTGCTGCCTTCTCTTTTATAAGAGACTTTTCTGGTGGCTTCGTCGTGTGCTGCTCACCTTCCATCCCTTCTTCAGTTTCCTTATCCTCCTCTATAACTCTACCATGTATTATCGGACCCTTTTTCCAAAATTTCCATCTTCGGACGTCCCGAATCTTACATTTTGCCTTAAGTTCTTCCACAGTCGAAGTTACATCTTCAACTGCTGCTTCATCCTTTCCGGCTATATCATCTCTAGATTGAGATTGAGATTGAGATTTCGTCACAGGCACCCTGTGCTGTGCAGATCTTCTCATATTTCTCCGAACCCTCGAGGGTGAATGTTTCTTCTTACTACTGGGCTTACCTTTACTTCCATCGCATTGTCTGTCCGTATTCATTCGGGTGGGTTGGTCCAGTACACGCTGTAGTACTGTTGTCAATACTCGTAAGTTGTCACTCATCATAGTCCGTGATTTGTATTTGTCTGTCCAGAAGCAATTGGTACGTGGGATACTCCCTGGTATTTGGGTGTTTACCCTTTTTTTCTCCTCTACTAGAGCAAGGGATGCACTTCTTCCATCTTTCCTTACAGTCACTCAACTCGTGGCCTTCCTTGCCACGGTGCAAACACGCCGATTCTTTCTTTGGACAGAACTTAACTCGGTGCCCTAAGTCCCTGCACCTATTGCACCTTGTGACCACAAGGAAGTCCTTTACCGAGACGCTACTGAATCATAGATATACGTGGCCCCCAACCAGCAAACTTCGGACTCTTGGTGAGACATTAGCGACTTGGTTGGTGACACGCCTCTCCCTCTTTCACGTCCGAAATCTCGGCTCGAACCCCTCATCAAACTCCTTTCTCGTAATCTTCCCCTCTAGATTTTTCCTGTAAATTGTCTCTTCTAGTTCGTCCGCGGTCATGTCTGTGGGTACGTCAAAGTTCGTCACTAGTGGTCGTCTTTTCCTCGGCTGCTCATACTTGAGCCCTTCAAGTACCAGGATACCTTGTCTTACCTTGTTTGTGTCCTCTGTAGTTTCCGTCTCCACGACCACTACCTTACCGGCTGACCTGATGGAATGGATCCTGATTCTGTCCTTAGCTGGGTTTAACTTTGACACACCTTTGATTGAATTTCCTTCGCTCCTCCCCATTCCTAGAAGAAATGAATACTTTGCTGGCCCTTGGTCCGCCAGACGGCCCTGCTGCTGCTATATGTCCAAAGGTGGGTTTCATCGTTGTCACTTCCTCTTGAATCTTTTTCTCTAAGTTGCACGTTCTCCTTGTCCAGTTGCTAGATTTGTCCCTCTTGTTTCGTTATTATCAATAGAAGATGGTCAACTTAGAACTAGAGCTTGTTCATGACACCTTCGGTGACCTTTTTGTCATGGAACAGGTTGTTGATGAAGTTGTGCATCGCAGTCATCCTTTGGCTCGCTTTTTTATTTTCCATTACGCTCATGTTCAACTCCTTCGGACCCTATAATAGTCAAGAAAAGCCCCTCGATGGGCACCAATTTATAATATCCTACGAAGCCCCTCGTTTGATAGTCAATTATTAAATTCTAAATGGGTGTTTTTGTGATGAAAGCCCCTTGATGGCTCGTCATTTGTAGAATTCGCAAAGACGACTTATAATCTTGATATCCATCCCTGGCTAGCGCAGCTTTCCTTCTCGACGTGATTATCCTATAAGGAAATTCCCACTCATACAATGCTTTGATCACTTGTATGTTAATTTACTGTTAGAAAGTATTCTTGTTATATGGATTACTATAATAATTAACAACTTTAGCTTGTACAAACGACCAGTCTCTACGCAGGTCATTGTACACTAAATCATAATTAAATATGTGATGACAAGCAACACACGTCTTGTCGCCACCCCGGTCACTGCCTGTCTTCTTCTCGTGTGACAGTGAAAGTTCGTTTCTTACACACGTCTTTTTCAAATTCTGATGACTCCAGAGTGGATTGACAATCTCAACCTATCACAAGAGAGTAGTTTGAATCCTAGCTTTCTGGTTGGCTGGACAATGCAACCGCCCTGTGCCAAAGAAAAGGTGTATTTCTTTTAGAACGAAAACACAGTGATGGATCAGCTCTTTCCTTTTTTTTTGTTTCATCGTCCAACGCACCGAGTAAGAACATTTAAAAGAGAAGAAATGTTTTGACTTCCAAACTGCCTGAAGGGCTTAAATATTCTAAAATGCAAATGAATAATTAAAAATAATATTACAAAATAAGTAGAATTCCCGAATTTAAATATAAAATGCAAATAAAATATTAAAACTGCAGTCTCATCCTTCCTTTTCGAAACAACATAAGGTTTACAAGTTGGGGCATTACAACCCGGAATCCACCCCCTCCGAGACATCCTCCGGCTTTTTCTTCCGCTCTCCTTTAGGCATCCTGAATAGGATGTTTTCCAGCTCCTAACAAGCCGTCACTGCAGGAATAGAAAATTAACAAATTAAATTATTTGTAGGAATTACTAACTGAAGTGGATTCAACGTAGCCACGCTGCAGAGTGGTGGAATATCTCCCTTTTTCTCGCTAGTCTCAATAGACATTCCTTTCTAACCTAGAGTACAACGCGTGCGTTAGTGCAGGGAACTATTTCAAAATATTAGAGCATTGTAATAAATTAGACAGTACTCATATGAGTAGAGATTCAAAGTCCTAGTTGAAACAAAGTGTCAATTCTGGTTCTTAGACTTAGCGCCAGTAAAGGACTCAGCCTTTTTCAGGTATTATGTCGGTTAAGTTTCTCGGAAACACATTCTGATTCTTTCTTTTTTCTTTCAACACCTCTCCCCTGCCATGACCGTTATCTTTCAGTTTAACGAACTCTCGCCTCACTCTAGCACCCCATTTGACTGTGTTTGGTTTAACCTACAGCTGAGTGTGCTCCTGAGGTTATGTTAGTGTACTAAATTGTAAACTCAATTGTACACAATGTCAGATGGTAGGCAGCGATTCTCAGGAGCGTAATGTAAAAATTATATTTTATTTCACGTGGTTTTTAATATCGAGCATAGAGGATAAAAGATGGCGTATAGAGTATAAGATAGAGGCGGCCAGTCAGCATTTTCACAGAACGGCAAAATCTGTAGCGCCAGCATTGGTTGCACATGCGAAGACTAGAGTCTCCAACAGGTCTTGTATCCAGTCTAGTTTGTAGAAACGAATGCCGTTATGTGTTATAGTTATAGATTGACAAAAGTGAGTCCAGTGTATATTTCCATTGCATGATTATTATTTTTGTACCCGATTGTACTATGCCACGGCTGTCTCTAGCAACAGACTGCAGAGTTAACTGTGGCAACTCCGCTTGGAGTCACGGCAAGGCTCCTGGATATCTGCTGCGTCATATGGATATGTATGTGAATATTCCACCTTTTCTTTCTTTTATTTAAAATCTTATTTAGTATTTTTAATGGTATTGCTTTAATTGTTAGGCCTATCTTGTCTGATTTGTCGGTGACAGGGAGTTCGGAGATGGAATCCTGGTGGTTGTGCTAAGGGTTTTTTTCCTAAATGGTTTTTAATTTTCCCTCATAAATTTGGCTACATTTCTTTTAAATTCTTCCTTCCACATCCCTGCCTGACTATCGTAATTAAATGCGGAAATCACAGATGAAATAATACGGGGTGAAAAATAATAATAATTCAATATTAGAGGATTTTTGGAATGGCTGGCTATCTAATCCTAAAATTAAGTGTAGTTCACTTAAGGATGAAAAAATACCAAATCGATTTTCTCAAAATCGGCTCTGGCAATTTTGATTAAAATTCATATCCAGGTTCTGTTTAATCTTACAAACAAAATTGTGCATCTCGATTTCCCATGAAAATTACTGTGAGGATTAGAGGGATGTTTCCGATTTTGATCATAAGTATATATGCAACTATTTGAGATATGAAATAACTAATTCCAAAGTTTTAGGAGTTTAAAAACAACTTTTTTTTAAAATAATATTTTATAAAATTATTATTTTCTAAGATACAGACATATGTATTATTTTAAATAAAGCTTTGGCTTTTGAGAGTTAAAAATGCACAGAACAAATGTGTTTCTATAACACTATATTATTTAATTTAGGCTCTTTGGTGAAATGCGATGTTCTCTTTTCCCCATTATATTTCTTTAACAATGTATATTTTTTATTTCGTTTCACATATCTTACGAATTTTAATTCACTGTCTCCATTTTAGGTAAATGAGTGAAAAAATCTGTTTGGGGCACCGTACCATTTATTTTTATCTTTATGTTTTAAAACTATTTCTGGTTGGATGTGGCTGTACTATTGGTGTTTTTACTATATATTTCCCCACCCTCCTTCTACTCGGATGTGGATGTACTATTGGTGTTTTTACTATATATTTCCCCACCCTCCTTCTACTCGGATGTGGATGTACTATTGGTGTTTTAACTAGATATTTCCCCACCCTCCTTCTACTCGGATGTGGATGTACTATTGGTGTTTTAACTAGATATTTCCCCACCCTCCTTCTACTCGGATGTGGATGTACTATTGGTGTTTTAACTAGATATTTCCCCACCCTCCTTCTACTCGGATGTGGATGTACTATTGGTGTTTTTACTAGATATTTCCCCACTCTCCCTCTACTCAGATGTGGATGTACTATTGGTGTTTTAACTAGATATTTCCCCACCCTCCTTCTACTCGGATGTGGATGTACTATTGGTGTTTTAACTAGATATTTCCCCACCCTCCTTCTACTCGAATGTGGATGTACTATTGGTGTTTTAACTAGATATTTCCCCACCCTCCTTCTACTCGGATGTGGATGTACTATTGGTGTTTTTACTAGATATTTCCCCACTCTCCCTCTACTCAGATGTGGATGTACTATTGGTGTTTTTACTAGATATTTCCCCACTCTCCCTCTACTCAGATGTGGATGTAGTATTGGTGTTTTTACTAGATATTTCCCCACTCTCCCTCTACTCAGATGTGGATGTACTATTGGTGTTTTAACTAGATATTTCCCCACCCTCCTTCTACTCGGATGTGGATGTACTATTGGTGTTTTTACTAGATATTTCCCCACTCTCCCTCTACTCAGATGTGGATGTACTATTGGTGTTTTTACTAGATATTTCCCCACCCTCCTTCTACTCGGATGTGGATGTACTATTGGTGTTTTAACTAGATATTTCCCCACCCTCCTTCTACTCGGATGTGGATGTACTATTGGTGTTTTAACTAGATATTTCCCCACCCTCCTTCTACTCGGATGTGGATGTACTATTGGTGTTTTTACTAGATATTTCCCCACTCTCCCTCTACTCAGATGTGGATGTACTACTGGTGTTTTTACTAGATATTTCCCCACTCTCCCTCTACTCAGATGTGGATGTACTATTGGTGTTTTTACTAGATATTTCCCCACTCTCCCTCTACTCTGCTGAAGATGTACTATTGGTGTTTTTACTAGACATTTACCTACTCTCCCTCTACTCGGATGTGACTCTACTATTGGTGTTTTACTAGATATTTCCCCACCCTCCTTCTACTCAGATGAGGATGTACTATTGGTGTTTTTACTAGATATTTCCCCACTCTCCCTCTACTCAGATGTGGATGTACTACTGGTGTTTTACTAGATATTTCATTACTCTCCCTCTACTCAGATGTGGATGTACTATTGGTGTTTTTACTAGATATTTCCCCACTCTCCCTCTACTCAGATGTGGATGTACTACTGGTGTTTTTACTAGATATTTCCCCACTCTCCCTCTACTCAGATGTGGATGTACTATTGGTTTTTTACTAGATATTTCCCCACTCTCCCTCTACTCTGCTGAAGATGTACTATTGGTGTTTTTACTAGACATTTACCTACTCTCCCTCTACTCGGATGTGACTCTACTATTGGTGTTTTACTAGATATTTCCCCACCCTCCTTCTACTCAGATGAGGATGTACTATTGGTGTTTTTACTAGACATTTGCCTACTCCCCCTCTACTCGGATGTGACTCTACTATTGGTGTTTTACTAGATATTTCCACACTCTCCCTCAAATGTGGGTGCAATTTATTTTTATTTTACCTTATTCATCCCTATCCCATTGGCATAAATATGTGGGTAGCCCGTAAGCTATAATAAAATGTAGAGTAAAAATAATCTCGTTACATTTAATTACCCGTGCGCCGCGTCTTACTACCCGTCCGGGCTATCCGTATATGTATACTAATTTTTAGGTATGAGACACTGAACCCGCATTTGCATGGAATGAGAATGGTAAAATAAACTGTTTAGTTGAAAATCACCTCTGTACATCCGGCTTAGATTGAACCCCGACCTCCCTGCCATCGCCAAATCCAGACCAGATGAAAATTACATTTAGACTGCGTGCCAACGATTGTGGTTCTGACGTGTAGAATTACCTATCAATAGGTGTAAGGTTCTCTACAAAACAACAAAAACTTCCTTTCTCATTTTGTGTTTCTCGTGTTCCCTGTTTCTCACCATTCCATTCACCGTCTTAGAAAAGAGGGAAGGAAATCAAACCTCCGATCGCCCGCGGTATGACGTGACTTAGACTCGAGCGGGTCCTCGTCTTTTGTTTCTTAAAGATCCGGGGGAGATTTACAAGGTGGCACGTGGCGTCCTTACGACCCTGCTGCGCCCCACCCGATCAGGTGCGCACGTGGACATAGACGTCAATCTCTTCCTGCTGCTCAGGTTTAAATCGAGGCTGAATTTGTAACCAGTATTTTTTTTAATAAATTTAAATGGTTTTTCGCTCTCCCTCCATTCAACGACTTAACCTAATAGAATAAGGTAGCTTAGAGGAAATTAGTAGATAGGCTTGCACTCGCATTGCTGGGGAGAGAGGTTAGGAACTTACCATGGATTTTACCCGACTGGACTTCGAACCCGTATCTCCTCTTCATTCGTGGTTGAATGAAATGCGAGTCTAACGTCTTAAGACCACTGGGCCACCGCTGCGAGTATCTCGTCCGGTCTTTACGGGTTAATTGCCCTTATTGAGTAGGAATGTAAAATGTATAATATATAGAAAATGTACCCGAATTTGCGTGAGGAGAGTGGGAAACCAACTAGAAAAAACTACCCTCACTACACCCAACTGTGATTCGAACCCCGATCTCCTCGTCATTAGAATATGAGTCTCATCTCACATATTATATTAAGCGCTTGTTAAAACAATTGTACAAATAAAACAACTACCCATTTATTGAAATGGATGAAATAATGTTCGTCTGAATGGCTCCATTGATGAGTTCGGTTCTTGAATGGCCTTTGTGGTTTTTGTTTTTCTATTTTTATATATTTTACACCGCCCCCTCAATCCATTCTTTGAATAGCATAACTATTCCCAGAGTGAGTATAGAAACCCCATTAGAAGGTAGATGGAAGTTCCAATAGTCATGTATCTGGAAAAATGTGTCATTGATTGTTGCGTGACCCAGTTAGATGGGGCATATTGCCTCGTGCTGCCTATACCTCTATCCCATTCAACCGCCGCGCGACACGTGGCACGAAGTGGTGACGTCACCGAGCCAAGGAACCCTGGGCACGTGTAGGCCAACCACCCCCTGCGAGAGGGTTCGTTCTGGGCTTCCAGGTCACTGACTGCGGCGCGTGGCAAAGCCTCCCCCATTCAACCCCTCTCGGTTGATGACGTCATCAACCCGGGTTTCATTCTATTTCCCTTTCGACTCTTTGAAGCTTCCCTTCTGTCGAGGTCATTGACCCTCCACGTGTCGGCGCCCTCCCTCCCTCGATTCTGCTGACGTCATTGGCTCTCCGGCCACACCATTGGTCGGTGCCTTATACTTATAAAACTAGGTCACTCTCCTTGGCGCGTGTCGGCCCAACAACCCCCGAAACTGCCATTGACGTCATCAGATTCTAAATATAGCTTCCACGTGTTGGGTTGCCCCATTCAACTCCTTTTGCCCACTGACGTCACACCACATTCCCGTTCTGCTCCATTCAAAACTCCCGGAACCCATTGACGCCACCAGAGATCTCGACGCTCATTGGCTGCCGAAGTGCCCCATTCATCTGCTAGGGATGCCCATTGACGTCATCGGATTCAACGTCGACGCGGCTTGGCTCGTCCCGATAGCAGTCTTAGGGTGGACTCGGTCTGAACCCGTTTAACGTCGGCACCTGCCACCCTTGGATACGTGAGCTCCTGGAAGCCAGCCCCGTGTTCGATCCTCGGTCGTTCCGCAAGTTGGGCTACCTCCTAGCAGGGTCCTTGCTTCATTTACTACCGAAGTTAATCGTTCCAAGGCTTATTGTTCCATATTGAGGTTCCCTTGTTATGTTACACCTTTGCTGTTAATTGCTTATCGCTATAGCTAATAAAAGAACCTTTGAGGTAAATTCAAACAGTGATAAAATACACTAGGTGAATTACCTTTCCCTCCGAGCCGCGATGTCATACTTAGCGTTCCTCCTATGCTACGTGCTTATAAAGCTGGTGTACACATTGTCGCGGGATTGTGTCAAGCTGGCCGTGAAGGTGCGCAGGGAGGACAGAAAGTGTTGAGGTGTTTGATAGTAGCACACGAGGGCGTCTTCTCGTCGAGCAAGGTAAGATACAGGAGGACAGAAAGTGTTGAGGTGTTTGATAGTAGCACACGTGGGCGTCTTCTCGCGAGCAAGGTAGATACAGGGAGGACAGAAGTGTTGAGGTGTTTGATGTGCACACGAGGGCGTCTTCTCGTCGAGCAAGGTAAGATACAGGAAGGACATAAAGGGTTTAGGTGTTTGGCAGTAGCGTGAGAGAGGTGCCTTCTCGTCGAGCACCCCCAAGTTATGCGTTAGAAAGGACATATGACCTTTCATTTTCAGATATACCAAGGCGTTTCTTATGTGGTTTTAACATAAGATTTTTTTTTCAATGAACCGTTCGGAGAGTTTGAGACGAATAGCGTAGCTTAAATGTTATACACCCGCAATAGCTTGAAAAGAGACTGGAAAAACAACAGCAAAAATACAAAGAGAAAACCACCCTTCCGTGCATCCAGCTGGGATCAGAACCCTGGTCTACACGTAAACGAGCAGGATGCCGGCATCAATATGTGTGATGTGGATAAGAAATATGAATATCTAGGAGATGGGTATAGTTTATTTACACCGCTTAATCGCTAGAGCAGTGGCCTCCTAAGCCATAGATCCGGGGTTCAAATCTCTACCTGGGCACATTTTTAAAATCTAACATTTTAGCTTATCTAAAATCGTTTTTAACGTCTGATTAGTTTCATTAAGAAGTATAACTTGGCTTACAAGTGCCAAGATGTTTTAAGAAAGGAAACTGCAAGTGAGAGCTATATTACCGGTCAGCTTTCTCTAGATTAAACCAATTATGTACTTGCAAAACGCATGCTATTTTAATCCCTTTGCTAATCACTTATTAGAGTTTAGTTAAGTATATCTACTTTGAAATATAACAATAATATTTTGACATTCAAACTTATTGAACTGAAATGATTACAAGTTGAGTGAGTGCAAACTTAGTCTCAAATTGTGCATGTTCTTTTTAAGGAATACGAATCTAGATGCATCTTTCGAAATATCCCCGTGACATATATTTGCACTCTTTAATGGATATAAAACTCTGAATATACAAAACAATAACTTGACCGGTTGCTCTTTATAGGAGTGAAATGTGGTTTCTTACCTTACATGACGAAAACAAATTTAGTGTGTTCGAAAACAAGGTGCTTAGGAAGATGTTTGTTCCAAGAAGGGAGGAGGCTACATATTGATGAGCTACATACCCTGTACCATAGAGAGGAAATTATAGGTTTAAATATTCAGTTAACTTTTTTAGTTATTTTTTACTGAGTTTCAATAATCTTAGTTCTGTCTATTTTCCGCTTCGAACGCTATTGTTTCAACTTTTGATTTCCTTGGAATCGTTGTGTTACTATGGCAACGAGTCTAAAACAGCGTTGCCTGCGTTTACCTTAATTTTCATTATTAATTGAGAAAAGTAAGGCTGTCTGGCCCGTAGTGGGTTTGGGATGGTGTGGGGAGGGGAGGGGAACCTTCACAATAGATTTACAATAGACTTGGACAAAATAAACACGGGCACAATTACTTGCCAGAATAAGGGATGGGGGAGGAGGGGGGGAGGATTTCTAGCAATGGTATTTACAGTTAAAAAACTTGCTAAAATCCCAGAACTATTTTCATGTCGTGTCGCGTCGCGTCGCGTCGCGTCTATGGTCTCAGCTTTGATCCAAGGACTCCAAAAATCCCAGCAAGATACAACGAAATCTTATATTTGAAAATATTATAGAATAACTTTATTGAAGGGTGGCTCAAATACTTTTACTTTAAAAAGTATAATTGAAAACTGGACTAAATCTGATTTTTAGCGCCTTATGTCGCTATAATTATTTTTTTTAACTAGTGTTTACAGAGTTTCATTGAAATCGAATACATTAACTAGTTTTTTTTAAATTCCACACAACATTAATCAAACTAATGTGAGTCACAATAGTAATTTTTTTAAAATTAATCATTTTATAAATTCAATCTTAAACGTCATTAAAGTTTGCTTTAGATTTTAAAAAGATAAAACTAAATGTTAAATGCCATTGACATGGTCCATAGGAACAAAATCATAAAATATAATTTAGGTTTTAAAAATACTAAACTTTTTCTCACAATTTTGTAGGTACTTAACACAGTTAATATGAAGCCTTAAAATCAAATAATGATGTTTTAATGACGAGTTACATAGGTATCACCCAATTTTTTTTTAGATCCAAAGAATAAATTATTTTATTGGAATTTTTTAAAATTATGGATAACCTTTGGCTCATTATTATAAGTCACATTAATAAAATTAAAACCTATTTATGATTTACTTAAATATGTAAACTAAGTATAATGTAAATCGGGAAAAAAAAATTGTGAAAATCTGCTGTTTTTTATTTTCTCATAGCAAGAGAAAGTATTGTAATAGCAAAAAATATATCTCGAAATAATGATAAATCTTTACGTTTTATTTAAACCTGAACCCAAAAAAAGTGGATTTTACTATTCTTTCTGTACCCATATGTGTCCCCATGTCTGTCTGTCTGTTCCTGGCCATGCATTCAAAACGGTTTGATGGATTTTGTTCGAACGAGATTGTATAGGGTTATACCTCGGGACAGCATTTGTATTTTGACTCGAGCACTCAAATTAAGGCTAGTTAACTGAGTGATTTTTTTTTTAAATTACAAATATTTCGAAAAGGGTTTTAACGGTTTTGCTCAAAATGCAGGTGATATATGTGGGATTTGTTTGATAGCAAAAATAGCACCGTATACTGGTTTATAGGCAAACATTCTTTGAAGGGTAGTTTACTGACAGGAAACTTTTGAAAACTCGAAATATTTTGGAAATGGTAGTAACAATTTGACTTAAAATGTATATCTTGTCTTTTGAATAACGATTTGTTTCCGAAATAGTATCTTGGGGTGTTTGCCATGACAAATGACAAATAACGCTGTATACTTGTTTTTTGGATAACGATTTGTTTCCAAAATATTATCTTGGGGGTGTTTTACATGATAAATAACACTGTATACTTGTTTTTGGAGTAAACATTCGTTTGAGGGTATTTTACTGATGACAGATTTTTAAAAAAATTTGAAATCCTTATTTTAAAAATGGCTCCAACGATTTAGTTCAAATTTGTTAGCCCATCGGGACTACTTATACTTCATTCATGGTATGAATTACTCTCTGAAAGGTCTTTTTTCCTACCAATATCCTACTATATAATAGCTTTCTGGTAGGTAAGAAGGCCTTTCAGAAGACAATTCCTACGCTGAACAGACTTTACACATACACATACCCAGATACGGTCTTCTTACTTAAAGTTTCCCTTCAAAAGTCAGAGAGCTAAAATATTAAATATTAAAATTTTGACAAAAATAGTGTATTTCAGTGTAGATATATAAGGTTTTCACTTAATGGTTTACCTTCTCATCCTTACCTCATTTAATTAAGTTGTAAATATCTAGTCGGGTAAGCATATTAATTTAAAAAACTAAAATATTATTGTATACATATTTATAGATTTGAGTAATTTTAAAAAAAGAGAAGTACACAAATAAACATAAATATATTATAATAAAGCAACATAAAGCTAACCGACTCACTTGGCCGGTGATGGGGGTCAAGTGGTTTAAAGCATCGGACTCGCGCTGTACAAGGTTATGATGAGAGGGAGGTTCGAATTCAGACTAAGTGGTCTAGATAAACTTTTACACTTTGTAATTTTCAATGGGGGATTTTGGTCGTCTCTATAAGCAAATGCTGGTGCAATTACAAATTTATTTTAATTTTATGCTTATTAGAT
The DNA here is from genome assembly GCA_033556935.1 of Timema podura. Taxonomy (NCBI): domain Eukaryota; kingdom Metazoa; phylum Arthropoda; class Insecta; order Phasmatodea; family Timematidae; genus Timema; species Timema podura. Next base: position 77,448,392 of record JAVRXN010000008.1, on the reverse strand, counting down.
TAAGTATGATACTTTTAGGAAGACAGTTTCACAAAGTTACTAAAACTATGTTTATGTATTTATGCGTTAAGTCATGTGATCATAAACTGTCACATTTTTGTATATTGAATCAATAATTATTATAAAATAACACAAAAAATATGGTAAAATTATAATATTAGTGCATTGTTGAGCGCAATAGTAAATTTATATTTTCCAAACCTTTCTTTCTATAAGAATCCTACTCATTAAATGCTTACTATGGTGTGTGTGTCTGTCTGTGTGTATGTATATACTCGGATACCCGTGACCAAATTTTTTTTATAAAATAATAAAACGACAATATAAGATTATATTTATCTAGTTTTTATAATTGCATTCATCATTTGCTATGTCATATAATATTGTTGGGATACTCGAGTCTCATAGATGACTGTGGGCAGGACATGCATCGCGAATGCGAGATTCTAGAACAGTGCTCAGCGTAATGGCTGGCAAACCCATGAGGTGGACTGGATAGAACTAGCTCAAGATATGAATAGGGTCTAATGAGGTGGACTGGATAGAACTAGCTCAAGATATGAATAGGGTCTAATGAGGTGGACTGGATAGATCTAGCTCAAGATATGAATAGGGTCTAATGAGGTGGACTGGACAGAACTAGCTCAAGATATGAATAGGGTCTAATGAAGTGGACTGGATACAACTAGCTCAAGATAGGGATAGGTGGTGTACTTTTGTAAGTGCGGCAATGAACTTTCTGGTTCCTAATGCCATAGATTAATTAAGAGAATTCAGGCACTGGTGTTTTCATAAAAAGGTATTAGTTTGTAATGATTATATTTTACACATCCGTGTCGACCATTTAATAGAATTATTCAGCTCTAATCCAACGTAATAGTATTCCAAATATATTTAATGTACACTATATTTCTCAGTAAATATCTACGTGGCGCAACATCCTTCTCTCTTTCTGTCACCCAGGCCAAATCTCCTCGAAGTACAAGAGATGATTGTATCACGTTACTCGAACATTCTAGAAGACAAGTCTTCGAAAACAAGCCTATTAGCTATCGCAGGAGTCCTCACTCACGTAACAGTCGTTGAGCCTTCGTCAAGAGAATTTAAAAAAAAAGTAATCACCTAATCAGAGTCGGGACCGTAATTATTCCGCGCCGGTCACTAGATTAGATCAATCTTGATTAAATACCATTTTAACGATCCCAGTTCCCCAAGAAGTGAAATAGCAGCGTGTGATGTAGGATTGCATATTCACCCTTTTCAACATAGCAATGCGCTGAGTAAATAAATCATTAAATTTACCTAAGTGATTTCAATTATAACCTGATAATAAGTCACATCAACCTAATCGTTATGATATCAACACACATGAGTGGTGACATAGTTCCATAATGAACTATCCCCGCATGTGATGAGTTCATGTCCTAACAAATATTGTGTTAAAAATACTCAAGTACCTTTTTTTAAAAAAATCGCGCGATGGATTTTGAGCAGACGATTAACATAGGTCTTAACCATGGAAAGACTTGCTCCCAAGTACATTTTTGAGAACCAAAGCAGGTATATTTCGGTGTCTTAGGAAGGGAAGCTTTTCTTGGAGCACAGGCGTCATAGCCTGTGGGGATTAGGGAACGCGTTCCCCTAACATTTTGCCAAATTAGCAAATTTTGAAATAGAATTTGCAATGTTAGAAGTAGAAAATTCAAGATCATGTTGCTTGCCTGAACGATGTTAAGGAAGCCTTAAGGAAAACGAGAAAGGAAGTTGTAAATGTTGAAAACCTTGTACACAATTTACTAGTGTCTCCAGCATCGAGCTGTGAAGCAGAGAGGGGGGGGGGCTTTGCGCAAACTGAAGCCATACATACGGCCAAGATTAACAACAAGAGTTGTGCTTTGTCCACCAGAACATACTCGGTACTTTTGACCTGGACAAAGTGGCAAACAGGGACTGGGGAACGAGTTTGTGATTAAATGAAAAATATAGATTTATTATGTTCCTGCTTCTAAATCAAGGTTGTGTAGGGGAATATTTCATTCCATAAACTAGGCCTACATATTAAAAGTCACTAAAGTAAAGGTGAAAAAACTGAATAGATACATTGCCGACACTCGCTTTTCAAAGAGTTCAATGTGATGATTTTACCCCTGATTGCAATACAGCTGACACAAATTCTGGTGATCCTAAAGTAGCTATCTAAAGGTGAATAAACTGACTGGGGGGGGGAGGGTAGGGGGAGTTCTTAAGTAAAAAATAGTACATTGTTTTATAATGAGAAGAACAGGAGAGTTGGGAAGGACCCCCAATAACTCGGAAGGGATGACGCCAATGCTTGGAGGGGTTAATTTCTATCATATTTACTCACTTAGAACTCAGTTCTTCCCATGACCAATTTATATCGTGCATGATTCCTCTTAAGAAGTGGGTGAAGGATCATTCTGTAAATTTAAATATATCAAAAATAGATTCAACTATTTTTTACATTTTAATTGCATCTTTGCTCATGTCAATTGAAAGCAGAAGCCATTGTTTTCAGTGGACTGAATAGTGACGTAATCATCAATAACGTAGCTGAAATGGCCTCTGGACTAATTTTACTAATATTCATAATATAAATACTTCACCTTACTTACACTGGGACATAACCCCAGTGATATTTGTAAATGTATGCTAAAGGTCATCATGTTTGTATTCTCGGGCCCTTGAGATCTCCCAGCCTACCTCTGATAGTTCTCACGGGTAGTAAGACATAGCGAATGAAAAAACTAGCAGTTCTGGTGGAAATACACTCGTTGTTAATTAAAACCCGTCAGTTGTATTCGTTAGTCTAGCGACTTCTTGTTGGATTTATACATTCATTCAACGGATTGTCTCTATGCTGGTTACGTCTCTGCCCACCTTCAGGACTAAAGATCAACATTTTCCGCAGTGGCGGCTTGGGGTGTGTGGTTTGGAGAGCTCATTAAATAGTATGTTTTGGGAGGGCGGAGAGGGGTGAGTACAAAGTGGTAATCAAATGTTTAAGTCTTCCGTAAAATTATCTTATTTATCTTTATGAAAAACTGAAAATCAAATCAAAACAAATATGATGGTCATTTGAGATTAATATTTTTCGTTTAATTTTTAGATGATTGAATCTCAAGTCGAAGGTATATACTTTTAAAGGCTTTGATTTTAATATGAAAATATTAACATGTCTGGCCTACACCAGACACGACGTTAGTGACACATTCAACCGTCAAGCGCTGTAGTCGATAGGCGAATGTGAGAAGAGAACTTAATTGCTGTTATTGCTGTTATTGTAGCTTATTTGATAATGTTTCTAGAATAAATTTTTCTGTAAAACATTAAAGGGCTTGTCCCTAGTACTCAAGCCGCTACTGACTGCAATCTTGTTGCAGTAGGTGTACCACGAGTATTGATCGTCCCACTCCTCGTATAGAGCGATGCGACAGCACGCCCGGCCGTGTCAGAGCCTGTTCTGTTGCATTTCTAACTTTCTCCCTCATTCATTCAATCATTCACTCACTCATTCATGGAATACTTCATTCAATAGCTTCAACCTTCCTCTCCTTAATCCCTGTATCAGGCCAGTCCGCTTGCTTGCCACACCCGGCCTACAACCTGGTCTAGTCATCTGGCCAGTCCTAGAGGCCAATGAGGAACGATGATTTTGGATGAAATATACTCTGATTTGCGTTAAGGGAGTGTGGGAGACTATGTGGATAACCATTGAAATACACCCAACTAGGATTTAAACCCTCTACCTTTCCGCTATCGTCAAATTAAACTAAGAGTTGAGTCAACGTTTCCACCGACGTTAGTCCACATGTATGCGCCAGGGTTGGGCGTACTGTCTTATGCATAGAAACAATGTGTTTAGAAAGCTCACATGAATTAAGTGCCCTAGTTAATTTTATGGGGACCACACTCGATTAGTCAGACTGTCAGTCTTAAATATACTGACAGTAGTAATTATCATGTAGGGGCAGTACTGATGGACTCAGAGGCGTCGGAACGTTTTGGCCATAGGGGGGCCAAAATAATAAACTCTAAACACTCACCCAAATCAAAATTATATATTTTTTTGGGTCACATCATATTTACCATGAATATCTTACGCAACAGAATATAATATTGTATGCACTGCAACTTTGATGATCTATTGGCTGCTTTGTATTAATCTAAGACATGAGCTAGCAAAACTACTTTGCCATTGGCAAGACACGATTATTTGTAAACATTATTATTTACTTTTCAGCAAGAAGAAAAAAATTAGCGTTTCAAACCTTAAATTTATTATTTGTACTATGTAGGCCCTAATTATTAAATTGTTCAAATTATTATAATTTACACAAAACTATACGATGCACTTTGCAAAAAAAAATACACCGGTACAGGTAACTTAAATCTTTTTTCTCAAGTTACATAATAAAAGGGGACCTGGTGGTCTAGGGGTAAGGTGTCAGACTTCTGTGCTGAGGGTCCGGGGTTCAATCTCGTCCCGCACAGATTTATCTGATTGCCAAACCCTTCCTTCACCTCTGACAAGATGTGTATTAATCACAACTTGTGAATGTGAGGAATGCCAGGCCTCCACCGTGGTTCGGATACCACGTTAAACTGTAGGTCCTCCATTTCATCTCACAATAACACTACTATTACACATTAGCGTAAGTGCGTATAACCCGAACGGGACGCGGTGCTAATAATAATAATAATACATAATAAAAAACATCAAAGCTCAGTTAAAAATCAAATTGAAGCATCATATCAAATGTTGAGTCAAGATAAAAATAATGTCTTAAAGTATTTAAAATGATAGAAGCATCAAGAGTAGAAAAAAAGGATTTATCAAAAGTGTAAATAACCACAAAGTAAAAAACCTTACAAAGTTTAGGTTCATGTCATCATCGTCCACATAGAAATAATTGTCAATAATTAATAAAAAATTAAAAAATCTTTAAAAAAAAAGTGCTCTGTATTCATTTCTAGTGCTAAAGTCTTTCGTCGCAGCGTCAATACTGATGTTATTAATTCCCTCTTTCCATGTATTAAGTATCGTAAAATGGTTCAGTAAATTTGTCCCATGAGACTATATTATTATTTATCTACCTCCTAACCAACTACGGTGGCTCACAAAGTTGATGTTCTCTTACTGGATCAACATCGCAGTCAATTCCACGCACAATAAATTGCATCGCATGTGCTCGCAATTGAGTTTACCATTATTGATGTGAAAATATTGTGCAGCCTTAGAAAATTAGAACACAAAAATAATTTGGCCCCCTCTAGCCCTCCCCGAATTTGGTCAAGGGGGCCAATGTCCCCGTTCCGACGCCTATGGATGGACTGAACTGAACTGATTCGGATTTTCTGATCACATTATTATCAGTCGGTTAGTCTTGCAAGTAGTGGAAAGTGACCGCCCTTTAATATTTCCTAGCCTTGTGCGCTAATGCAACTAGTAATTATTATTATTATTATTATTATTATTATTATTATTATTATTATTATTATTATTAGCACCGCGTCTTACTACCCGTTCGGGTTATAATCACGCTAATGTGCAATGGTAGGGTGATTGTGAGATGAAATGGAGGACCTACAGTTTAACGTGGAATCCGAACCACGGTGGAGGCCTGGCATTCCTCACATTCACAAGTTGTGATTAGTACACGTCTTGTCAGAGGTGTAGGAAGGGTTTGGCAATCAGACACATCTCTGTCGGGACCGAGGATTGAACCCCGTACCCCCAGTACAGAAGTCTGATACCTTACCCCTAGACCGCCAGGTCACCCAAACTAGTAATATCACTGCACACAATGTTTTTTTTTCAATCACGGCGTTTCACTACCCATTCGGGTTGTACGCCTATATACTATTAATAACGCATATGGGTCAAGAATGGGGAAGATTTAATTTAAAGGACGTGTACCTGCATTTGCACGGAGGGATAGTGGAAAACCATTTTATAAAAACCACCCTCATTACACCCGACCGGGAATTGAACCTTGATCTCCCCATCATCGGCCGTCTAGTCTATTGCATGAGTGACGCCCTAGACCATGCGGCCACTGAATCGAGTCGTTTTTCTTATTATTTATGTTGTTGCACTATCTGAACTGAGGGACTGATGAAAATAATGACTCTAAGACTATGGTCTTGTACAAATACTAACGCATACTGTCAGTACGAGGGTCCCAGTTACCAAATGACACTATTACTAATGTCACGTACGGTAAACAAATATTTCAGACTGTCATTATAAAGACATAAGAAACACCCCTAGATCGCAGAGAATCTAGTGACTAAACATGGAACTATTAATAAATCTTATTTATTGTGTTTACAATATTTCCCTATTTAAATAATATCTTTAACATTGAGCTTTCAACATTTAATTCTGTAAAGGAAAAATGATAATGTCCTAAAAGCTTAGAATGAAATTATTTGTTTAATGTTGGGGACCCCAACCTTTTTAGAGCCCTGGAGCCCCCCTCCACAACTCTAAATTAGGCCCCGAGCTAAGGAAATCGCATTAGAGAAAGGATGGGGGATAACACCTTTAAGGGCTGCTGTTGTAGTAACTGTACCCTATCTACGGTAGGAAAGGTAGCAAGTGACAGCACAAGGTTATTTATTGCAATCATTGGATCAAAGTAGCTAGTAGCACTCTATTCGGAAATAATTATTTTTGAGTAATACCATATTATCAATAATTATTTTCGAACAAGTTGGCATCAGTGATTTTCAGCCAAAAATTGCAATAAAGAACCTTCTTCTAATAGCTGACACTTACCTATATTCCCACCGTAGATAGGGTTTAGTTTAGTTGGGAAGGGGGGAGATATATATATATCCTTTCCTCCAACTAAACTATACACTATCTACGGTGGGAGTATAGTTCTAACTGCTGCATAGACGGGGCTGGGCACTGTTCTTGACCTTGTGAGGGACATGCGACACCCACTCACTCTGATCTGACGGTACTTATAGTAATTCATTATAGAAACTTGTACTAAAACCATCAAGAAATAATCAGCGAAATAGCTACCAGGAAATGTAAGACGCACATTCACATGGCCATTGTTTTCATCCTTGTTTTGGTAATATTAAAAATGCTACAAACAAAAATACAATTATCCTCAAAGAAGTGTGTGTGTTTAACGCGTGTGTGTGTATGTGCATGTGCGCGCACGCTTTGCTAATTTGCTAATTAGTGTAAGACAACTTGTATCTCTTTTCTTTTGCAGATGTGTCTGTTCTTAAACATCGCTGAAAATTTTGAGCTACGCTACTACCAAACTACGCTCATGTTGTACTTATAGTTAAAAGAGTAGGTATGTTATAGTATGTCATTCACAAGGGTCGGGTTGTACTTAATTAAGTACGGAAACATCGCCATGTGTATAGGATACTAAGCCGACTCCATAATTCTCCATATTCGCACCCGTCAATGCTGGTCCTACAGATGTATCTGTTTTCGACAACTCCAAAAGTTAACAACGTTGAAAGTCTTATGGTGCATTAACTAATGCCTCTTTTTTTTTCATGAAATGTTATATGGGCAGATGCATGCGTCTTGCAGCATGCCTCTTGCATATTTCCTCATGTAGGCCAACCTGTTTTCACTTTTGTATCGCTTTACATACGTCAGTGCGTTTAGAAATGTCGCGGGAAGTACTTTCTTGCTGCTGGTATCGCAGCAGTTATCGTCATATTATGACGATACCGCTAGATCATACCGCTAGATATGACTAGATACCGCTTTGGTGGCTGCATGGTTTAAGGTGCTTCTCTCGCAATAGACTAGACTGCTGAAGACGGGAAGATTGGGGTTCAATCCTGATTGGGAGAAATGAAGGTGGTTTTCCACCTCCTTTCACGCAAATGCGGGTGCAATTTTTATTTTCTATGTATTGATATGATTTAGTAAAGCTAACAGTTGTTGCTATTACGAGTTTATTTATGAATATATGAAAGTAATCAAATCTTTTCTAAGCGTCAGATAAGGTTTTTCCTATGAAAATTGGACTCTAGTTAATAATTGGGAGTGTGCGCCAACGTATGTTAAACTGCCAAAGGTGTGGTAGACCTGATATTAGTGTCAAGAGGTTCATAGCAGCGCATGGGTGGAGCTAGTGGGGCATTAGTACTGTCAAGTATTGATCAGGCAACCATCTTCACTGTGTTGGTACGGATGACATCGAGCCCTCATGTACTGCATGTATGTAACATTGTACCACTAGCACTGTCAAGTATTGATCAGAGCAACCATCCATTCACTGCTGTATGCTAACATGGGACCACTAGCACTGTCAAGTATTGATCAGAAACAACCATCCATTCACTGCTGTATGCTAACATGGGACCACTAGCACTGTCAAGTATTGATCAGAAACAACCATCCATTCACTGCTGTATGCTAACATGGGACCACTAGCACTGTCAAGTATTGATCAGAGGCACTCTCCATTTACTGATGTATGCTAACATTGTACCACTAGCACTGTCAAGTATTGATCAGAAGCAACCATCCATTCACTGCTGTATGCTAACATGGGACCACTAGCACTGTCAAGTATTGATCAGAGGCAACCATCCATTCACTGCTGTATGCTAACATGTACCACTAGCACTGTCAAGATTGATCAGAAGCAACCATCCATTCACTGCTGTATGCTAACATGGGACCACTAGCACTGTCAAGTATTGATCAGAAGCAACCATCCATTCACTGCTGTATGCTAACATGGGACCACTAGCACTGTCAAGATTGATCAGAAGCAACCATCCATTCACTGCTGTATCTAACATGGGACCACTAGCACTGTCAAGTATTGATCAGAAACAACCATCCATTCACTGCTGTATGCTAACATGGGACCACTAGCACTGTCAAGTATTGATCAGAAACAACCATCCATTCACTGCTGTATGCTAACATGGGACCACTAGCACTGTCAAGTATTGATCAGAAGGCAACCTCCATTTACTGATGTATGCTAACATTGTACCACTAGCACTGTCAAGTATTGATCAGAAGCAACCATCCATTCACTGCTGTATGCTAACATTGTACCACTAGCACTGTCAAGTATTGATCAGAAGCAACCATCCATTCACTGCTGTATGCTAACATTGTACCACTAGCACTGTCAAGTATTGATCAGAAGCAACCATCCATTCACTGCTGTATGCTAACATGGGACCACTAGCACTGTCAAGTATTGATCAGAAGCAACCATCCATTCACTGCTGTATGCTAACATGGGACCACTAGCACTGTCAAGTATTGATCAGAAACAACCATCCATTCACTGCTGTATGCTAACATGGGACCACTAGCACTGTCAAGTATTGATCAGAAACAACCATCCATTCACTGCTGTATGCTAACATGGGACCACTAGCACTGTCAAGTATTGATCAGAGTTGCATACCTATGTACGCGAACTAATTGTAAGGTGAATCCAGTATAGTTTCTGCTGATGACAGGGAGGTCGTGGCTGAAAACCCGGCCAAGTGATTTGGGCTGGGTTTTTATAAATGGTACCCCTAAACCCCACCCCAATAATGTAATTAAATGTATTACTGGTGACAAAGATGTTGGGGTTTGAATCCCAATCGGGTGTATTGGGTTTTTCCCCGAGTGGTTCGCCACTCTACCTTTATGAACATTCTAGTAAATTTGGTTATAGTTTTACCAAAATAAACTAAATGTCTGACCTCTCGGAAGAAATCAAGCGTTATATTTTAATAGGCCTACTTAAATTATTATTATTATTAGCACCGCGTCTTACTACCCGTTCGGGTTATACGCACTTACGCTAATGTGTAATGGTAGGGTGATTGTGAGATGAAATGGAGGACCTACAGTTTAACGTGGAATCCGAACCACGGTGGAGGCCTGGCATTCGTCACATTCACAAGTTGTGATTAATACACATCTTGGCCTACTTAAATAACACCGGAATTAGTTTTATATAAACAATAATATTTGGTCTATTAACTTCTGTTTCTTATAAATGTCGCCACAATAAACCAGAATGTATAACAACATTCCTTAATGCACTTGGTGAGAGATTAAACGGTGACCTCCATTATTATAATAATAATAATAATAATATTTAGCACCGCGTCTTACTACCCATTCGGGTTATACGCTTAAGTACTAATTACGCTAATGGATGAGGAATTGGGAAGGTTGAATTTAGAGGAAGTGAACCCGCATTTGCGTGGAGGGGGAGTGGAAAACCATTTAGGAAAAACCACCCCCAGTTCACCCGACCGAAATTCGAACCTCGATCTCCCCGTCCTCGGCGGTCGAGCTCAACACGACTGGCGCGTTAGCCAACTACGCCACCGAGGCGGGTACCTCCATTATCAACGCTTGCGACACTATCCCTACGTCCAACCTTATTTTTAGTAATTAGCTATGAGAGAGAATATGTGAATCAAATCCAGCAAAACAATGTCTAAAACAAAACTGTCTATATATACTGATTGATTATTTTATAAATTATAATAAAATTGTGTTCAAATCTTCTTCATATTAGCTAAAAACGAATCTGGATTTCCAATATGAACACTGAACTTTGATTTGCGAAATTACTTGCCATGTCTGGTTGTAACTGATGAAAAACTGGGTCTAATTGACGTCGAAATTGATGGGATAAGATCTGTATTGCTCTTAGGACCGGCAGGTGGGTGTCATGGCCACCGTCTACGGCCGGGCGTGTGGGATGGACACACAGCAACCCTCCACTAGGACAGGGCGTGTATTATTATACACGTGACACGGGAGACGCGTAGGTGCGGCCTGCATCTGACAGCCAGTGCAATCAATAGGTGACCTAATATACTCGCCTCAACGTCACATGGGCTTGTCTCTAGTCTAGGACAAAATGTGGCTTCACATACTCGCCTCAACGTCACATGGGCTTGTCTCTAGTCTAGGACAAAATGTGGCTTCACATACTCGCCTCAACGTTACATGGGCTTGTCTCTAGTCTAGGACAAAATGTGGCTTCACATACTCGCCTCAACGTTACATGGGCTTGTCTCTAGTCTAGGACAAGATGTGGCTTCACATACTCGCCTCAACGTCACTTGGGCTTGTCTCTAGTCTAGGACAAGATGTGGCTTCACATACTCGCCTCAACGTTACATGGGCTTGTCTCTAGTCTAGGACAAAATGTGGCTTCACATACTCGCCTCAACGTCACTTGGGCTTCTCTCTAGTCTAGGACAATATGTGGCTTCACATACTCGCCTCAACGTTACATGGGCTTGTCTCTAGTCTAGGACAAGATGTGGCTTCACATACTCGCCTCAACGTTACATGGGCTTGTCTCTAGTCTAGGACAAAATGTGGCTTCACATACTCGCCTCAACGTCACTTGGGCTTCTCTCTAGTCTAGGAACCCGCCTCAGTGGCGTAGTTGGCTAACGCGCTAGTCGTGTTGAGCTCGACCACCGAGGACGGGGAGATCGAGGTTCGAATCTCGGTCGGGTGAACTGGGGGTGGTTTTTCCTAAATGGTTTTCCACTCTCCCTCCACGCAAATGCGGGTTCACTTCCTCTAAATTCAACCTTCCCAATTCCTAATCCATTAGAGTAATTAGTACTTAAGCGTATAACCCGAACGGGTAGTAAGACGCGGTGCTAAATATATATCTAGTCTAGGACAAGATGTGGCTTCACATACTCGCCTCAACGTTACATGGGCTTGTCTCTAGTCTAGGACAAGATGTGGCTTCACATACTCGCCTCAACGTTACATGGGCTTCTCTCTAGTCTAGGACAAGATGTGTCCTCATATAATCGTTTCAACGTTTTATGGGCCGGTCTCTACTCTAAGACAAGATGTGCTCTTATATATTCGCCTCAGCATTGTGTGAGCTCGTATATAAAACAAGACGTGTCCTTAAATACACGCCTCAGCGTATAACCTGAACGGGTAGTAAGACGTGGTGCTATAAAAAATGAACATAAATCAATATTTAATGTTGACTAGGGACAATTATAGCAACTCTCAATTAAAATCTATGTTAATAATAACTCTTTTATATAAAATAATTATTACTGAAAAATAGCTTATTAAATATTTCTGATCGTATGCGACAAATAATTTCGTTAGCTTAGCTTATGCAAGTCCTCTCAACTTATCCTACCGAGGAGACAAATGATTCGTATTAATCGGTAGTTGAGTTCGGATCCAGTAGATATTAAAGTATGTTTAACTTGGGCTATGATAAATATACTCTAATTATGTTTGGTTAGTTGGCTCAAATAGTTTTTCTTGTTGGCTGATAAAATATAAACGTTTAAGCACAGAAATAGGATGATTAAGGTGAATAAATAACCTCTGTAAAGCTTGAAATCCGATTAGCAGTGTAATGAATATATTCTAAGCGTTGTTAAACAAAATCTGTAAATAACCATCACATCCTCCCCGATCGGATTTGAACTCTCATCTTATTTGGGCTATGCTACCAAGAATGCCGAAAGGTTAAATGAGTTATAAAAACAAGAATTATCCTCATAAAATGAGCTATAAGTGATCCAGAGCAGTCCATATAGTTTTAGGCCTATTAATCATCAACCATTACAACATATTAGGCCTATTTTATCCATAACTATTCACATTAGTTTCGGCCTGTTGGATCCAGAAATGTCTACAACATCATATTCGGCTTATTAGATATAGAACTGTCTACGACTACATCATATTTGGTCTATAACCGTCCCATCATATTCGGCCTATTTGGTCTATAACCGTCCCATCATATTCGGCCTATTTGGTCTATAACCGTCCCAAAATATTCAGCCTATATGGTCTATAACCGTTCCATAATATTTGGCATATTTGGTCTATAACCGTCCCATCATATTCGCCCTATTTGGTCTATGGCCGTCCCATAATATTCGGCCTATTTGGTCTATAACCGTCCCATAATATTCGCCCTATTTGGTCTATAGCCGTCCCATAATATTCGGCCTATTTGGTCTATAACTGTCCCATAATATTTGGTTTATAACCGTCCCATAATATTCGCCCTATTTGGTCTATAACCGTTCCATAATATTTGGCCTATTTGGTCTATAACCGTCCCATAATATTCGCCCTATTTGGTCTATAAAAGTCCCATAATATTCGGCCTATTTGGTCTATAACCGTCCCATAATATTCGCCCTATTTGGTCTATAACCGTCCCATAATATTCGCCCTATTTGGTCTATAACCGTCCCATAATATTCGGCCTATTTGGTCTATAACCGTCCCATAATATTCGCCCTATTTGGTCTATAACCGTTCCATAATATTCGGCCTATTTGGTATATAACCGTCCCATAATATTCGGCCTATTTGGTCTATAACAGTCCCATAATATTCGGCCTATTTGGTCTATAACCGTCCCATAATATTCGGCCTATTTGGTCTATAACCGTCCCATAATATTCGCCCTATTTGGTCTATAACCGTCCCATAATATTCGCCCTATTTGGTCTATAACCATCCCATAATATTCGCCCTATTTGGTCTATAACCGTCCCATAATATTCGCCCTATTTGGTCTCTAACTGTCCCATAATATTCGCCCTATTTGGTATATAACCGTCCCATAATATTCGGCCTATTTGGTCTATAACCGTCCCATAATATTCGGCCTATTTGGTCTATAACCGTCCCATAATATTCGGCCTATTTGGTCTATAACCGTCCCATAATATTCGGCCTATTTGGTCTATAACCGTCCCATAATATTCGGCCTATTTGGTATATAACCGTCCCATAATATTCGGCCTATTTGGTCTATAACCGTCCCATAATATTCGGCCTATTTGGTCTATAACCGTCCCATAATATTCGGCCATTTGGTCTATAACCGTCCCATAATATTCGGCCTATTTGGTCTATAACCGTCCCATAATATTCGCCCTATTTGGTCTATAACAGTCCCATAATATTCGGCCTATTTGGTCTATAACAGTCCCATATTATTCGGCCTATTTGGTCTATAACCATCCCATAATATTCGGCCTATTTGGTCTATAACAGTCCCATAATATTCGGCCTATTTGGTCTATAACCGTCCCATAATATTCGCCCTATTTGGTCTATAACAGTCCCATATTATTCGGCCTATTTGGTCTATAACCATCCCATAATATTCGGCCTATTTGGTCTATAACCATCCCATAATATTCGGCCTATTTGGTCTATAACCGTCCCATAATATTCGCCCTATTTGGTCTATAACCGTTCCATAATATTTGGCCTATTTGGTCTATAACTGTCTCATAATATTCGGCCTATTTGGTCTATAACCGTCCCATAATATTCGGCCTATTTGGTCTATAACCGTCCCATAATATTCGGCCTATTTGGTCTATAACCGTCCCATAATATTCGCCCTATTTGGTCTCTAACTGTCCCATAATATTCGGCCTATTTGGTCTATAACCGTCCCATAATATTTGCCCTATTTGGTCTATAACCATCCCATAATATTCGGCCTATTTGGTCTATAACCGTCCCATAATATTCGCCCTATTTGGTCTATAACCGTCCCATAATATTCGGCCTATTTGGTATATAACCGTCCCATAATATTTGCCCTATTTGTTCTATAACCGTCCCATAATGTTTGCCCTATTTGTTCTAAAACCGTCCCATAATATTCGGCCTATTTGGTCTATAACCGTCCCATAATATTTGCCCTATTTGGTCTATAACCGTCTCATAATATTTGCCCTATTTGGTCTATAACCGTCCCATAATATTCGGCCTATTTGGTATATAACCGTCCCATAATATTTGCCCTATTTGTTCTATAACTGTCCCATAATATTTGCCCTATTTGTTCTATAACCGTCCCATAATATTTGCCCTATTTGGTCTATAACCGTCCCATAATATTTGCCCTAATTGTTCTATAACCGTCCCATAATATTTGCCCTATTTGTTCTATAACCGTCCCATAATATTCGTCTTATTTGGTCTATATTACGTCCCATCACACTCTTCTTATTTGGTCTATATCCGTCCCATCATATTCCACCTATTTGTTCGATAATATTTGACCTACCTGATCTAGAATTTTAGGTTGCGTTAACTTTGGATACACGCTTGCGCAAGTAAACTGTAAGCGTAAGCATGCACAAACTTGCATTAAGATACAAAATTAGAGTACATCTATCTAAAGCCCTTTGGCTACGTTGTTTTTTTATATCTTTTTTTATCTCTAAGAAAGACCCGTGTCCGATGTAACCAAATGCCTACACATTAAAAAGAATTTTAAAACTATATTAATGGAAAAAAATGTTGTAAGCTATACATAGATTTTAAAATAAATTCCTAAAAAAAATATTTCTTGGAATACACCTTAGTTAATTTGGGTTGAAAAGGGCTAAGCAAGTGGTGACGCGCTGGTGTTGTTCACACTGAGTGCCATTTGAATGCGCAAGTTGGTGCATCTGCCACCGCGGATCAAATACATTTTATTTATTCGTGCACGTTTGCACGTTGTATGACTTTTGAACCCTGTGCCGTGAGAGTTTGTGTTGTTCCTTGTGATCCCAAGCGATTTATAGCTGTGTTCTTGTGTGTGTTGAAATGATATTAGCGTGCATTAAGGAAACAAGAACATTCTGGGATGCTGACTGCTTTATTCTCCATCTTCCTCTCTATCCTTAAAATAAACGTTCACCCATTATTTCCTAAATGGTTCCAAATCTGCCATTAAAAACTTCAACACACCATTTTTCACCACAAATAACTGTTCTTCGTCCGATGATTTCATCTCGACAACTCGACTGAAAGTGGTTATTTGCACTCAATGGGATCACTTTATGCACGTGCAAGCTTGATCCAAAGTGAACGCATCCTTACAAATGCATTACATTAGGTATAAATGAATTTATTATTATGTGTTCTGTCTTACGACAAGTCCATTCAATTTGTCAGTGAACTTAGACTGTCAATGTGTCCTGTTCTCTGCCTCCTCCTTCAACTCCCAGAATTCATTCTCTTTTTTCATTCAAGTCATCTAGTATTTTAATCCTTTTGATTCCTAAGCTCCTCTTTCCATCGACCTTTCCTTATATGACGTCGGCAAAAGATATTTCCTCCTAGGAATGTGTCCGATCCACTTTGCTTTGTACCGAAGAATCACATCCAAATTGGTTCTCACCCAACCCACTCATTTGTAACTCCGTTTGTCCATCTGATCTTCTCATGTCTTCTCCAACACCACATTTCAAAGATCTTAACATATTTCTTTTCCATTTTCCTAAGAGTCCAAGTTTCTGCTCCAAATGTAGCATTTCATCAGTTTTTCCTCATTTCCAAACTCAACTTGCTGGTCAGTAGTAACCTCTTCTTGTAGCTCATCCACTTACTTTATTGTGTTGATGACGCGTCCTCCTACCCTTAAATTGCCACGTTATCTGGAGCTTCCCTGACCAGGCACTCTCCATACAAGTTGAATAGACTGGGTGACAAACAGAATCCTTGTCTCATCCTCTTCCTCTCTTTACGTGGTTGGTCTTTCCATTGGTCTGTCCTAGGTACCGGTTTGCAATCAGACTTCTGTCCCTCCAGTTTATGCCGATCTTCTAGAGTATTTCCATCAGTTTCTTCCATCTCACTATATCTTACGCCTTTGCAAATCGATGAAACCCGTGTAGACCTTCCTTGCTTTTCACCACCCTCTTTGAAATTATTCTCAGTATCGTTTTGGCATCTCTGGTTCCTTTTATTTTTCTGAATCGAAATTGGTCTTCTTCCATCACACTTTCTATTTTATGTTCAAGACGCCTGTTGAGTATTCTTGCCATGATCTTGCCCACATAAGAGAAGAGGCTGGTAGTCCTATGGCCACTGCATTTCTTGGCTTGTTTCTTCTTCTTTAGAGTAAATATGGTTACGTCTAGAAAGTACTTGGGCCATTCTCCTGTTTCGTAGATCCTATTTTTAAGTTTTATCAGAGTCATTAATCCGTTGTTTCCCAGTTCTTTCAGAATGTCATCTGGTATGTCGTCTTCCCTTCATCTTCATCAGCTTTCCTTCTTCCTCTACCTCTTCTTCTGCTTCAATCTCTAGGTTCTCTGGTCGATTTTCCTTGTTGTAAAGTGTTTTTCGATATATCCTTCCCAAATCGTAAGCACCCCTTTATTATCCGTCACAATCTGACCTTTAATGTTTTCTTACGAATCTGAATTGCGAAATTTTGTGTGTGTGTGGGGGTGGGGTGGGGGGGGGTGGAAACTGAAACTTTAGAGTCTTTTACGCTCTAGTCAGTGTACTATTATCAAATCATTCTAACCTAAGGGTCCAGCCAGATCCCAAACCGTTAATTTAATAATTTAATATTTTGTAAAAGGGAACAGGCAACATTTTTACAGTGATACATTTTCGGCCCTGTTTGATTTTGAACTCAACACCTTAAGAATATAGATTGTAATGCATACCTTCAACCGGCTGGGCTAAGGTGTCTCCCGATATCTAAATGAAGTATTTTATTTAACTGTGAGTTGCCATAACTATGTTTCGAGCCGTTCTACGAGTCGATGTGGCGGTTTTTCTAAAGTTGCCTAAAGGTGTTCATCCACTGGAGTGCAGCACTTGCGCTGCACTGTTTGTTACAATGCGCTTGAAAATGTTTCCTGGGTGGATACTATTTAATGAACATGCACAAGATAAGCGCGCACTCAAGTTATTTATCGCGCGAGCAGGCGAAAACATAGGCGCACTTTGTTCATGCAAGCCAGTATAGTTTCTGCCGCCGCGTGTGCGACTTTGATTTATTCAAGTAAATTCTTCCTACTGGTTGTAATGGAATGGACAGTGTACAGTTTATACCAGACATTGAAATTCGTCCTGTGGTTTGGGACTACCTTTCACATAGATTATAAAAATCGAAACAAAAAAAACGCAAAGTAAGAGGTAGCTGCAATTTTCAACTATGATACCACAGAAGAACTGAGACAGTGTAAAATAATTTTAGTACAGTATAGAGTGAAAAGCGAATAATTAAATCTTTCAAAACTTCAGGTACTGGTACTTCTGAAGTGGTTCGGATTCTAACACTTACCGTTTTTACAGGAAAGGATGAGCCCAATGAAAGTATAAATTCATTCTTTGAAATAAGTGAACAGCAGGGTTTTATAAACATAATGTTAACCAAAATTATTTCTTATGAGGTTATTATTGTATAGGATTAAGGTTATAATTTACAAAAAATACCAATAGTAAATTCACGCTACTAAACATTTCCATTACACCGTTCCAATCTCAGTTTTAAAATATTCAACTAATTCTTCTCTGATGTCCTTAGCATCACCTCCTAATCTACGACCGAGCTGTTCATACTGAAAATAAATTTTCAATGGGGTGTTTCTCTCGTCTCCATGTATCAGAGGGACAGGAAGTTTTCGAGTTTTTCTAATAATTATGTAAATAAATACACGCCAGCGTTATGATTTGAGCTTTTTTTTTTCAGGTTTTAGTAATATAGGTTTTCTTAAAACCCAAAATACCGAGGGCATTATTTCAAATACATTTTCCACTATTCTCCTTTCTCTGCTCAAACGATACTTACTTATTATCGATACGTGCAACTATTTTATTCCCATTTCTTCTGGGGAACTCCGTCACCCCGATGGTACCAGAGGGCTGCAGGGCAGCCGCCTTTCTCCCTCTTGACTCTGAAGACCCATCAACCACAATCTACCTCTTTTGTTTCCAAGCTGGTAGATAATACGGTGCAAGGAACCCCTCCGAGTTCATATTTATACTCACTAACTTTTGCTCATACGACTGGAAACGGTCCTTAAGTTCACAAGGGCCTCTCCTGTGTTCCTCCAGACACTCAGTCGTACTGGAATCCAGTTCCCAGGGCTCGTGCTTGCTCCTCCCGGCACCTTTCTTTTTTTTATCGTATTCCCCTTTAACAATCCTTTTTTCTCTACTCACTCCCCGCTGAGACCGCATCAGTGTCCGTGTCAGTCCCGCCCTCCGTGTCGCTGTCATCTTCTTCGTCATTGTCATTGTCAACGTTCCGTCTTATTCGTCCCTGTGCCTCTTTGAGTTTATCTTAGTAGGCGGTCTTGCTCTATCTGACGCTTCCAGTGCAATCTGGTCTAAGCATTTCCAAGAGATTGGGTCCTTCAGTACTTCCCTACTAATCTTCCCTGGATCTCTCTCTGGTAGTTCCTTCTTGCTTCTAGTGTAAGGACACACTCGAGCACCACATGTTCAGGGGTTCCCTCCTCACCACATTCACAATTCCCTGACTCTATAAGTCCCAGCTTCCTTAGAGATGCCGGGTACGGTCTCTTCCCCGTGATGAAGTGGACAAGACCCGAGTGAATGGAGGTGTTTATTCTCTAGTTTCTCAACCACATTAGAGAACAATTGAAAGTCCTCCTACCTGTCCCACTTCTCTCCCGCGTCTCTGCCACTCCTCCAACAGGACTATTTCCGCTTCTCCAATGTTGTCACATCAGGGTGTGTGAGGAGCTCACCTTCTCCAAGTTTCCTTTTTTAGCCAGTACGCAACACCTTTCTTCCTTATAAGGAGGTCCAATGGCCATACACCTAGGGCCATCTGTGCTATTATTATTATTATTATTATTATTATATTATTATTATTATTTTATTTTTGTTGTGTTTGTTGTTTGTGTTATTATTATTATTATTATTATTATTATTATTATTATTATCACCGCGTCTTACTATCCGTTCGGGTTATACCACTTACGCTAATGTGTAATGGTGGGGTGATTGCAAGATGAAATGGAGGACCTACAGTTTAACGTGGAATCCGAACCTCGGTGGAGGCCTGGCATTCCATACATTCACAAGTTGTGATTAATACACGTCTTGTCAGAGGTAAAAGAAGGGTTTGGCAATCTGATAAATCTGTGCCGCGACCGAGGATTGAACCCTGTACCCCAGCACAGAAGTCTGACACCTTACCCCTAGACACATCTGTTGCTACAGTCCGGTAGACTCCCGTCAACCTCTGTAAGCCTTGAATCACCTTAGCCGGTACGACATTGGTTAGTCTGTGAGCCCAGATGCACGCCCCATAGCTCACAATGGAGAGAAGGATCATCTGATGGTATTGTCCATATTATCCGCATGGGCAGATAAAACCGCCTCTGTCCCATGCTTATAATTTTTTTATCACTGACAGAGTTTTTCCCATCACTTCCTCCATGTGCGCTGTGAAGTTTCTGTTCTCATCTAGGGTCACTCCCAGGTATCTAACCGTATGGCTTTTATAGATTTCCTACCTAACTTTATGGTCGGATCCATAGCCAATCTACCCTTGAACAGCGTGTAGGTCGTCTTCACCGGTGCCATTTTTAACTTGACACTTTTACACCAGGTGTCAAGTTCTTCAAGCACCTGGTTACTTATTTCATCTAAGTTCCTTCTAGAGTACCCTTCTATTACTATTAGAAGGTCGTCTGTGAGGGCGACCACATCCTGCGTTTTCGGCATCCCTCCAACAAGTACAACACTGGTTCCAGGCTGACATCCCAAAAGATCGGGCCACATACCGATCCTTGGGGACATACTTTGTCAGTAGCTTTTGAACCATGTTTCCTGGACATCTCTGGGTAGCATATATGTTACGACAGTATTCCTTAAAACTCCTATACAGCTGTCCCGGACACTGAATCTCTCCTAATCTGTCAAACATCGCCGGCACCAGAGGTTGTTCAAAAGCGCCTGAGATTCAAATTCTAATTTCGCTCTGCAGATTGCGGTTCCCTCTGTCATACCTGCCTCTTCAGAAGCCACATTCTGCTAGCTGTGAAACTTATTATCTATGGTTTCTAATATTTCATATATCACATCTAGTGGGACAGCGTCATCGGCCACAATCACATGTGGTATTGGTTTATTTCTTCCGGATAAATTAAATGGCACTGGTAAGCTCAGTTGTCCCTGTTGCAAACTACTACACAGAATGGTATTCTTGAAGATACCACCATCGGATATTATTCCTTTACACCCAACGGTGTATATATATATATAAGGTGGCAAAAAGCACAATCCTGAACGGTGATTTGTAGTTAAATTGTATTTCCAGTATTGTTTGGTGCTTTGATAATAATCTGTTTTCCTTCCATTGCTCCCATTCAATGAGGCAAATTTCATAAATCGTTAAAATCGCGCTCCGCCATCATCCATTCTTCTTGAGTTACAGTGAACTGAAACATTTTTTTTTCAGTTAACATAAACGCTAGAAGATGGAACAAATAGAATAAATTGAATTAATATCACAAGAATCCCAAGATATTACAAAAACATTCAAGTCTCCTAAAGCGCCATGGGTTTCAGAAGCTTTCGCAGTCTTGCAAAATATAAGACAAAAATGGAAGAAAGAATACAATATGCATATAATATGTCTCAGCCAAGCTAAGGAAAATTATTCATGAACATCTTAGACTTAAAGGGCAGAGAGATATTGACAATTTGTTATATGATTCACTCATTGTAACTGGCAAATATTATACTACTCCCATGCCATTACCATCTTCGGAGAACCAGTTCCTTTCTCCAACGTTTTGTACTCCCTCTTCTACTCTTGCTCTTGATGATGGACAAATCAAGACATGATAACAAAGAACTTTCCGATTTTACTACTGAACCTTGCTACATAAAATAACGAAATAGGCCTACAAATTAAATTTGTAATTTTTATTAATAAAAATATTATGATTAAAAAATATGGTAGTAATGTAATTATAATTATATTTTGAAATACAGTTAAACCTGTCCAGAACGGAATTTTGATCAAGACGTTTATTATCGTTCTGTTGAAGATTAATTCCACTGTTATTGAACAGTGCAATATGAAACTTCTATATTGTGTCTATTCATGTCTTGAAACAAACAACATGTCATTGTATCACTTGTTGTGTCTCCCAAACCCACACATATTGAACAAATTTAGCTGTTTCTTAGAACCGATTAATAAAAGCTTCATCCGATAGACATAAATTATCTTTTGTTTTAACAAGAGGATGTGTCTTTCTTATCTTAGCCCCTGAATTGCATACAACTGGAATATTTTCACGGGTCTAGCAGCTTTCCAGCTTACACAGGGAAACTACCTTTAGGCATTCTTTCAACGAGCAGTGCATTACATACTTCTGGA
The DNA here is from genome assembly GCA_033556935.1 of Timema podura. Classification (NCBI taxonomy): domain Eukaryota; kingdom Metazoa; phylum Arthropoda; class Insecta; order Phasmatodea; family Timematidae; genus Timema; species Timema podura. Next base: position 77,426,205 of record JAVRXN010000008.1, on the reverse strand, counting down.
ACAATACGAGATATTAGATGTTTACACTTTGAACAATACATCAAACTTGTAAAGGAATCTCTAGTGGCTAGGTATCTCATTGTTATTGCAAGTCTCACTTCTACTGAAACACATTATTTGTCATTTGTGTCTTGTTTAGTGATTATTGGTCCATTAGTATTCACTATATTTTCAAAATCTTGACAGGAACTTCGTGTGAAATTTTAAAGCCTCTCAACGGATCCATTTTAAATTCTTCGATGAATTCCGTTGATTCGCATCGAATGAACGGCCCACATTCAACAACGCGGTTTTGAACCAAGTTCAAATAATGAAGGGTTGTAATTAGTAAATATAAATAGGTAATATATGTAATTCTGTAATATTGTATTCAAAAGTGGGCGTTAATTATTATTTATCAATCCTAATTGCTTACACGTATATTTTGTAACTCACCCCTGTAGAACTTATTACTATGTGTCTCCGATATTTTACCAAATATTTTAAGGGTTCCTCCAAACTAGAAAGTTTGGGAATCGCTGCTCTAAGACTCAGAGTCTTCAGGCGCTATGTTTTGAACCGTTTTGCGTGACCGAATACGAACTTTCTTGATTATCTTTTTAACCATTATAAGTAGTTGAAAACAAGTCTTCGTGGCTATATATCTAATAATTCTAAGCAGGCGTCATTGTGTCTTCGTCGTCTTCTGAGCAGCCAAAAATCTCAAACATCAATTTTATATATATAGGCTCAGCCTTAAAATATTAGCTTTGTATGGTCCTGGGTATAAGAGGATCGTTGTTTGGTCAGTGATATGTGCATGGCCAAATTTACGAAGTTTGATTCCCGTGCCTATGTCGTATACGGCAGGAGTGTGACAGCTAGCAAAATCTAGCAGATTTACTCTCATTTAAATATTCTCCAAACCATGTGATCTGCAATACCATGTATTAATTTGTTGTCACTTTTGGCAGCCAAAACTTTCATAACACACCATTTTTGTTTTTAATTTAACTGTGTTTACATCTTCTACTAGCTGTCAGTTACCACCACGCTAGTTTGAGCCAGCTTACAAATAATATAAGTTAGCCTTGACCAAAGCCCGACGCCCGCGGTGATGACAGTGTCGTCTAAGACGTTATACTCTTGAAGGGTTTTGTCGCCCTTGACGGGTAAATTGGAGTTCGAATTTTTTAATCGAGTGATTGAATGTGTTTTTTTCCCCTCCTTACGTGGGTTAATGTTATCACATTTCCCCTCGTTAGAACCACTTGTTTTAAACTCACCACCAATAAAAACAAACCTATCAAAGCTCTGCCGTGTGCCGTAATACGTTTGAAAATGTGAATTTAACCAATAACGGTGGTAGAACTCACATTGATAGACATGCGCACAAATACTTCAATCTTGTCCACTCCAGTTTCTCAGTGATAGAGAAATCTTAACATATGTATGCTAATATATGGTTCCATGAATAGTTCTCCAATTTTTTCTCCATGGAAATCGGGTACATTTATTTTAAATTTTACCTTTGGCACTCATCCCGGCCATTACTTATATATGTTGGTACATTATCTTACTACCCATCTAGACGATCCAAATTTAGCTACTCCAATAGAGTATAAATTAAGAATATAGAGTTTATAAAATATACCCTTAGTGCACCCGGCCGGGATCGAAACCCGGCCTCCCCGTCACCGGCAAACCAGGTTAGAAGAACTTGAAACAAAGTAAGACGCAAAGCACGACTAAAATACTAGTGCAAAACACCGTAAAGCAAACGTACATAGCTCACATAACTAAATAATTGAATAGTAAAACCTATTATTAAACCTCTTGTTTTAACAAACATCAACTAATCACGCAAATCCAGTGGTTTTTCGACATATGAACCAGTCATACAAAATTACACGGCTTCACCATTCTGGAACTAATTTAGTAATTTATTCACACGGTTCCAAAATATTTCCTCCTCTTTCTCACAACCCTCGATCTTCCCCCCCCCCCCCCTCACCCCGCTCGTAGGATGTGTTTAGATAAATGTAGGCCTGCCCTATCCTAGTCCGAGTCGCCGTCATAACGGTTCAAATTGGATTACGTCCCCGCAGAGCGGAACTTAGTTTTGTGTGACCAGTGTATGCATTATTGATCCGTACCGCCGTTCATACGCCCACCAGTGAGACTGCGGCTTTGTTCACAATGTGCAAACTTGTCTTCGTTATATAAACTTAGGTGCGTACACCCACCATTGATACTGAAGCTGTGTTCACATCGTCATATGTACCTAGGTGGTGCATACATCACCATGATACTGAAGCTGTATTCACATCGTCATATTGTACCTAGGTGGTGCATACATCGACCAGTGATACTGAAGCTGTATTCACATCGTCATATGTACCTAGGTGGTGCATACATCACCATGATACTGAAGCTGTATTCACATCGTCATATGTACCTAGGTGGTGCATACATCGACCAGTGATACTGAAGCTGTGTTCACAATGGTGCGAACTTGTCTTCATGAGATTTACCTGGGTAGTACATACACTAGGGTGGGCTGAAAAATGAAATTAATAATTTCACTCTATAATACCTACCAAAAATAGCATTTTATTTTATTAAACACGAGTATAAAATTTCATTAAATTTGAAAAATATTTTCTGCCCTCTACCAGGTATTTTATATTTACAATATAAAACCAAATAGTGTAATCACTTAATACCAATTCCCATTAGTGTAATATTTCTGTTCAATGACAGAGGCACATCATTTTGCAAGGAAATCATCTTGAAACTTGTTTATGACGATTGAAATAAGATACCAAAATATTTGTCAGCATACTCGCATGATTGATGAGCATGAGCAATAAACAAGCAGTCAGTTGCCTCTTATTGCTCTGGTTCTCTGCTCTGACTTAGTCCTTGCCTCCTACCTTTCACCACGATAACAAACTAAGCAGCAGCAGGGAGACCGGGAGCACGGAGTAGTTTGATACAGTAGCTAGTTGCTTTGCAGCTACCATTGTGCGCGAACAAATATTACTATTTCTACATGATTTCTGTGTTTTTATTAAAAAGAAATCATAAAAATTGTGCTTCTTATGTGTCAGTTACTACATGGACAATTTAATTAAAACATTCTCAAAGTGATCTTGATATGTGTGACTTTGTTTACCAAATGAGTGTGACGAGCTTAAATATGACTAGAAATAAAGTACAGTGTCCAATTTTCGGCAATCCTAGGGAACTTAGTAAACTCCTTTTACCAACAATAGAAGATGTTTTAAGTTGTTATTATTTTTTATACGGTATGACTTGAAATTTAAGATGTCCAGAAAAGAGCCTACTTTTTGTGAACTATCTAAATTGGTATTAAAAACAATGAAGAAATTTGGAAAACAGCTTCAATTCCTACTGTATCACATGATCGTATACTGCAACTGCTTCGCAGCTACCATTATAAGTACCTAAGCCTTGTAAGGTATCCTAAAGCCAAACGAAATCCAAACGACCACATCAGAGTTGATACTTTTAGATCTATAGCAAGCAAACTCTTTGACATCGCTGCTTGTAAATGTGTATATTTTCTCACTGTATTTTTGAAAAAAATAGGAAAGTACCTATCAGAGAGCAGTCGTTTCTTTGCGATCAAAGATCATCCAGAAAAACTGCTTTGGGGAAAATTGACTTTATTCAAACAAATAGGCTAAAAAGAAAAGAAGAAAGCAAGTCTAAACAGGCCAAGAAATTTGTTTACGATTTTATACAAATAAATTTTGATGAAAAAAATAAATATCAAAATACTAAGTATTTTACATCAGAATCGGAATCATCTTCGCACCAGAAAGCTGAGTGTATTACACAACCTTCCATTTCCAAAGTTGGTGAACGATGTCTTGAAATGAGAGGTGCAGCTTTCAACACTAGTAATAGTGTGTGATAAATATGGTGTATTAAATAGATCAGCTGCAGCTGTTGCTTCAGTTACTTTGCAAGATGTTGGAGTGATAGCAACAAAGGATTGCTCAGAAGTAATTGATAAAAATAAAGTTAGAAGAATTTGTCAAAAAAACACGCCATACTCTCAGTGAAGAGTTTCAAACCTCATTTAAATTAATAAAAGGTATCTTCATTGGTGTTAGGAAAGATAAAACTTTAAGTTAGTTAAAGAATGAAAAGTGGCACTAAGCACTGTTATAGAAGAACATATCTATCTCTCTGATTGAAGAACCAGGTTCTTTCTATTTAGGTCACATTACACCAGCTTCTGGATCGGGAAAATCTATTGAAAGAACCATTTTGGATGTTTGTTTTGAAAGCAGCTTAAACTTTAATGAACTGATGGCTATTGGTTCTGATGGCACCGCTGTGAATACTGGGAATAAAAATGGGATATTAGCTACCTAGAACTAAAACTAAAGCGTCCATTGCTGTGGTTAATATGCCAGTTACATACAAATGAACTTCCCCTGAGACACTTGTTTCATTATCTCGATGGAGCCACTAATTGACCTTGCGAGAATTTTGGAACAATTGGAAAGTTACTATAAAATTGTGAATTTTGGTAAAATCAACTGTCATTTACCAGCACTCAAAATGAGTGATTTAAGTAATGATCAAGCTTATTTATATGAAATGTGTAAATCTATTTCATGTGGTCTGTGTGCTATAAATTCAGCTAATCGTAGTCCAGAGTAACTGGTTCATTCTAGGCGGCTAACAACGGCAAATCGTGCACTGCGACTTTATGTAGGAAGTGATAATCCTTTTTTAATTCCAAAAAATGTGGTTGAAATTATAATTAGAGTGTATGCTTCAATGTGGTTTGAGATAAAAGTGCATTTTTCTTGTAAAGATTGTATCTAACACGTTTTTAAAACAGTAGAACTATCACGTTATCTGAATGGTGAGCTTAAAACAATTGTGGACCCTGTAATACAATGTAATGCTTAGGTTAGCCATCCAGAAAACATTATTTTGTCTATGGTAACTGATAATCGTCAATATGTTAAAAAGCTTGGATTGATACACATTACTAAGGCTAAAAAAACAACAAACATTGGACATAAGAGGGTTTGTTATTCCTAAATCGAACTTCAAGGCCAAAGATTATATTGATCTGATTTACTGGGACGAGTGTGATTTTATTTCTCCTCCGATTTTAGATAGTTTGTCAGACGATGATCTTAAATCTTAATGAATGAGATCACTATACCAAAGGTGCAGTTTACAAGTTTTCCTTGTCACACACAGGCTGTAGAGACGTGTGTAAAGTTAATAGCTGAGGCGTCTTTTTCAATAGTTGGTACAGAGGCCAGAGATGGTTTTATTCAAACAAGAATTAAGTCACGAGAAATTATGCCATGTTTTGAGAATAAAGCCCAATTTAAAATAGTCTAACACACTGACTTTAAATGGTTTTAATGTCGAGTATATCTAAGAATATACATGTATGAGACAGTAAACAAACTTGGGAATTTTTAAATATTTTTCACTAATTTTATTATTTTTATTACATCTCTTCAGTTAAAATTATCCATAAATATCAGTTATGTTTATTTATAAATATATATAGTAAAATATGTTCATAAAAAGGTGCATTATGGTATTTTTTAAATTATCTTGTTTATTTATTAAAACTAAGAGGTATCAGAATATTAGGAAATTGCTGAATTGTTAATGTAGATATTAAGAGTTTGGTAGAGGGCAGAAGATGTTATTTTTTTTAAATATGGTAACTAGTTAATATAAAATGCAACTTTTGGTTGCTATTGTAGTTTCAAATTCCCAAAATTTTTAAAAGCGTCAATTTCGACCCACCCTAACATACACCCACCAGTGGTACTGTAGTTATGTTAACAAGGGTGCAAACTTGTCTTCGTGATATAAACCTAGTTGCGTACACCAACCAGTGACAGTGAAGATATGTTCACATCCTCATATGTACCGAGGTAGTGCACACACCAACCAGTGACAGTGAAGATATGTTCACATCCTCATATGTACCGAGGTAGTGCACACACCAACCAGTGACAGTGAAGCTATGTTCACAAGGGTACGAACTTGTCTAAGTTATCTGTTTCGAGTGTGCATTCACCAGGGAAACAAGGGCTGGTTTTTTCCCACTAATTTAATTACCGGTTTGAGCTATACTCAAACATATCGATTATGCTTATGTTGTAGGTATGAGAAAGGTTTAATTTAAAGTAAATGTGGAGGGAGGGTGGTAAAACATTTAGTTATACCACCCTTACTACACTGACCTTCCAGTCAGCGGCAAACCTGACTTTATGAGTTTGAAATTAAGTCAGCGTCCTCGCCGGAGTGGTTTATGCCGCGTGACTTTAACTATTTGGCACACTTTTGATATACCTCCCTCTTTACCAACGATGTAATATACCAGTTTTTTAAATTAAAATACAAGTGTGACATTTTATTACTTTCTTTTAGAGAGAAAATATTGTAATCGTGACCCTTTTTAGAATTGTTATTGTGATGCATTTTGTCTCTTTATGTTCCCCTGGACACAATAAGGTTGTTCTTACAATTATGTATATCCCTATGTATGCATGTATATGTGTCTGTCCCACTGTACTCTCTGTATTGTATGTCTGTCCCACTGTACCTTGTATGTATGTCTGTCCCACTGTACCTCTGTGTATATGTCTGTCCCACTGTACCTCTGTATGTATGTCTGTCCCACTGTACCTCTGTGTATTATGTCTGTCCCACTGTACCTCTGTGTATATGCTGTCCCACTGTACCTCTGTATGTATGAATGTCCCTCTATATAAGATCTCTCTTACAGTTTCGAACTATGATAAGATATATAAGAGTGTGCTGTACCTTTCCCTAAACGTCTCATTATATGTGAACAAGGTTTGAATTGTGGCCTTCCTTAGAGCGGGATTCATGCGCGTGTAGCTCGATGACGCCGCCCTGACGCTCGGCCGGTTCCCGCGGCGGGAAAGCGACGCCTGTCCATGGTTTTAGATCTGATTAATTTCTTTTTGTGGAAGGTTTATGTTACACTTTCTAAACACACAGATTACATCAGCACATGACTTACAAACTAACTTAATTCAGATAAAATAAAAACTTTTCTGACAGTTGCAAAAGTTATCAAAACTATTTCAATATACTCATACGTCAAGTCATGTGATATGCAGTTGTCACTTTTAAATATGTTTATAGACCTTTGAAATAAACTAATATATTTAATAAAATGTTATCCATTTCGACTAAAAAAAGTATGTCGTATATATATATATATATAAATTGAATGTCTCTAGAAGCTATATGGAGTGATCTTACTCCGTCAATGTTTTTGAAAATTGGATGCCTCTCTCGGGAATTTTTGAAAGTTGGATGCTCCTAGAAGTTATTTGGAGTATATTTTTAATGGTAGGTGTTAATGCGTTGTTTTCCCACACGCGTCCAGTCCAGACTTTCCGCCACTAACTTTATTTTAAAGACACAATAAAAGAGAGTATGTAAAACATTGAAAGAAAGCTTGATTGAAAGTCAGCCAATACAGACTGCTCGACATTTGGCGTTAAAAACTAATAATCTGTGCTGCGAAATCAACACCTTCCAAGATTTCGTGCTATCACAATTTTAATTGATCCCTAGTTAATCGACAGCCGATTGGCTACTGGTCAAAATAACAAACTTGGTGAACTGTAATTTTGTGATCCCTCCCGCATCCTTATTGATTATTGTTTTCAAATAAATATATTAATTTGGACAAAACTTTGTTCATTTGTTGTTGTTGTTGTTGTTGTTGTGTTGTTTTTTATGGGAGGCGATCTTTCAGCTTCATATTTAAGAATAGTAGAGGGGTGGGAAATAAATATACAGGGGAAACATTTTATTCCTGTTCTGTTGCAGTCACTGGCCATGGTTTTGAACGTAGCTATTTATTATATAGGCCTCTATATAATATGTTCTTAAAGGTTCTTCCTATGTCTTGGGCTAGGAGATGTTTATTATATGACATCCATTTTATTATAAATTGATTTAATGCTGTGCAGGGTATACACATGTGTTGATATACTTCGATTATCAAAGAAATATGTATTTATATTATGCATATAATTTCATATCTATATCTTTTTAGTTTACGGGAATATTTAGTACATATTTCGAGGAAAAAAAAATGTTTTTAAATTACTATCAAAAAATAATATAATAATAATAATTTTACAAATTAATATCAACAATTATTTCAATTTCCATTATTATAGTTCTGACCATCATTCGCAATACATACCAGGCCAGTACTAAAAATATATAAGACGACATAATATATAAAAAGAGCTTTAAGTACCCGGCGTTTCACGGGTGAAATTAGTTGGTCTTGTGAGATTTATTTGTAATAAAGGTTGAGATTTTTCCTCGGTAGTATATTTCAATAGAAAACAAATCGCTACTATACCTCAGTTTTAGCTTCTGTGGTGCTGACTGACAGCTCACAGCTGACTTCTGACGGCTTTTTAAAAGCTACCAGACCAAATTATGTATCCCTACGCCGAACCATATGATCTGCAAAAAACATGTCTTTAGCAGTTGTCACTTCTGACAGTCAAAATTTAGGTATATACCTAACTGTTGACTGTCAGAAGTCAGCTGTGAGCTGTCAGTCAGCACCACAAAAGATAAAACTGAGGTATAGATTCAGTGGCATATACTGATACCGGTGTTCGCGCAATTTACGTTTATAAGCTCGTATTATATATGAAAGAAGAAAAAAAAATTCATGTTCACCCTCGCCTTTTAGTACATATGTTAACGTTCCATATTTCTAAAAAAAAAAGTGTTAGCTACCTGTACCGGTTGTCACACAGTTAAAGGCGTCAGGCTTGAAGTAGTTATAAATTAAAAATACACGCCTAAGTGCACTTCTCTTAGTAATAACTTGTATGTACAAGTAGGATGTACACCCTAAGATACGTAAGTATGCCAAATGTAAGCTATATTTTTGTTTGTTTGTGAGTGCCCTGAACCGATGGCTAGTGGTCTAAGGCAGCAGATTCGCATTATACATACTGTAAGTAAAACATGATACTCTTGAGGAACATACCTTCACGTTTCATTAAATAAGTATTAAATGTTTCATCTTTCTAGGTATTTTGATTTTGAATCCACCGGCTGTCAAAACGGTCACGACATAAAGCTAAATATAAGTTATAAAAGTAAAAAAAAAATCACCCCTAAAGTTCACAGGCTGTGGTTACCCTAAGTACGTAAGCGTAAGCAAGGTTTCAGTTTTATATATTTCTCGGTTTTGGTGTTTCCTCTGGTCCAAGGCGTCAGACTCACAATGGATGTGAAAGTAAAAAAAGAACTAAACTTGAACTGTTTTTTTTTTAAGTTTGAATTGAATATAGTGAGGTTTCCCTAAGTACATATACGGAGTCAAATAGCCTATGTTTAGGGATCTTTGTTTCCTTACACCCGTAGTCACGTGAGTTAAGTTCGTCAAACTTGCAACGTGTAAACGTTTTTACGCCTAAGGTTTCATTAAGTATGTAAGGCCATGCCAAATATCTGCTTTCTATGTTACTTATTTTATGAGCTACGCAATCATTGGTCAAGTGGTCTAAGACGTTAGGCTCTTAAAATTAAATAAAGGATCAAGTTTCACATCCTCAGGTTTTGTAAAATATATTTATAAAGTATAATCTCTCTCAATTTCTTGGTTTTGGAGATACCCGCATCGGTGAATAAGAGGGTCTTAGGGATTAAGCAGAGAAAATACGCCTTTTTAGGCTTCCCCAAGTACTTAAGTACTGTTATTTGATCTTGACGCTATAGCGTTTACAAACAAATGTACATTCAATTTTATTTTTGTATTATTCTTTCCTTTTTACTTTCTCTCGACTCCTTGGAGAGAAAGTATTTTGATCTTCAAAAAATTTCTAGCTCGAGATTTTGATAAATGTCGACGTTTCATGACCCCCCGAAACAAAAAAAAAAAGTTGTTTTTGCAATGCCGTGTGTTTGTCTGTACTTCGGGCTAGAGGCGAAACTATTTTACAGATTGGGCTATAACTTCGTATCTGGGGTGTTAATAAGGTCTCCCAAAGGGATTTTTGGAATTAGATGTCCAACCCTAAATTTAAGGGTAGTTTACTGAAGGGCAAAATGAGAAAAAATCGATTTTCTCGAAATTCACGTTAACGGTTTTCATTAAATTTTATATCTAACACTGTTTATTATTATAAAAAGGATGGCAATCCTCATTTTCTCGTGAAAATGACTTTGAGGGTACTTTACATAAGGGAAAATTTCAAATTTTCATAATTTCTCAGCAACTATTTGAAATAAGAAGATTAAAAATACAAATCTTTTGTTTGAAATATATTTTTATAAAACCAATAATATCTTAGATATAAGCAGAGCCCTGCGTTTGTGGAGATCGCGATAATTCGCGAATGTTAGATATGGCATTTTTTTCTTTCAGATGTTCACATTTCAGGTTACCCTGATTGCAAATATATGCTCAGAATTGTCGCGATAATTCGCGAAATCGGCGTTTTAGCGCGATATTTGCGATTTTAAACAATGTCCGCGATAATCGCGATTTAGTCGCGATTTTCGGCATTCGGTATGTTGCAGTTTGGTGATGTTGAGTAGTTATTTTGTATTTTTCTAGCCTAAATTAAGATTTTAAAATATAGTAACAATTTTTGTGAAGTAACAAGATGATTTTTGTGTAATATTTTGTCTTTGTGACTTGTACATACTTTTCCCGGACCAGCTGCCGCTAAATCTTACTTTTTTAATAAGTTGACAGCACATTTTTTTGCGGACTAGTGTTTTTTACCGTTTTGTCCAAACAAAATGTAATTTTTTGGTTTTCACTTCAATATGTTTAGTTTACCTGTTTCAAACATTGTCCTGGAAGTCTAGTTTTAACCCAACAAAGTCACCTTAATCACGAAAGTTTGGTAAAAACCACTTTTTTAACGCTTTTGTCATAATTCGATAATTTCGTCGCAAAAATAGGATTTTTGTAATTCACCGCTTATTCACCGCTTTTGGGAACTTAAAAACGAAATTGGGCTTTTTTATTCACCATAAAAGCAGGGCTCTGGATATAAGCAAATATATTATATATTTTTTTAATTCAGGACTTTGAAAATTATTTTGATTCTTATGCTCTTTGGTGGACAAAGATGTTTCTCTTTTCTCAATTTTTCTGTAACAATGTTCCTAGTTCCTAATGCCATAGAGTAAGTAACAGTGTATATTATTTCATTTATGATATTTGGTATAGTATTTCTACAACAATGTATAGATATGATATTTCGTCTCGCAAATCTTACCATTTTTTAGTAAATATATACTTATACTTAAGATAAAAGCGAGAAAAAGTATGTGCTGGGCGCCGTACTATATATTATCTAAAGTTCCAGCTGCCTAATAATGGTAGAAGTCGTCTGTCTGAATACATAGTTATCTTTTCCAATGTAATATCAAATCAAATTAAGATATTGACCTTTATACTAATTTCTACTCAGAGAAACGCATTTTACCTACTAAAATGAATACGAAACAACAAACAAAATAAAACTATCCTTTCTCTATGGATTTAAGATTAAAGCGTCTCCTGAAATTTCTCCTTGGCTTTGAAGTAGATATTTTCCCCTGGTGATCAATTTGTGAACCATCAATTATATTGCCTTTAACGTCACCGCTTAGCTCCCTGTAAACATAATTTTTCAATAGCTTATTAACTTTCCAGAAAAATCTGACATTATATTTTTTTAAATGTGCAGTCACATTTATTAATTAGTGCCATAGTTATAAGCGAACATATTGGTACAGAAACTATCCTTTATAACGATCTGTTAATTCAAAACAACTAACCAAAATAAAATATGGTTTCTCTTTAGATTTACTATGGAAATGTTTTCTGTGTTAACTACTCTTTGGATTTGTTGATCAATCTAAACAGAAAAATAATTAATTACAAATTCAATAGGAGGATACATCATTCATTGACCACACGTTTTAAGATAAAACCTTCCCGGTAAAAATTTACATATTAAAAAGAACGCATTTAAATGTATTCAATGGTTCTCTATTTTTAGGCTTGGCTTACACAGGTTGACACAAAAAGTTTCGAAATATGATGAAACGAAACATCTTTGAAACCATGACAGAAAAAAAAGTTTAAACTTCTTTCTTTAATTAAACACGAAGAAAAAAACATTATGAAACGAAAAAATCAATCTGCGCTAAGATGACGGCGTGTTGTGTTGGTGATAATCTATATTGATAAACTGTTATAAATGTCTGGAATTGGTTGGATAAGCAGGAGAATCCATCAAGTAGTGTATCCGTTATGGACGAAGTTATTAACCAGGCCACTATGAAAAATGACCTGGTGTTATGCATAATGGCCAAAGCAGTCAGGAAAAGTTATACATATTTATTAATTAATCATTTTGACCAGGCATTATGCATATTGCTCGACACTATTTGGGATCTGTGAAAAGCAGTGCAGTATCACGTTCCTGGCAGGGTGGGAACAGTGAACATCCGATCACGTGCCAGCCAATAGGCACCTAACTAGCTTAGCCTAGCTACCTAACCTTTCCTAAATAACCTAACCTAACTAACTAATTTAGTTGTTTTTTGTTTTATATAGGAAATTACAAATTATTAAATAAATAATATTATTTAAAAAAATCATATTTCCCAGAGATTGTGGAGCATTATGTATACTGCCCACTCAAAATGATGAATTAACAAATATTTATCACTTTGCCCAACTGTTTTGGTCACTATGCATCATACCAGTTCATTTTTCATAGTGACCTTTTATCTACTTTGTCTATAATATATACAGTGTTCATCATTACATTTAAAAAAAACTAAAAAAAGTTATTTGGAAAAATACATACAGGAACTGAGAAAACTCCCTGAACTTTTGTTTCTTTACTCGATTGAGTTTAGAAAATAACATAGTACACACAAAACAAGAATGCTCACCACATATCAAAATTTTGAATGAGACTAGCGTCACGTGGACAGAGAATTGGCGTATTTTTCATGAAATAAGTGAAACAAACTGGATGAAACATGAGAATAGGGAAGGCAACTGCTTTGTGTCAACGTGTTTCCCTTTGTTTTATCGTGTGTCTTCGCTTTTGTGCCGCCTTGTGTTAGGGGGCGGCCAGACTGAGCGAGCGAGCGAGCGCGCGAGCGACTAAAATATAAAATAGAATACATGGGTTGTAATGAGAGGTGGCCAGACTGGAGCGCGCGCGCTTGAAAGATAGAACTGGTTCTATTTTTCAAGCGCGCACGCTCGACCCGGTACAGTCTAGTTTACAGGCGCTAGGCAATATTATTGTGTGTTGGTTCATCGAGTGCTAGGAAAACTTCTCATTTTGACATTTTTATTAATTTTTTATTATTATCGATAGGTTTAGCACACTTTCTGGAAATTGAAAAATCACACCTGGACACGGGAATCAAACCCGGTACCTTTGGCTTAGTACGTCAATGCTCTAAATACTGAGCTATCCAGGATTCATCCTGTGCCCAGGGTCATTCTTCACTCATATTTTAAGGCAAAGCCTATGATGGAGTGCGGAAATCGTCAGCTACAAGTATGTGATTATATTAATATCACGAGCTATCTATCAGATAACGCAGCCATCGTCGACTCGGTAGTTGGCTTATTGCTACCATTTGTACAATTATTATAATTGTACGGGATTTCATACTAAGAATTAAATAGCCAACGCTATTATTTATGCTTTTAGTGAGGATTACTCCATCTAGATATCATATTCTGAAAAGTGAAAAATGACATCTGGATAGCTCAGTGGTTAGAGCCTTGGCGTACAAAGCCAAAGGTCCCGGGTTCGATTCCCGTGTCCAGGTGTCAATTTTCAATTTTCAGAATATGATAGCTAGATGGAGTAATCCTCACTAAAAGCATAAATAATAGCTTTGACTATTTATTATTATTATTATTATTATTATTATTATTATTATTATTATTATTATTATTATTATTATTATTATTATTATTAGCACCGCGTCTTACTACCCGATCGGTTTATACGTACTTACGCTAATTTGCAATGGTAGGGTGATTGTGAGATGAAATGGAGGACCTACAGTTTAACGTGGAATCCGAACCTCGGTGGAGGCCTGGCATTCCACACATTCACAAGTTGTGATTAATACACGTCTTGTCATAGGTGAAGGAAGGGTTTGGCAATCAGATAAATCTGTGCCGGGACCGAGGATTGAGCCCCGAACCCTCAGCAAAGAGTTCAGACACCTTACCCCTATACCACCAGGTCACCGTTTGACTATTCAATTCTTATTATTAGCACACTTGCTATTAACGGCCTAATTTAATTGCTAAGGTCATAAACCATGTATATATTTATGTAAAACTGATATGTTAAAATACTTCAATATTATCAAAGTAGGCCTTTACAAATAAGAATCACCATTAGCGTGGAGAGAGGAGGAGAAAACCACAACAATAAATCACTTGTTAAAACCACCCTCAACTCACTCAGCCAAAATTCGGAGCCGCCTCGTCAACAAATAACGAGAGGTATCAGCTAATCACGCGCTCGCCAGTGTGGCCACCTAGTCGCTTACGCGCTCGCTCGCTCGCTCGCACGCTTGTCAGTCTGGCCTAACCCTTAGACAGTGTGCAATGACTCGTTTGAAAGCATGTAGTCAACGTGGAATGACACAAACATGTTTCTTTTCGTCATGTTTCGAAATGTTTTGTGTCATCCTGTTTCGCCCAGCCTTAACGAACATACGATCGCTTCTATATAATACAGATTACATAAGACTACAATTGATAAACAAAAATTCTAAATAGTAAATGGAGACAATAAGTTAATACAATGAAGTATAGTAGTTAAAATATTAAAACTATATAGCTGTTTATATAAAACTAATCAAAAAGAAAATAGTTTTAAAAATATAATTAAAGTCCTTAGTAATAACGGAGTTCCTTACTTAATAACTCTCGGAGTTTACTTTACGCATACAATGGACAAGCGGGCTGATCTTGTAAGAGTCTCTGAGAAAAAATAATTTTAATGATTTATGGGAAAATGTTTTTGCAATATTTAATAAATCGAATTCTTACCTAGCATATTATATATTTTTTTACATTTTACATATTATGTGATATTTAAAACATTTATCTAGTATTTCTAGACAACAAGTCAATGCATGGAATATTAGAAAGAGCCGTAGTTATATTATTAGAGCATATTTTAACTGTTTAAGACCCACTTCGGTGGTCGAATTTTATAAGGCGTCACTTTCGCAATATAATAAAGAGATCAGGGCTTGAATCTCTGTCGGGTGTACTGAGGGTATTTTTTCCCCTCTCTCCTCACGCAAATGCGTGTACTTTTTAAATTCAACCTTCCTCGTCCCAAACACATCAGCGTAGTTAGTACATGTGCGTAAACGCAAATGGGAGGTGAGATATGCGGTGAAAACACTTTTTTTAAAAAGGGCATATTTGTATTCATATTTAGAGTATTTTTAGCGCATTAACGTCCAAGCTCTACTCATGACGATCCGACTATAGTTTACTTAGTTTCACGTGCCTTCTTTGTCATTAAACATCAATTCTAGGATCACGTGATTATCAAAAGTGGAAATATTTGAGTAGGTTGTCTTATCGCTAGAGACAGGAAATTATGTAAACTATGGTTTTATCGATGGTAATCTTTCTTTATCTCCGTTTGTCGTAACGTCACCAGTGTTTTTCATCTCTCTCTTCTCTTGTTTCTGCCCCGTGCAACACCGTGGCAAAAAGATGACGTCGTTAAAAGTTCACCTAACCGGTCGCTTCCTGCCCCGATTAGGCCCTGTCGCTCAGGAACTACTTAATGACACTTCTTCTTTTCTTTTTTTTACATCAACCTGGAGAGATAATCGCGATTGTAATATGATGAGCTATTTTGTCCATTAACTTTGTGAGATTAAACGCTAAATAAGACACTAATGAGTGCCCTGAAAGAGTCGCGAGGGCATCATTTTTATATGAGTAGATATACATTTGTGTATACTCGTAAATATGAAATTAAAGTTTGTTCAGCGTAGGAATTGTTTTCTAAAAAGGCTTTTTCCCTACCAGAAATATGTTACATAGTAGGATATTGGTAGGAAAAAAGACCTTTCAGGGAGTAATTCCTACCGTGAATGGAGTATATATTGTGTATTATTTTAGTAAATGTAGTGACTTGGTTAACAATTTTACTAACATTAGTAGCAGTAGTATGTTAGACAGCTGTATTGTTTTGTGTTTTAATAATATTAGTGGCTTAAGTCGTAATTTGACTAACAGTAGTAGTAAATAGTAGTAATGGTTGGGGAACAGATGGACCGCAGTAATAAAACAGTTGCTACCGTAGTAATTTAATGGTAACATTTGCATCCGTAACAGGAGTAGTAACAACAGCAGTTGCAGTGATATTGCTCATTCACCAAAAGTTCAACTTTTTATTTCTAGATGTGAAAGGAACTCGGACAACTGTACATCATGCGCTCACTCATTTCCACGATAATTCTTGTCAATTATACAAAACAAATGACAAATTTTCAAAAAGAGAAAATCATTCACTACCCAACTATACATTCTGTGGCGGCGTTGAAACGTGTTTTGTTTTGTGATTGTTGCAGATCAGCCGCCAATCTATTGACGCCTGCAAGAACTACTTCCGGGACGATCTTGTGAAGACGGACTGGCAGCTGATGGTGGAGCTGAAAAAGCTCTTCGAGATTATGTAGCACCTGCCACAGGTGAGACTGCAGCGCCGGTGCAGCAACACTTGCATTCGCACAGGGGGGCAACAATTTGTGTCTAGGCTATATTAATGGTACCAACGGAAAGCTATGTTTAAATAGAACCACAATCGACATTCTGAAGGAACCAGTAAAGCATATTATATTTGGAATAACAGAGGTTCGGGCACTCCCAAGATAACTATGTCAATGAGATATTCAAGAAACACATTGTGATTCTCTATTTCCAGTAACTACCTCTCTCCCATGCCAAGCCTGTTAGCTTTCATTTTAATGAATTCACATCCAACTTCTGCACCCCATATCATGCCAGATTTTCGGCGATAGTCTTCGGAATAAGACCTATTTACCGTACTTATTTGCTCCCCGATTTGTATAATAAATTAATAGGCTTGAAATGTATATAAATCAATTTTAAAAAATTAATCGAGTAGTTGTGAATAAGTTCAAATGTAAAGTCTGGCAATAGTGCACATTATGATAGGCAAGTATGAGTATTTTCACTGATTCTGACTTATACCCCACAGCTAACATCTTACTTAGGTACTTAATACAGCTTGAACCAGATTTTGCATCAGGGTGCAGTTTTCTTTATTCTTTTTTAAAAATAGTGAAATTGAGACGAGTGAAACAGTTTTCCCATATTTTAGGAAATTCAAAAAAAAAAATTGAATAATAAATATTTTAAAATGAAAAAACTATAAAACTTGTCCCGGTTTTGCTGTAGTTAAGTGAAAAATGGAGAGAACCACATTTTGATACGTTTTCTGGTTTGAGGATAGATATCTTTTCTCTAATATCCCCGTTTATCATGTGTGAGATGGGCTCTTTAATCTTTGTGTAGGTTTTTTTACTATTTTTCATGTACCATGTATTATATCACTATCATTATATGGTATGCAGCTGCATTTCATAGACCTAATTTATGACACTATCTAATAAAACATATAAAACATGGCTATAAAATGCATTATGTATGATTTGAGTGACAACTTCCTTTTGTGACTTCCATCAGTGATTCTAATAAAACTCTTTCCCGAAAATGTCAAGAAAAAACAGTCACTTTACTTTAGGCCTACTCTGCTTTACTCACTGATCAGTGGAGCAACCTTCTGTTTTGTGATGAAGCGATTAGAATGAGAGTGTAAAATGGAGAGAGAAATCGGTGGCAAAACATGTAGCACAGTGGCTTCCAACCCTTAGCAAATTTCGCCTTGCTTGAGACCATCGCAACCCCATGATACCTTCCAGGTGCTCAAACCCTAGTATTTGAATAATTTTTTTACACCTTGTCTTACACTATCTATCGGAAACTCCGGACTGTACACATTTAATTGCAATAATTATGTGGGAATGAGTAAGGAAAATTTAGATTAAATGTAGCCACGTGTATGTGGAGGGAGAGTGGGAAACCATCTAATGAAATTCACTCCCTAGTGCACACGGCGTAATTTTAACTCTTATCTTTCCATCATCGACAAATCAAAGATAATGCTTAGCACATAACCACCAATGTTAGTTTTAATTACTTTAAATCTATCATAATATTATGATTATATGAATGTGACTTAGAGCTCGCAAAAGAAAATCTAGGAGCTCGGTAGGTATTTTGGATGTAAGCAAAGCAGACTCTTGCAACACAACAATTCAAACACAGGGCTAAGTCAACAAACATTCTGCCAGAATAAGATAACTGAAGGGAACTTAACTTAAGCTTAGTTTAAACAATTTATGTCATATTAATCCTCTTCCACTTTTATGTGAATTTTCCACCTTCTTTTATTAATTATGATCAATTAAAAGAGTAGTTAGAAAGTTATATCCTCTACAACCATTGAAAGCTCTACCACCTATATGCCACACTCATTATGTCTATAGATAGTTTAATGCTTAAAAAAAATAGCTGCTGGAGACCAAGTAGGAAATGTTTAAAGCTGCCACGCACTGGGGAAAAGACAGGTCATTTTTGTCATGGAAAAAACGAGAAAAGTATGAATAATTTATCATTTCAACCTATAAACAGATTGTCATAGCTTTGAATTTGGGACATTTAATTGCAAACTTAAGATAGAAATGGACAATAATCAATGGCTTGATAAGAGATCAGATCAGGGGTGTCAAATTCAAACAGTGTGAGGCCGCATTATATCATTAAGGAGGTATTGTGCCACACATAGGATTTTTACTTATTATATTATACATTTTAAATGTTTATACAGAATTAAAAAGCTTACCTTCCCCCCCTCCCTCCCACCCTGACCCTTTTCATTATTAAAGTACACTGATTTCTACAAACATATTTTCTTTTAATGCGGACACCAAAGGCAAATTAAAAAAAATTAATTGTCAATTTACAATATTAAACACAATTTGTTAAAATAAAAAATAAATAGCTATGACAAAGACAGTAATAATAAACTTAGTTCAAAATTCAAATATTTTTAATTCAAAACAAAATGTCAGGATAGTAATTTATCACATCTGCTGTTTGTTGGAAATCTGGCATCGCTTCCCACTTATTAAATTATCAAAATCTAGAGAAATATTATGACTTGAAACAATTCTCATTGTGATTTGTAAATGTTCATCTGTAAGCTGACTTCTTAACTTGGATTTATTCAATTTTAAAAGGGAGAAAAACTGTTCACAAATGTATGTACTTCCGAACATTGATTACTCCACAAAATACTTTGAGTAAAATTCTGGTAGGGACACTTTCATAAATCTGTCTTGAAGAATATGATTACATTGAAAATCAATAAATTCAAGTTGCATTTCTTCCTTAAACTTTCGACCGCAATTGAAAATGGAGCTGAGAACAAAGAAAACAAAAAATGTATCTTGTTGGAAATCCTTAAATCTGTTTTCAAACTCTTTTCGGAGAGCTGAAATAGTGTAACATAATTATTCAGGTTGGACGTAACATTATAAGTTTCCACACTTGTTTTTAGTGTAAGGAACTGAGCAAAATTTTTGTTAGTAAGCTGGTTTTCCCACAGTCTAAGTTTGGTTTGGAGGGCTCTAACATGGGCAAATAGCTGTGTGATGATTTGGCCCTTTCCCTGAAGTTGAACATTAAGTAAATTAAGATCCTGTTTAATATCAACCAAAAAGGTTAAATATAGCACCCAAGCTTGTCATTAAAGTCCTTGACTGAATGGTTTATTTCAGCCATAAATATTTCCATAGAGTCTTTCAGCTCAAAAAATCATTTTAAAACGTGCCCTGACTCATCTACCTAACTTAGGAATGATATGGTAATTCTTTATATTATTCACCAATTTATTCCCAAAAAGTGGCAAACTGGAGTGATTACTTGCGTAAGCACGAATAAAATTGACATTTTGTACACCTGATTGCATCACGTGGTCTATTTGTAATGTTTTTGCATACACAGCTTCCTGCTGAATGATAAAATGTAATGCAACCAAATGTTCCGATGACAGCCCCAAAACCACTAGTTTCTCTCTTAATTTCGCAGCCACGCCGTTTTTGAACCCACCATAGAAAGAGCAGTAGTAGGCTGACATTTTTTTTTCCACTCAAGTCTTGTATCATTTATAACTTTTTCTAACGCAATAGATCTTCTACAGTTGTAGTGTCTTTTAAGAGAATTATTTTTAGAAATTCTTTAGTTATATTTAAATCTTTATCCATGCCACGAAGAAATACAGCCAGCTGTGCCACGTCTCTTAAATCAATACGTCCATCGATGACTATAGAAAAAGCAATGAAACTCTCATCCCTCTTTATTATTTGTTTTTTTAATAACACCTGAAATATCGGTAATGCGTTCTGCAACAGTATTGCTTGGTCAGTTTATTTTTTGTGTGAATCACGGTGGTTTGTTTCGTAGTGGCGACTCAAGTGGTATTATTTCATCACTGAAACAACACAATTCCAAATCAAACAAGTCGGCCTCACGTTACTTTCAATAAAAACACACCAAAGTCCCTACTTTCGTTAAATACTATAACTCCTTATCAATTGTTTGGTCAATTTTGGAGGAGAGGCATCTTACGAAGTCAAGGAGTGGTAAGAGCTCCAGAAATGAAATGAGACAAAGTGGCAAATCCAATCCCAAACTCAAAATACATCATGGGCACATACAAAGTCTTATAACTGCGGGTCACATTCCTATTCTTCTTTCATATTTAGGCGCGGGCCGGTATAAACTCTCCCCCGGCCTATGTTTGTCACCCCTGGATCAGATATAAGTTGATCTCCACTCAGTGTCTCGAACCTCATTTTCAGTTGAACCATTAACAATTATGACATAATTGTCGATCAAATCTCTGGTCAAATCTCTCCCATCAACTGTTTGATTCTTCTATCATTATGTTGATGGGAAACAGAAACCCATAACTTTTGAATAACTGAACTAGTTGTTGCAAGTGAAAGGATAAGAGTAAATTATGGCATCTTCAGGTGAAATTTCTCAAACTAGACTGTTTTCTTATCATTATTCTGAAACGGTAATTTATTGAAATGGATGTATAAATATCAGGTAACCTAGGCTACAAGAGACATAAAGTTTTATATATCAACAGCCAACTAGGTCATTGCCAATCAGATGTTCCAAACACAGTGCTTTATTTTAGTATTGCCATGTTGGTTTAACTTGATTATTTGAAAGAATCTAGGATAAATCTGATTGACAATACAATTATTGAAGAATCAATATGATGTTTGTGCAACCAGCCATAAGTTCTTGTACGGAAGAACTAAGCATGCTCATTTCTAAGCCTGTGCGAGCGAACCTTCTTACCAAGATTTGGATTCAATTATAATTTTTTAATCTTAATATTGGAAGATTTGGATTCAATTTGAAACCTCAAATCTAAATAAATCTTAGATTCAGATTCAATAGGTTAGCTCAAAACTCGAATCTATAATTCATAGTTACCTAACAAATTAATATAATCAGACTGGAGACCATTTGCGTGATAGAGTGAATAGAGGCAATTTATTTGAGTTCCAGGTTGTAAAGGAATGATGTGAGAGAGATTTTTTGTGACAGTGAATATTTTATATTTTAAGAAAGTAGTTAGGCCCATATTAGTAAATATTAATCAACCTTTGCACTATGATTTTAAAAAAAAAGGAGTGTGATCTTATTTGATTTTCCACCGTTTGAGAATTGTGCTATTTTTAACTTTTTTTTTATAAACTTACTATGTGTCTTAAATGTAAATCAACATTTTAAAAAATATTTTATTATTGGATTGGATTCGGAAACTTAACTTAGTAAAATATTCAACAGGATTCTATTTGAAACATTATCATAGTAAACCTAAATAAATTATTTGATTCAGCTCTGAACCTATTTTAAAAATAAAATACTTTATCCAATTTTATTTAAGCATGAGATTTGAGTCAAATTTGGCTCGACTTTTTTTTTTTTAGGCAGATTCAATTCGGATTTGACTTGAATTTTGTATTATGCACGGATTAGATTCGGATTTGACTATAGCAAGTTAGCCAAGATTCAGATTTGATTAAAAATTGAAAATGATGGATTTGGACAGGCTTACTGATTTTAACACATTCCTATTCTTTAAATATTGAGTGGTATTACAATTATTGCATTTCCATTTCATAGTCAAATCATAATGTTTTAAACACCAATAACATGACTTCACATCAGTCATGTGTGTGTGCACATGCGTGCGTGCATGTGTTTTTTTTGCATACATGCATGTGTGCATGAGACCTTCTCTTTTAAGTTTTTTTAAAAACATGGAATTTCATACTAAGACAAAAATGGTAACCCTGACACACAACATTCACAGCATTTTAATTTTTTGGAAAGACTAAAAATAAAATTGTTTGTTAATCTCATCTTCTAACATCTCCAGACACTTGTATTGGTGGTCGTATGGCCTAAGACTGGATTGCAGGTGATAAGGTCAAGGTTCGAATTTTAGTCAAGTTTAATTGGGGAGGTTTTTTTTACGTTCTCATATCAAGAGAAAGTATTATAATTGTGAAAAAATTAATCTCTAGATTATGATGAATACTTATATATTTACCTCTTTTTGTGAACCCAAACAAGTGGATTTTAAAATTCGGTCTGTCCCCATGCCTGTTTGTCTGTCTTGTCTGTCTGTCCGTCCCTGGCAACGGATCCAAAAAAAATTAAATTGTTTTTGTTCAAACTTAATATCTAGATTTTATACGGATATACCTCAGTACTTTATTTAATCCAAACTTTTTAAAAATTGGCTCTAACCATTTTGTTTTAAATACCTATCTTGGGTTTATTTAACATGGCAAATTGGTTTTTGGGCAAAAATATTTGTTTTATAGAACATGCTAATTCTTTGTTTATTCTGTTGTATAAATAACTTACTGGGACATTTACATAAGAAATTGTGTCACCTTCTAAATAATTTACCCTCAAAGATGAGCATGCAAACTAAATCTATCTATTATTTTGTCAATAATGGGAAGGTCGGAGTTCGAACCCAGGTTGGGTATACTGATGTTTTTTTTTTCCATATGATTACCTCCATACAATTAGCATGGATAAATGCAGATGGATCAAACGAAAAGTAAGATTGGGGGCGAAGCGATACCTTTTATCTTGACTGGGATGTCTTACTTAAACAAGGATACCTTCATCCGTTGGGGGTATGAGTACACGGAATATTGTTTGGCCTCTGTTAATATAGCCAAAGAAGAATATACTTTACCCTCAGATTATTGATCTGACCACAAAGGGTTTGGATTATCTTTGAGTAACTCTGCCTTAAAAAGTACTTGGGATAGGGGCTCCCAAATATTTAGGTGGTGGATAACGATGCTTGTTCTCTTGTGCAGGCTTGCCTCCAGACAGAAAGAAGGAGATCCCCGTTCAAGCTGTATCCTGCGGCACATCTTACCACTGCGAATACCCGATACTCGGCCAATCGGGACTGACAAAATTACATGTTATGTGTGTCTGTACGTCGCATATGTGTGTTTACTAGGAGATGAGTGATCGGGGAGGAGAGGGGATGACAGTCTCACAACAACTTATATGGGAGTTACTATTGATTATGGGAACTGTTTTAATTCCGTGTGGGGTGGAAAGCCTTTTTTTTTCATCAGTTTCATTCAATGATGGTGTTGTACACTCTATTTTGAAAGAATGTAACTTTGTTCAATGTTGCCACCACAAGGTTTTCCTTGTAATTTTATTTATAAATCGATGCCCCCGTCAATTTTTCAGGGACCTGGCTTATTAGGGCTGATACGTTCATCGATGCGGAAAATATATAAAACTATACTCGTCCTCGAGAATTCAATTTGTAGGTAAGATTTGCGAACGGAGTGAAGTGACAATATTGTCATGTCTAATAAATATGTATATTTAAAAAGCATTGTGTTTTTTTATGTTACTCTCTCTTGAATCAATATTTTAACAGGATTTCAATATTCATTGCGTGTAAATAACTTTTATCTTCTCATATGAAACTATATAGATTTATTCACTTCTTAACCAACGCTTGAAATTTCTTTGTTCTTTTTTTATTTTCAAATACAGTAACCAAGTATCGAAGGTTCAAGGACGTTAAAGTGAATTTGACTGACCAGTCATCTATTGGTTTAATTATAACAACAAAGCTACTCAATGGTCTCAGGTTTTAATTTGTAAATGGTTTTATGCCTTTTCACTTTCTTATTTTATTATAACTTTTTGTTGTACTTTTTTTTTGTTTAATATTATACATTGTCTGGTAAATTATGATTAATTTAAAAGTTTATATAAATAAATGCAGTTATTTCTGCTTCTATAATGTGATGTTTATTTGTCCACAACCTTTCTGATACACATGTTATTTATGCATTTTGGGATGAGTCTATTTTCACTGGAGTGAGGGTTACAGTTTATAACCTCTAGCTGTGTCTAAGGTCATAATCATAATTTGGGAATTTCTGCAAATATTGCAGCAGTGCAAGTGCTATCTGCTGTAGGGAGTCGAACTGGAACCAGAACCAATAACCAAAATTAACAGCTATTTTTAAGGAACCCTAAAAATAATTTGCTTAAGAACCACAATTGCAATTGGAATCTATACATAAATACTTAGGACCATATAGGGACTTAATGATTCTTAAAGGCTCAAAGCTTTTATCATTCTTTTTTTAAAATGGCTTTCTATGCCCGTCTTACTTTAACTTAATTTCACTTTGAAATACTCTATTCTTACTTTTCTCAGGATTTTTTGTGAGTGTAAGATGTATTTATTTTCTAAGGGGATTATAAAAGTGTAATGAGCACTTAGCATTAAGCACTAAAGAGAAATGATTATTGTCACATTACATAGGATTTTATCATTTTACCTTCTAGGTCAAAAGCTTAGGAGTGACAGTTGACATTTCTTAAGAGGGGGGAGTACAGAGAAATGAAAACCACCCCACTTGTACAAACAGTCTAAGTTAAGTACAAAGAAATAATATAAAAGTGTTTTCTCCATCTATGTGGTGTTTGACTGGCCAATTTACAGGACACCTAATTTTGAAAAGTGCTGCAAGCTGAGAGTCGCTAGCGAAATTCTCGCATTTCTCACACAATCTCGCAAAGACCTAATTTTGAAACACCTGAACTGTGAAAACTAACATCACACTGTTACATTAGTGGCTTGCGAAATTCTTCTCGCCAGCTAAACACCATGCGAGACAAGGCTTGTCTGGCGAGTAAAGCAACATAAAACCAGATGTACGCCAGCTTCCCCCCCCCCCCCCCCCCTTGGGCTCTAGCCTTCTTAGAATTATTTTGTTAAAATAAATCTACCATTGTACACAATAGGATTGCGGAAGTAAAAAATATGATTTCTTTGGATGATTCATACAATCCTTGAATAAAAAAACTTTTTTGTGTGAAATGGTAAAAACATTACAGTAAAACCTTGGATTGCGAAGTAACTTGGTCTGCGAGTGTTTTGTAAGACGAGCAAAAATTTTCAATAAATTTTAACTTGATAAACGAGCGATATCTTGCAATACGAGTAGTACTATAGTTACGCTTTGTCCGCCGAGCAGTGTCATTGAATAGGTTCTTTGTTAACGTCGCACAAAAAGAAAAATATTCCAGTGAGCCAACATATAGCAGTGATTCCGTTAGTGACAGTGAAAGTCGTCCTAAACAATAACACACCTCCTCCTCTCATCTTTTCTCGTCCACCTCACACCAGCCACCATTAAATTTAATTAATAAATTTGATTACAGTAGAGTTACATTTAAATAACGAAAATAAAAAAGGTATTAATCATTTTTAAATTAAATATTTTTGGGTTGTGGAACGAATCATCTGAGTTTCCATTATTTCTTATGGAGGAAATTCACTTTGATATACGAGTGCTTTGTATTACGAACACGTTTACGAAACGGATTATGCTCGCAATCCAAGGTTTTACTGTACTTAATTTTCTCCTTCTAAAGAAGAAGTAAATTTAGCATAGCTGGCATCGTAACTTCCTCATATTGTAGGATTCCGAGTTAAAAAGTCTTGACTTCTCCTTTTTTATCATAATTATTGCATCAGGCTGAAATTCTTTCATTTCATAAGTTCTTTTAATAAGTATATAATTGTTTTAAATAATTTTACAAATATACACAAGATATTTGAGCCTACTAACTATCCCGATATTCTTCTTTAAAATAATTAAACAAGGTAAATTAAAAACCTACAATTAACTTTGAAATTTTGTCTTTACATCATTATTTGAAAATTAAATTAATGGGTTTTTAATTACATATAAATGTGCATATTTACATTAAGACTAAACAAGCTAATTAAAGGTTTTCACGATCCAAAAAATTAATAGACTTACCTATCATATTTATGTTTTAAAAATTATTGTGGCAATAAAATAGGACTATATTAATTTAAACTACATTCTAATTAACAAATGATTTATTTTCAAATAAAATTAAAATAATATAATCAAGTGGGGATTGATGTTATGACCTCCAGCGTTATACATTTTATAGATAGGTACACTACCAGATGAGCTAAAGTAACTGTTAAACTTGGATAACATTTACACGATACTTATATAATTGGAGCCAATTTTGGGGCAGTAAACATACTTTCAAACAAATGGAAGATGGTATCCTAATAAAACCAAACAAGAATTTTACATGTTGCACTTGATACAATAATGGTGTTTACTTTCGTTTATGTATCATGTACAATGGCATGTGTGTATGCCGATGGCTCAATTCTTTTGGACGTCATCAGTTTCACAGTGTTGTAAGATTGAAAACTTGGTCGCTAACTACACATCACACCAACTCCCATGACAAAATAAACATTTCAAAATTATCTCTGTTTTGGTACAGCCTACAGTTTGCTTGCGAGATTCTGACTTGTGACTTAGTTTGCTAGCGAGTTTTCCTACAATTTTCAAAATTAGGTGCCCAGAAAGTAGTAAAAAGGGGGTAAAGGGTCTCGGATTTTAAATATTTTCATTCTCTGCGTTCATATATCAAGCTATAAGTAGTACAGATAATGTGTTCATTGTGTGCAGTGCATAAGTTATTATTTGTTTGGTTATTAGCTAATGGCGGAATTTCTTTAAATGTGACAGGGACATTGGCATCAACATTCACAATAGGAGGATTATTTTTAGGTAAAGTATATAGAAATATCTACTGCAACCCTGTAAACTAATTTCCTTTTCTTTTTTTTTTTTTCTTTTTTTGTTTACTTCAAGCAAAATAAAAATATTCCAATTGAAATTGAGAATTTTGCCAAAACAATAGTCTTGCCTTGACTATTTTAATAGCCTTAGTCAAGGCTAAAATATTGTTTATATACATAAACATAAGTGAGATAATTTTTTTTTTAACAAATCAATCAAAGTCATTCACAATTTCCTTATCTTTATGAGATGGTAATTAGCTAGTTTGGCTGCATCAAACTAACATTAGATAAAAAAATTTTTACGTTTTTTCAATTAGAAATACGAAAAGAAAAAGTGTTTATAATTATTAATTTGGAAATGGATTTGACACCACCGCCCTAATCTCATCCAGGGACGGCCGAGTCTTGTACAAGGTTAAAAGACATGACAGGATATTTATCAAAGCAAACAAATAACATTAAATAACAAATCAGTTTAATGGGAACCAAGCAAAGTATATACAATCAGCAGCTACAGAACACAGCCCAATATTCTATCACACAGTCCACAAGTAGGACGGGTGAAGATTTCCGCAAGGGTTATTGGGAGACATATATTTTGGCATAATCAGTAGACAAGATTGTGGCGTGAAGCGCCTGCAAATTTGAAAGCCGGGTGAAGCCCCAATTATTTAATAATTGCTTAGCATAGGGTAAGTTGCGATTCAATGCTAAAGGCCTGGTTGATGGGTGCCGGCGCTGCTGGGCCAATGAGCCTAAGCCAGATGGGCGTACTGACCCATGGTAGAGTACCTAAGGTGGTACATATTATCGACATGAATAAACTTCAGACACGTGCCATGCCTGACGGGCTGAAAGTTCCACTGGTTGAGAACCAATCGTGGCACATAATACCAACATAAACAAACTACCTAAATAGGTGAGACTGCCTAGCCTAGAACTGACTGAAGAGCCCATTCCTCTTTTAAACGCACCGTTGACTATACATGGTCTAGCGGGCTAGTGTGGGGGAACATTCCCACCTTGAAATGCGGGTCTTAAGGACCACGCAGAAAACAAACATACATCAAAGGCCCTACAATATGATAGCCTAGCCAACCAGTCGTTAGAAATAACCTCAATCATGTCAGGCGAGAGTAGAAATTCCCCTCGGCTAGACACAAATGCCCCCTAAGCCAGCTATCAGGCGACCGGGCCGCCTATTCTTCACGGAGACCAATAATAGAATTGGTACCCTACATCTTCCGACAGTCTGGTCGGTCCCGCGGTGACATCGGCAAGTCCAGAGGTGCTGAAGTGCTGGTTCGGTAAATAGACGTCAGAGAGTCACAATATCTGTGCAGGCGTAGAACATGTGATCAAAGAACGAACAATCCTCTCCGGCGAGCCGTGGAGTTTTATAGCGGCTGACGAAGAGTATCATGGGAATGGAAGAAGGAGGGGAAGCCGTCCCTCTAACTTGGGCCGGTGACGTCATCCACGCCAACTAAGGCTCTGACAGACGGCCGAAACGCCCGCCTCCATCAGTTGATATTGTAGCATCACAGAGTCAAGTGCAGTGTAAGTAGAACCATGAGGGCGGTGAGCCCATCCGATGGCGCCGTTCATGCACCCCGAAGTATCCGAGGCGAGATATGTAACATATGGGAAATTATATATTAATGGACCAACATAAATATATATAATTTTAGGAAACCATATTTATATTCTGTTTTAAGCAGAGGAAATTCGCTACAAAACGGGTAGTATTGGGCTGAGTAGATTTGCCCGTTACACATTAAACTATTTTGAAATATTATACCTATTTTATTATTCTTTTGATGTGTAGGCAAAAAGTTTATAAGACAAAAATGCTGCCGATTCACCCATAACAATAACACTACTGGAAGAACCAAAAACTATAACTTACAACAAATTATACACATCACTTGACAAAAGATTAACAAATTTGTCATGGTAAAACTTAACTCACAACGACAAACATCATATCCGCCTCCACAGAGCCTATACACGATCTCTATTGCCAACCTAGCAATGCACACTTTGCAAAAATATCAAGCTCCTCCTGATCACCGGCAAGCTGTTCCTCGCATGAGGCATGGCATGCAAGGCACATTATTCACCACACACAAATGTCCCATCGTGTTTCACACGTTCATGCATTGCTGACATGAAGAGAATGCACATGTATAGCTGCTTGACAGAACAGCGCTGAAAAATATCCAAGAATACATTTAATTTCTCATTTCATTTATTTGAGGTGCAATTTCTGAGCGCACGCATTATATCAACACATGACTTAGCAGACAACACATTTATAACTAAATAGATAAATTATGAATCTTTTTTTATGATAAAAATCAAATTTAAAAATCATTAATTTACAAGTTAATAGGAATATGTGACAGGATGTCTATAGATCAAGAAAGTTATGAATGTCATGAGTGCTGGTAATGAATATTGTGAGGAAAAATTGACAGACTAGCAAAAATAATATTATATTTGATACATTTTTTTATAATATTTGTATGTTAATATATTTTTTATGGCATCATTAAGAAATGAG
The DNA here is from genome assembly GCA_033556935.1 of Timema podura. Lineage (NCBI taxonomy): Eukaryota > Metazoa > Arthropoda > Insecta > Phasmatodea > Timematidae > Timema > Timema podura. The sequence goes on along the minus strand of JAVRXN010000008.1, from coordinate 77,396,205 downwards.
AAAATCCGAGAAATCAGAATTTTTGATATTTTCAATTATGATCTCTGGATCAGTGATCTTATGTTTTGACATTTTTTATTAGAGTGATGATGAACTATATCATGCTAGCTAAAAAGTAACAATAAAATGTTTGTTTGAACCGACACACCAAGTGTAGTAAATGTTTTAAAAGTCGAGTTGCATACTATAAAATATGAGTGTCTTGATGTTATTGGAACAAAAAGGTACTCCAAAGAAATTATTGGCAATCTTTACTTTGCATCCATTACTGTTTCTTGCCTGTGTCAGTTGGGTCAGTTTTTTATTCAAGACATTATTTTTCATTACCAGCTTACTAGGCCTGTCGTAGCTTCATATGACTTATAATATAACTTAAGAATAGGACAGGCACAACATATAGTCCCCAGCCGCTAGTTTATCAATGTGAAAGGGTAAATCCATATTTTATCAATGATAAATTTTTTGGCCATACTGGAAATCGAATCTGGGAGCCTTAGCTAAGTAGGCAAATACGCTATTGACGGAGCTATGGTGTCTGATTAGTAATTATTGACAAACATTTTACATAATATTTTTAGCTGTTTTTAATTCATCGCTACTTTTGGAATTTCTGAGTTGCGTTGAACTGCTATATAGGGAACAACAGTTTAGTGTAAGGTTTACAAAAATAATTCAAAATTATTAATCAATTAAAAATAGTGATTGAAAGTTCCATGCACCCTATTATGGCTGAAACATTATTTAAAGTATTTTCCAATAAAGTGAAAAGAATTATTTTGTGCCAAGAAAATAATGAGATCACTTTCAGCACTTACTCTAAACATAGTTTGTGCAGTGTTTGTAAATATCATGTAAAATGTTTTTTTCAATAAAGTGTTGAGCATTAATGCAGAATAACTTTTCGATCACCTGTATATGAATATTATGTTCTTCCATGTGAAATAATTAACAATTATCAGCAATCCAACCCTAATTTCTATCTAGTCACTCTTCTTCAGACAATCTTTGACTAATATTATTTCTTTATCCTTTTTTTTTTCATAGAGATTTATATTTTAAAAATGCGGCAGATCAATATTTTATTGGACAGTGAAAAAAAGCACATATAGACCATTTATGTCATTGGCATCAATTGTGAAGAATATTCCTCAATATACCTCAATATTATGACTATATAACGGTAGCAATTTTTTTAGAATAACCCTTTGAGATATTCCCACAGTTTATTAAAAAACTAAAACTAGTATTTTGTTGTTTATTTGGTCCGCATTAACAACATGTACCATCCTAACACAATCTTTGACTCTTATGATTAGTGAAGCAATAAACTGGCCCTGTGGTCAATGCACCTGGCTACGAATCTAGGGGTCTCAAGTTCGATTCCTGGCTGGTACCATGGGTATTTTTCCCTAAACGGGAATTATCACAGTGGTCACCAGCTTTTGGTTAACTAGGCCAAAGTTGGCCTCCACACCATCATAATCGCTATCATCTCATTGCGGGTATGTGTAGACACTCTCTAAGGGTGTACCCTGGGTAACGTTCTCTGCCACCAGAGCGGCTAAAAGTCTACACACACAGGTGACCGAACTATATAGTATATCTCTCGTGGTCAAAGATGCCAAACACTAAAAAAATGAAACAATAAATAAAAATAACTCCTGCATATTTTTGTTAGGTATTGGTGAAGACTTTTGGTCAATTTATTTCAACAGGAAAAAAAACATGAACCCTAAAAAAGAAGACAAACACTTAGTTGTTATAGTAACAAAACAAAACATCAGTAGAAACTACAACATAGAGTACACAATACGATATTTTCCTTATAACTTATTATACTGAACCTTGCTGTTACATAACTATGTCCTACACTTTCCCTCAACCGTAGACCATGTCAGTTCTTCATTCCAAAATGTTCATCCCAAAATGTTTTAAACACTTCTGATGTTTCGGTCCTGGTAATCCTGTTCGAGAGCTACCCTGATGAAATGATGATATATTTCTATATATTTGGTTCTTGAATGGAACATAGGGTTCTTTGCAAGTTTTTGTATTTCCTGATTATCATTGTAAATTGGGATAATTTGATCATTTCCCAAGCCTACTTCTTTCAGGAATTTTCCTAAATAAATCACTTCCTTTGCAGCTTCAGTTAATCCCATGTATTTGGCTTCAATAGTTGATAATGCCGGGGTAGGCTGTTTCTTTGCCTCCCAAGTCACTGCTCCATTTCAAGAACAAAAACAAATCCTGTGTAAGAGCGTCTGTATTGTGTATATGCTGCCCAATCAGCATCCACAAACCCTTTCAACTTATTTAAGCCCTTCTTGTATGTGATTCCTAGGTTCATAGTTCCACGCAAATATCGTTGAATCCTTTTTGTTGCGATCCAGTGTTGTTTTTGGTAACAGCTGTTAAATTGGTTTAGAAAGTTTATGAAAAAACTTAGTTTAGTTCCTGTGGCCAGGTACCTCAAACTTTCTATTAGCTCTCTGAAAGGATAGTCTTCTGGTTCTTCACTCTAACTATTTTCTGCTTCCACGGGCTTTATACCCAGATCGATTGGTGTCTTGGCAGGTTTTAAATTTTCTATTCCAAACTTCCTTACGATATCTTGAACGTATCCACCCTATAATATCTTCATGGAGCCATTTTCCTGATTGAATTCCATCCCCAGGCAATATTTAACACTTCCTAGATCCTTCACTTGAAAACGGTCTTTCAATTTTTGCTTGAATTCTGAAAATCCAATTCAAGTCACTTGAGATTATCAATATGTCATCATTGTAAACGGCAACAATTAGCTGTTTGGCTTCTCGTCTGCCTATATACACACACATATGTCCGTGCTCAGTGTGCTTAACCCTAGGTCCTGAGGTTCTCTGCTGAGCACTTTGTGCCACTTACGACCAGCCTGTTTTAGTCCATCAAATAAACTTTATTCCCTCTTGGAGCTCAACCGACATTTTAGAAGCTGTTCCCTCTTTGACATTCCCCCCCCCCTTTTTTTTTTTTTTTTTTTTGCAAATCTTACTTCATTGTAATTTTGGTAGCAACTCTTAAAAAAGCTTGGTAACTTCCATAAATACTTCTTCGTCAAGAAATGCATTAAAAAATGCGGAAGTTATATCCAACTGGTGAATAGCCATGTCATTCTCCACAGCGAGTGCCATCAAAAGTCTCACTTAGCTGATTCGCACCACTGGATCGAAGGTATCGTCAAAATCCAGTTCAGGGCGTTGAGAATATCCCATGGCCACCACTCGTTCCAAGGTACCTTCGGCATTGTACTTATTTCTAAGTACAAGTCCACATCCAATCACATTCCGTCCTTCTGGGTGATCAGTTAACGCTCATGTCTTGTTCTTGATAAGAGCTTGGAATTCACCTTGAATTGCACTTTTTCAGTCTTTAGCTTCATTTCCAGCAAGAGATTCCCTCAAAGATATTTCTGCGATACTGGCATATTCAAGCTGTTCTTCAAGGACTAGACCTGCATTGTTCATGTTTTAGTTTTTGTTAGGCCTTCCGGGATTTCCTGTTCTAATGATCAGAGGTCGTCCAGGTAATCTTCTTGCTTCTTCGAATCCTAAAAAATTGTCATCTTCGCTGTCAGGATTGTCATTGTTTCTATGATGTGCTTAACTAACTTTGTTTTGTTCAGGGGGAGTGTAGACTACTTCCACCCAAGTTTTCTCTTCTGTTGAGATATTCTTTTCTTCCCCTTAGATTTGTTCTACTGTTTACTTTCGTGAACTTCTTCCAAGGCAAAATCATTCTATATCTGTGCTGGCACAAAATTCGTTAAGAAGAGTTACATCCCTCGTGACTTCTACTTCTTTCAATAGCTAACCAAACTCTCTAGCCTTTGGATTCTTCAGAATATCCTAAGAACATACAGCTTTGGGTACGTTGTTGATTTTTTTTTCCTTTCCATGTGTTTTATCAGGGCAATGTCCTTTGCTTCCAAAGGTTCTAAAAGTGTGTGAGATCAGGCTTCTTCCCACACCCCTGTGTGATGGTATTTTACCATCAATACTTCTGCAAGAACATCTGTTTCGCATATAGTTTGCTGTTGACACAGCATCTGCCCAGAAACACAGTGAAATATTCGACTCTAACGAGAGACATCTCGCCATCTCCACCAGTGTGCGGTTCTTTCTTTCTGCGATTCCATTTTGTTGAGGCGTGTATGCAACATTGAGTCTTCTAGTGATGCCACACCTTTCCAAATGCTGATTCAATTCCTGGTTAAGATATTCCTTTCTATTATCTGATTGGAGATACACTATCTTTCTTCCCGTTTGGTTCTCTACCAAACTTTGGTGGTTTTGGAAAGTTTCTATTTCTTCATCCTTAGACTTCAAGAACTTCACACCCGCCTCGGTGGCGTAGTTGGCTAACGCGCTAGTCGTGTTGAGCTCGACCGCCGAGGACGGGGAGATCGAGGTTTCAATCTCGGTCGGGTGAACTGGGGGGGGGGTCCTAAATGGTTTTCCACTCTCCCTCCACGCAAATGCGGGTTCACTTCCTCTAAATTCAACCCTCCCAATTCCTATTCCATTAGCGTAATTAGTACTTAAGCGTATAACCCGAATGGGTAGTAAGACGCGGTTCTAAATATTATTAAGAACTTCACACCGCTCCATTGAGAAGATTCGTCAACAAAAGACATTAATATTTTGCGCCACCTATAGACTGGGTGCGCACTGGGCCACAAAAGTCTGAGTGCACAATTTCCAAAAGTTTTGTTTCACGACATGATCTTTTTGAAAAGAAGTTTGCGTAAACTTTCCCTTAATGTACGTTTCACAAAGACAAAAACTTTCCTTTTGATCAAACTTTATGTCGAGATCTCTTACAAGCTTTCTTAGATCTTTAAAATTTAAATGTCCTAGCCTTCTATGCTATAACTTCAATTTTGAAGCGTTATTATCTTCAGAAAATACCTTCGTATTTTCTGCACTTTATTGAATGTAATACAACCCATCAACTCTCTCAGCAAAAATTTTCTCACAGCCGCTGTTGTCTCGAATTACAGCAGAATTTTTCTTAAAAGTTACTTCATAACTCTTATCGTTTATCTTGCCAACAGAGATCAAATCTGTTTTCAGATCGGGAACATAAAGTGTATTTTCCAAACTTAATACCTTTTCTTTGTCCCCGTCAGTAACTAACAGTTTCACAGATACCGTTTGATTCAACTGTAGTGGTTGCACTACTGCCAAGTTCAGCTTTACACTTTCACATTCTTGACTATTCACAAACTTGTTTTTATCGAGACACCATTTTCCTACATGGTGGTGGTCTTTAGTCTTCAATGCTGACTCTTCTTTGCAGTATGGAAACCTATTCCTTGTTATACTCCTTCTCAGACGCATTCAAACTTGCATACAGTCAGCAATTTTTGTCCTACCCTTTTGTAGCGATGACACTTGTATGGAAGATGCTTGCTTTCCATGTTTACCACATCTGGTTTCTTCACCTTCTTCCTGAATTTTTGGATGCTTCCATTGATACCGTTACTACTTGCTAACATGGCGTTTGAAATGACGTCATGTTGCTTCGATTTTCTTGCATCGCTTTCTCAAATATTTTAATCTTCAAAGATTCCGGTTAAGGGAGATCGTCACGTGATTCTATCGCACATCTAAAATTTTCAAATCTTGGTGGCAAGCTGTATAACATCGTGATCGTTAACAAATCTTCATTGATTTCCATTTCATGAAGCTTGTCCACTACGTCGAAAAACTCTCATTTATGTTTTCTCACACCACCACTTTCCGCCGTTTTGTGTAGCGCAGTTTCTTCAAAAGCGTTGCTTTTCTAGCGGGTGTCCTTTTGATTGATAAATGCTGTGCAATTTTTCCCAGACCTTCGTTTGCAGTATTTCACCCTTTTATTTGATTTAGCTCCGATGGATTGATAGCTAAAGCTAAATCGGAACTAACTTTCCTGTCAGCAACATCCCGGGCCTTTGCTACAGGTTCAGTTGTTGCGTCACCTTCCGTTTTCTTCGGTCTAACCTTTTCTCCGCTAACGTATTCCCAGGCTTCATTCTTTACAAGTAGGGCTTTCACTTGGATTTTCCAAGTACCTATCAAAGTTTTCCTTGCCCAAGGCTTCGATGCGTGTCGAGTGCCAGGAATTCATTTTACAAGTTTTTAATAACACACTTCCCTTAAAAGCAAATAAAACCACGTTTCCCCTATAACACACTTACATCGAAATATTTAATCCATACAAACACAAAAAGCGACTATCTGGGCCCATAACCTGTTGTATTTTGCGCAGATTATTTTTGTGTCATCTAAAATATAAACGACATATTAGTTACCTGATATAAAAAGGTTAGATATCAATTTATTTCAACATGAAAAAAACATGGACACTAAACAAAGAAGACAAACACTTGGTTGTTATAGTAAAAAAATACAAAACATCAATAGAAATTGCAACATAGAGTACACAATATAATATTTTTTTTTTAATTTGCTATACAGAATAAAAGACAGGGCTGAAGCTTGCTGCTACATAACCATGTCCTACAGAACCCAATAAACTAATTAAGGCAGTGAAAAGAAATTAAATATAAAAATACATTACTAATAGTACTTTTGTAGGGGTTTGATCCCCCAAAACACCTTCCCATTGGTACAAACCTGAATAGGTAGAGATATAGATAATAACACTTTTCTTTTATATGTATCTACAGTACATTAGACAGTAGAAGTAAGGCTGAGATGGTATGGTCATGTAATGAGGATGTTAAAGAAGAGAACACCAAAGAGAATGATAGAGATGAAGTATGTAGGGAAAATACTGCAAGTGAGACCAAGAAAGAGATGGAAGAAGCAGATAACTGCAAATTACAAGTGAGAGGAGAAGAATGGTGGAAGATTTAGGAAGATGAAAGCATTTTACTAAACTGACCCGGCCAGAGACTGGAAACATAATGAGATGATGATGATGATGATGATGATGAAAACTATAGAGTAGACTATCTCACTGATTAAAGGAAACTTAATCAGTTTTAATGCATTAATATTATGTTGATGAAGTAAATAAAACAAATAAATTATTGTAATTATATTTTGTTAAAGGGACCTTCCGAAATTCGACTGTCCCAACTACCAAGGGCGTAGAAGGAAGGGGTTGGGGTTCCGGGACCCCCGGAAGTTGATGCACGCCTCCCCTATAGGGGTTCCATATATGAGTATAAAAACTTTTATTTGTTAAAGTTATATTAACATTTTCTGACGGACAGTAATGAGAAAGAGCTATATAATAGCCGATAGTGAAATTTCTTAAAGATCTTTAAGACCAACGGGCTGACATCGAGATAATTTTAAGTGTCTTCTTGGGATTGTGTTCAGGGATTACAAAAATATGTGAGAAAGGTAATAAATCCTGAAAAATGTAAAATAGCGGCAAATAAAAGCTTCCTAAGGCCATCATATCAGATTTATTAGCCTCAAGTCCATACATCAAGACGTCACTACTGAAATTGATATGAGTTTCATATCGAATGGCATTCCATTGGTCTGTAGTGTGTCTTATTTAGTATCTGCATTTAGTACTAACTACTAGAAAGGTAAGACTAAATGTGCATTCATAAGGAGCAATGTTTGAATGTTTGTTGGGTTTACAAAACTTGAGTGGACGCACTGGCTGAAAAGTGCTGCTTATTGTATATGAAGTAACGAACTAGAAAGGTTAAAAGAGAAACGCTGGCCATTCATAACAATGTTGAACTAGTTTGGCCAATAAGGGACCATAGCGGGGTATAAAAGACTTTTATTTATTGGTATCGGGGCTGTCACAATTCAATCGATATCGCGGGCAGTCACACTGCCCGACGCCGTACTAAATCAGACTACATCTTCGGATCATCAGTAGCACTTGTATATCCGTCGAGCCCAGGGTCCTGAGATCGAGTTTTGTACGGGTCACACGCAGTGTCAGTCAATTCCATTGGTCTAAGTTTCCACAGGTTAAGCCAGTTCTTCCACGAGCGTGGGCGTCCATTCTCTTTATTTCTTTATCTTTCATCTAACATCACCTTTTTATTATATTTTAGTAACTACTACTAAACCGAAATTCGTAAACCTATATATTATTACGAGCCCACACAATTACCTTGCCTGCAACCTAGCCCCTTCCGCAAGCTATCCTGACAAATCAAGCCCACGGGGGATAGGTCGTGACAATTGATCCTTAATCATTTAATATTTTGCTTTACTATCTCACCACACACTCACATACATCACCTGTGAAACGTTTGCAGAACAGGACCCCTAATTTTGAAACGTGAGAGTTGCAAGTCGCTAACTAAATGCTCGCATCTTACACATAATCTCACAAAGATCTGATTTTGTAACGCCTTGACTACGAAAACTAACAACCCACTAACAGCTTGCGATAGAGTTTTTCCCATCGCCAACTAAACACCGTGCGAGATTTTGTTTGTCTAGCGAGTTAGAGGAAACACAAAACAAGCTGGACGCGCATCCTTCTGAGAACGATTTGGTTGTAAAAAACGCACCATTTCAGAAAACATATCTGCAAAAGTACCAATGATTATTGCTTTGGGTACATCATGCGATCCTTCTATAAAACATTTTGTTTATGTGAAATCGAGATAACTTAATTGATATCGATAATAATAATATGTTAAGAAGGCGTCTTGGTTGAGCTGTCAGCGTGACTTCCTTACTATGTACTATTGCACGCTCAAAACTTGACCAAACCATTTTTTTTAAATTGTATATTACAGAAAAAAATTAACCCTTCACATCGTAAATTGAATTAATAAATATGGATTTTATTTTTAAATATTAAAAAAGATATATACATGGTAGTAGAGCCTACAGAGAATACAACAATATTCTTATGTAAAAATAAATAAATAAATAAGGCCGATTTAAAACGGTACATTAACTTTGAGATTCTATCAGTAGGTGATTATTTAGGGAATATATGAATGGGTTTTATGAAATAAAAATATTGCAGATTTAGAAACAGACTAAACAAACTAATTACTATAGGGACAGTGAAAACTCCGAGGCTACCTACCATATTTATGATTTTTTTTAAATTACAAAGTAAATAATAGAACGATGTCCATACAAATTTCGAATTGACAAGTGATATTTTAAATTACATTAAAAATTAATGGGACCAATCTCGTGACCTGTGTCGCTATAAACAGACACGCTACAAAAATGAGCAAAAATGAGTAACTCATGAGTATTACCAACGTTAAGACTGTCCTGCTGATGACGGAAGGATAGGGTTTCGAATCCTGTTCGGGTCCATTGAGTGTGGCTTTCCCTAAATGGTTTCTAACTCTCCTTCCACGCAAAACTGCGGTTAAATCACCTTTAAGATGTTTCTTTCTTCAACCCTATCCCACTAGGGTAATTATCAAATATTAATAGCCTATAACCTGAACAGGTAGTAAGACGTGATCAAAAAAAGTTGACACTTATATAATTTGCACAAATTTTGAGACAAACTCCGTTGTAAACAAATAGAAGATCGTTTCAAGTATTTTTTCATGGTGCACTCAATACAATAATGTTGTTTACTGTCGTGTATATATCTTGTACAATGTCACGTTTGTACACCATCGACTCAATATTTTGTAAAGTCGTCGGCTTTACGGTGTTGTCGCATTTAAAACTTAGCCGCAAGCGACACATCACACCAACTCGCACGACTATATCTATAACCGAGATATTAGATACAAGATTACGTTCCAATCATAAATCGCATCGATTCGCGGTTTCCCACATCCTTCACTTGACAACAGTGAAATTGAGGTCAGTAAAATAGTTTTTAATTTCAAAATAATTAATTTTTGATTAGATTAGTGAGTATCTAGCAAATCGCCCTATTAACAAAGTAATGATTCTATCCAAATAGAGCAATCACGGTATTTGAGCAAAGCAAAATATGTCCTTTACATATCCGGCCTTAAAAATGATTGTATTAGTAAAGAATGGCACTGTTCGTGGAACGATTCATGAATAGCTTTTGGTAGAGCATTGGTGCGCTAAGTCAAAGGTCTTGGTTCGTTTTCCGTGCCCAGGTGTCATTTTTCAAATTTAAAAATAAAACACTTATTGATTAAGTAGAATTAACTTTATTTTTTAATCGACGTTATTTAAAGTTCACGTCCTGGAAATATTTTAATAACATAAGAATTACAAACTTGTTTCTAGAACAGATACAACTCAGATCGTCGACCGTTAATTCGTAACTATGAAAGAGAGTGCTCCAATTTAACCAATAATGCATGTTTCAAACATATCATAAATTGAGCCTGGGACTCTTTATACACCATGGGATGTGTTTTGCAGATCACACTTTTGACAGCTAGTCAATGTCAATAACTTGAAACTAAATTCAAGGTGCGCTAATGGATTATGACAGTTTCATGTCAT